>CM044311.1:3797500-4230000 GCA_024291935.2 Okapia johnstoni | reverse complement strand
AACAGGTTGAAAGGATGGAAAAAGGTATAACATGCAAACAGAAACTATCAGAGAACTGAAGTAGCTCTATTAATATCTGACAAAATATGACTACATTAAAAAAAGCTGAGATAAAAAGACATTTTATAATATTAAAAGTACCAATTCAATAGAAGATATTAATGAATATAAACATATTCACCTAAAAAGCAGGCCCAAAATAGGGGAAGCAAGAAAATGAGAGAAATAAAGGGAAAATAGGCAATTAGTAACAGCAACAGACTTCAATACCCTTCCCTCTTAAATGTATAGAACAAGTAAACAGGAAATCAGTAAGAATAACCTGAACAATACTGCTAACTAATATGATCTACGTGACACGTATTCAAGACTCCACCCAGCAACAGAATTCACATTCTTCTCAAGCATGAATGGAATAATCTCCAGGACAAACTGTATGATAGACAATAAAGTGAAAGTGTTAGTTACTCAGTCGTGTCTGACTCTTTGCAACCCCATGGACTGTAGCCCGTCAGGCTCCTCTGTCCATGGGAATTTCCCAGGCAAGAGTACCGGAGTGAGTTGCCATTTTCTTCTCCAGGGGATCTTTCACTCCCAGGGATGGAACCCAGGTCTCCTGCATTGCAGGCAGATTCTTTACTGTCTAAGCCACCAAGGAAGCCCAGACAATAAAACAAGTTTCAAATTTAAAAGAAATGAAATGAGACAAAGAATATAAATACTTCTCCCCAATCACAATGCAATTAAATTAGAAAACAAACAAAAAATTGGGGAAATCCACAAATGTTTGGATACGAAACAAGACACTTATAAAGAACACTTGGGTCAAACACAGAATCATGAGGGAATTTAGTCAGAATGTATTTTGAACTAACTGGAAACAGAATCAAAACATATAGGATAGTAAACACAGAAGTATTTAAAGGGAACTTTACAGCTGTACACACCAATATGAGAAAAGGAAAAAAGTATGCTTTTCTCTGACTGCTTGAGATGGAAACCAACTAAATCCAGAGTAAGCAGAAGAAAAGAAATTATAAATGTCAGAGGGAAAATGAGTATCATGGAAAAGGGAAAAAATAGAAAATAATCAATAAAATCAAAAGTTCGTTCTCTGAAAAGACCAATAAAATTAACAAATCTATAGCTAGACCAACCAAGGAAAAAAAATGAAGACAAATTACCAAAATCAGGAATGAAAAGGTGTACATCACTGACTTTAGAGAAATTAAAAGGATTATGAGGGAATATTTTAACAATGTCAAGTCAACAAGTTAGACATTACAGATAAAATGAAAAAAATTCCCTGAAATACATAAACTAACAAAACTGACTCAAGAGGAAACAGAAAGTCTAAACAGACCTATAACAAGTGAAGAAACAGAATCAGTAACTTAAAAGACTACCACAAAGAGAAGGTCTGGCCCATATAGCTTCACTGGTGAATTCTACCAGACATTTAACCCTTCACAAACTCTTCTAGAAGAGAGCAGAGAACACTTCACAGTTCATTCTATGAGGCCAGCATCACCCTTATACCAAAGAAAAAGACATCACAAAAGAGACAGAAACAAAATATCAGCAAGCTAAACCCAGCAACACACAAAAGGGATTATATGTGTTTGGTTGTTCTTAAAACATTAAACATAACATTATCATAAATACAGTGTATTAGAAAGCAGAGACATCACTTTGCTGACAAAGCTCCGATAGTGATAGCTATGGATTTTCCAGTAGTCATGTATGGATGTGAGAACTGGACTATAAACAAGGCTGAGCGCTGAAGAATTGATGCTTTCAAATTGTGGTGCTGGAGTAGACTCTTGGGAGTCCCTTGGATAGCAAGGAAATAAAACCAGCCAATCCTAAAGGAAATCAACCCTGAAAAGATTGGAAAGACTGATAATGAAGCTGCAGATCCAATATATTTTGCCCAGCAGATGCAAAGAGCCAACTCACTGGAAAAGACCATGATGCTGGGAAAGATTGAGGGCAAAAAGAGAAGAGGGAAGCAGAGGATGAGATGGTTGGATGGCATCACCGACTCAAGAGACATGAATCTGAGCCAACTCAGGGAGATAGTGAAGGACAGGGGAGACTGGTGTACTGCAGTCCATGGGGTTGTAAAGAGGCAGACACCACTTAGCGATCAAACAACAATCATGCAATTCAGCAACTTGACTCATGACTCTTCCCAAGAGAAATTAAAACACACATCTACACAAATTGAAGGTTTGTGGCAACGCTGCACTGTAAAATGATGGTTCACATTTTTTAGCAATAAAGTATTTTTAAATTAAGATATGTATATTGTTTTTTCAGGCATAATGCTGTTGCACACTTAATACACTACAGCACAGTATAAACATAACTTACACATGCACTGGGAAACCAACCAATTGTGTGACCTCTTGTATTGAAATACTAGCTTTACTGCAGTGGTCTGGAGTCAAGCCTGCAATATCTCCAAGATATACTTAAAAATTGTTTCTGTTGTTTTTTGTTTAGTCACCAGGTCATGTCCAACTCTTTTGCAGCCCCACAGACTGCAGCCTGCCAGGCTCCTCTGTCCATGGGATTTCCCAGGCAAGGATACTGGAATGGGTTGCCACTTACTTCTCCAGGGGATTTTCCTGATCCAGGGGTTGAATCCACATCTCCTGCACTGGCAGGCAGAGTCTTTACCACTGAGTCACCAAGGAAGCCCCATACTTGCAAATTATAGTGGTTGCCTAAGGCTGAGAGGGCTTTCCTCATGGCTCAGGGCTAAAGAATTACCTGTCAGTGCAGGAGGCACAAGAGATGGGAGTTTGATTCCTGGGTCAGAAAGATCCCCTGGAGAAGGAAATGGCAACCCACTCCAGTATTTTTGCCTGAAAAATTCCATGGACAGAGGAGCCTGGCGGTCTAATAAGTCCATGGGGGTCACAAAGACTCAGACATCACTGAGCATGCACACACATGCAAAGGCTAAGAGAAAGGAGAGAGGTTAGGAGAAACAGAATTATAAATTATTTAATATGTAGATTTTCTGAATTATATCTCAAAAAGATATTAAAAACAAACTCCAGCTCAGATTTAGTTTGCTGGCCCAAGATCATACAGTCAGAAAGCAGCAGAGCTAAGTTCCAAACCCAAGTCTCTTAATACAGTAGCAGTTGCCATTTATCAAGTGACAACTATGTGCCAGGGGTTTTACATACTCTCATTTAATTCAACAATTCTGGGAGCAAGACACAACTTCCTTCCATTTCTAGGTGAGGAAACACACACTTCAGTGAAATATCTTGCCCAAAGTCACAGAGCAGATAAATTAACGAGCTAGAATTAAAAGTATATGTTCCAGCATTCCAGACATTCAATTAAGACTATCATACTTGTTTTCCATATCCATGAATGACATCTATTATTTACTTAACATTTAAGTCATTTGCTCCTCTTGCCTGAGAAAGCCACGGAAAAGAATGAAGCTCTAACCTCAGAGGGTAAAACTGGGGCTACAGACAGGAGTAGAAAAGGTAGCAGATGAGAACTGAAGACTGACATAACGGCACCCAAGGGAGGAACTGCACATCAAGTGCCCACTGAGAGACAAGGCCTGCTGAGAAGAGGGCACAGCCTGACGGACAGATTGCAGGAGGCAGCAGACCAAGATGAAAGGGATGAGACTGAAATATAAGTTAGGAGTTGAGGCCCAAGAGGTGTCAAAGGACTCAAGAAAGGAGACTGAGGTGGAGAAACAGAGACGAAAGCTGAGCAGGTATGACTAGTACAAAAGGGTGCAATGGAAGAGCCAGCAGACCCCTAAAGAGGCCACAGGAAAAGCTGTCCCATGATTCAGAAAACACTACCCTAACCAGTACCGCTCAAGTCAGCAGGTCAAGTTTCTCAAGAGGTCCATTCATGGACAAATTGAACCTAGCCAACTACGTGAAGTAGGTTCTAACAAAGCAAAGCACAGGTGTGGGTGAAGAAACAGGATAACCGATGATGAAGACATTATGGTCAGAGAAAGGAATCCCAAGTTCAAAATTGTGGCTTCCAGGTGCTGAGGAAACTAGGTGAAGGGTAGGGAGCTCTTCTGATTTTATAAATAGAGCCCGGAATCTTAGTAGGTGGAACATTGCTAGTAAGGAAAGAAAATACACCCAAGTTAATTAAGCAGCATCTCAAAGGCAATAATTCAACAGCCAAAACACAGGAGGTTCTAAACCAGTAATGCACCACGACATACAAAACAATCCATATATTACTGATCATCTCTAACGGTTAAGCAATCGAGTCAGTACATCTAAATTTTAAGTGACGATGATACACAGAAATCCAGCTTTATGACAAAAGATAAAGTGAAGGATAATTTGTTTCACTAAGGGACTATTTAAAATAAGTTTCTTTAAAATAGCAAGGTCACTCACTGATAAATAAATGGTTCAACCATATACACAGTTTTCCAGAACATTCTATAGTACACCGATACAGTGTTCCATTTAGAACTCTTAACCAGTTTCTGAGTTGGGAAATATTCCTTTTAGGTTCCCTCTCTGTCCCCCTACAGTATCAGGGGAGGATGTCTGCGGGCTGCAGTCCCCCAGTCTCCTCGACTGAGTTCTGTGGATTCCAGACATCTCTGTTCGAATCATTTAACCAACAGACATGCTGGTTTATAACTTACCTGCCTATACCTTGCATTAGGCTACTTACTGGCTCTACATGAGTAACTCTACACTTGCTACTGCAATTTGTTCAGCTGGCTTCAACTCGACTGCCCACCCTTCACGTGGCAGTTTGCTCTCACATCCCTTAAAAGCCAGCTGTTGCTAACTCTGAAGTCCAACTAACTCCATCTCTCCAGGATGTGACTGTCCCTTCCCTTGCTGTCCAAAGTTCTCCCAGGGACTCTCTTCTCACTCCTGGCATGACCCAGTCTGACACTCTGGAACTACACACCGCCTAGCACACAAGCTTTGGAAAAGGGGGGAAACCACCCACCACTCCAAGAACTATCCAATCGAGAAGCTCTTGTTTACCATCTACGTACATACACACCACACACACATATAAAACCTTTAAAAGCTGTTTGAATTATCTGATTTTACCCTAATTTACACTAATAAAAACAATACTAAAGATAGCTAAGTAGGTCCTTTCTGACTTTCATCCTTTCTAATCCAAGAGTTTCCTCAAACAGAAAAGAGGAAATGCAATCAATAAGCTATTTTTTAAAAACCAAACAAAAAAAAACCCTTTAGTTAACTGCAAGAAAAGTTTCACGATTTAGTCTGCATCAACACTAAGATTTGCAGTTCTCCTAAATAAAATATTTGATCCTTTTTTGGTGGCAAAGATTAAGGAAAAACATGTTCAAATGAAATAGCCCCATATAACACCAATTTGCCAAAAATATACTTGTAGTTTTTGCTCCTCTAAAAGGATATTTCACTCAGGCTATGTATGGCTCTTGTCCACCAAGAATGAGAGAAAACAATATTACAAGAGGAACATGGGTAAAAAAAATCTCATTAAAATACACTTTAAGGACCCCCAACTCCAGATTTTCCTGTACTAGAAAAGAGAGCCCCTGTGTTATATATACATAGATATATCCCCATTTTCAAGGGCCAGCAGGTAGCAGGCGTACAAATGTGTGTTATCTAATAATATAACCAGGATGGTAATTATAACCATTTCCACGAAAATAATTACAAGGAAAACAACATATATACATATATATACATATATGTATATATATATATTATACACGGTCTGGAAGTCAACAACTGAAGACTAACCTATCAAATTACTGTTGCTGTTTGTTATTTTAGTCGCTAAGTCATATCTGACTCTTTTGTGACGCCACAGACTGCAGTCTGCCAGGTTCCTCTGTCCATGGAATTTCCAGGCAAGAATTCTGGAATGGGCTGCCATTTCCTTCTCCAGGGGTTCTTCCTGATCCAGGGAGAGAACTCACATCTCCTGCAGTGTCAGGCAGATTCTTTACCACTGAGCCACCAGAAAAGTCCAAACTACCAAATACATGAATTTAAAAATACAAATAATACAAACCAAAGGCAACTGCTTCTAAATTATAATTTGGATAATAATCTAAGGAGTTATATCAATTAAAGTTACATTGTGTGTTTTAATAAATAAATCCCCAAACTGTGGCATAACATATGTGCTTAGCCGCTCAGTTGCGTCCGACTCTCTGCGACCCCATGGACTGACTGTAGCCCGCCAGGCGCCTCTGTCCACGGGGATTCTCCAGGCAAGAATACTGGAGTGGGTTGCCATGCCCTAATCCAGGGGATCTTCCCAACCCAAGGATTGAACTCAGGTCTCCCGCATTGCAGGTGGATTCTTTACCTGATGGCCTAACATAATAAGTTAATTTTTATTTCATGTCTTTAGGGTTTATCAGGTGGCACTGTTAAATAAGTGGATTAACCATATACACAATCTTCCAGAACATTTCTATAGTACACCTGTACAGTATTTCATTTAGAACTCTTAACTAGTTTCTAAGTTGGGAAATACTATTAAGTTCCCTCTAATAGGTAAAGAACCCAACGGCCAATGCAGGAGACATCAGAGACATGGGTTTGATCCCTGGGAGGGGAAGAGCCCCTGGAGGAGGAAATGGCAACGCACTCCAGGATTCTTGCCTGGAGAATCCCATGGACAGGGGAGCCTGGTGGGCTACAGTCCATAGGGTTGCCAAGAGTCAGACATGAGTGAAGTAACTTAGCACTTAGCATGCATGAAATCCAAAAAGACACGCTGATGATCAGCTGGAGGCGTGAAAAAGCTGGAGATGACCCAGATGACAAATATCCAATTCTCCTGGACCCTTCCTTTCCAAAGTTGCTCTGGCAGCCAACACCCAGCCAGCACGTGAAGAAACTAAAGGGCTGTTCAAAGGAGGTTTGTGTTTGCCAGAGTTGAAGAAACACTCAATTACATATTTTTTAGTAGCTTAATTTTCTATAGCCAGTTCTCAATCCTGTGGCCATCCTCAAGTGCAAGTTCAGTTCAGTTCAGTCGCTCAGGCATGTCCGACTCTTTGCGACCCCATGAACCGCAGCACGACAGGCCTCCCTGTCCATCACCAACTCCCGGAATCCAACCAAACCCATGTCCATTGAGTCGGTGATGCCATCCAACCATCTCATCCTCTGTCGTCCCCTACTCCTCCCGCCTTCCATCTTTCTCAGCATCAGGGTCATTTCAAATGAGTTAGTTCTTCACATCAGGTGGCCAAAATATTGGAGTTTCAGCTTCAACATCAGTCCTTCCAATGAACACCCGGGACTGATCTCCTTTAGGATGGACTGGTTGGATCTCCTTGCAGTCCAAGGGACTCTCAAGAGTCTTCTCCAGCACCACAGTTCAAAAGCATCAATTCTTTGGTGCTCAACTTTCGTTATAGTCCAACTCTCACATCCATACATGACTACTGGAAAAACCACAGCCTTGACTAGGCAGACCTTTGCTGGCAAAGTAATGTCTTTGCTTTTTAATAGGCTGTCTAGGTTGGTCATAACTTTCCTTCCAACGAGCAAGCGTCTTTTAATTTCATGGCTGCAATCACCATCAGCAGTGATTTTGGAGGCCAGAAAAATAAAGTCAGCCACTGTTTCCCCATCTATTTGCCATGAAGTGACGGGACCGGATGCCATGATCTTAGTTTTCTGAATGTTGAGCTTTAAGCCAACTTTTTCACTCTCCTCTTTCACTTTCATCAAGAGGCTATTTAGTTCTCACTTTCCACCATGAGAGTGGTATCATCCGCATATCTGAGGCTATTGATATTTCTCCTGGCAATCTTGATTCCAGCTTGTGCTTCTTCCAGCCCAGTGTTTCTCATGATGTACTCTGCATATAAGTTAAATAATATATCAAGAATTCTTATCTAATGAACATTAACCAAGGGAGGCAGACAAAGATGGCTCCTACACACACACACACACACAGAAATCCCAAAGTGAAAGCTATTATCCTTTAAATAAGCAAGGTGACAATATACAGCCTTGACAGACTCCTTTCCCACATTGGAACCATTCCATTGTTTCATGTTCAGTTCTAACTGTTGCTTCCTGACCTGCAAACAGATTGCTCAGGAGGCAGGTCAGGTGGCATGGTATTCCCAACTCTTAAAGAATTTTCCACAGTTTGTGTGATCCACACAGTCAAAGGCTTTGGTGTAGTCAATAAAGCAGAAGTAGATGTTTTTCTGTAACTTTCTTGCTTTTTTGATGATCTGACCAATGTTGGCAATCTGATCTCTGGTTTCTCTGCCTTTGAACAGCTTGAACATCTGGAAGTTCTTGGTTCACATACTGTTGAAGCCTGGCCTGGAGAACTTTGAGCATTACTTTACTAGCGTGTGAAATGAGTGCAACTGTGCAGCAGTTTGAGCATTCTTTGGCATTGCCTTTCTTTGGGATTGGAACGAAAACTGACCTTTTCCAGTCCTGTGGCCACTGCTGAGTTTTCCAAATTTGCTGGCATACCGAGTGCAGCACTTTCACAGCATCATCTTTTAGGACTTGAAGTAGCTCAGTTGGAATTCCATCACCTCCACTAACTTTGTTAGTAGTGATGCTTCCTAAGGCCCACTTGACTTCGAATTCCAGGATGTCTGGCTCTAGGTGAGTGATCATACCATTGTGGTTATCTGGGACAAGAAGATCTTTTTTGTATAGTTCTTCTGCATATTCTTGCCACCTTTTCTTCTCTGCTTCTTTTAGGTCCATACCTTTTCTGTCCTTTATTGTGCTCATCTTTGCATGAAATGTTCCCTTGGTATCTCTAATTTTCTTGAAGAGATGTCTAGTCTTTCCCATTCTATTGTTTTCCTCTATTTCTTTGCATTGATCACAGAGAAGGCATTCTTATCTCTCCGTGCTATTCTTGGGAACTCTGCATTCCCTACTAACCCCCTTTTAAAACCATACCTTTAAGATTTCCTCAGTGATGACTACCAACTTGCCAACATTTATAAATAGAAATTTTTCATAAGAATATGTACTTCTGGCTTCCTACAAAAAAACTGGAGTTCTCAAAATACTAGGCACACCTGCCCAGCAACAACGGACTGGAACTGATTAGCAGCTAACATACCTGTTATCTGCCATGATCTCCATCACTCCCTGTTGTCTCCTAGATACCAAAGCCAAATATCAGCTGCCATTCAGCTCCCTGCTTGTGAGTTTTTTTCCCTTATCCAAACAAAGACCATCTACCTTTCTTATTAATGTATACTATGAATCACTACTGATAAAATATAACCCTGTAATTGGTCTAAGGGTACAAATTTCCAGCTATAAGATGAGAAAATTCTGGAGGTCTAGTGAACAGCACACTAGAACAGCGCAGTATTTACAATGCTCTATTGTAGATACATAATTGAAAGTTGTTACAAGACATAGACTTTAACTACTGAAAGTTGTTACAAGACATAGATCTTAAATATTATTTACACACAAAATGATAATTACATGAAGGGATAGATGTGACTGTAGCCATGAAATTAAAAGATGCTTGCTCCTTGGGAGGAAAGCTATGACAAACTTAGCGTATTAAAAAGCAGAAACATCACTTTGCCAACAAAGGTCAAGATAGTCAAAGGTATGGTTTTTCCAGTAGTTGTGTATGGATGTGAGAGTTGGACCGTAAAGAAGGCTGAGCACCGAAGAATTAACGCTTTCCAATTGTGGTGCTGAAAAAGACTCTTGAGAGTCCCTTGGACTGCAAGGAGATCCAACCAGTCAGTCCTAAAGGAAATCAACCTTGAATATTCATTGAAAGGATTGACGCTGAAGCTAAAGCTTTGATACTTTGGCCACCAGATGCAAAGAGCTGACTCACTGGAAAAGACCCTGATGCTGGGAAAAACTGAAGGCAAAAGGAGAAGCAGGTGGCAGAGGATGAGATGGTTACATAGCATCACCAACTCAGTGGACGTGAATCTGAGCGAACTCTGGAAGATAGTGAAAGACAAAGGAGCCTGGCATACTGCAGTCCATGGGGTTGCAAAAAGTGAGACACGACTTAGCAACTGAACAACAACATGGAAGTGTTGACTAACTTACTGTAGTAACCCACTTCACAATATATTCATGGATCAGAGCAGTGTTGTACACCTCAAACTCACATATGTTACGTATGAATAGTATCTCAATATAGTTGGAAAATAAATTTTAAATGCAACCATGCAAGGAAAAAAAAAACTTGACAGTGACACCGGTTGAATAAAACCCTGCAACTGTTATAGATCCGTGCTGTATAAACACATCAAAGTGGGGAAACAAGTCGAGGGAAAAATTCATGTTTCTACTCTTACAAACAGCAGACATTCCTTTTATTTCATTTACAGCTCTTTTCACCTACTAATAAAAAATAGTACAGTAATAACTTCTTACCCCCATGTTGGGGTTGGCACAAAATGAGGGAGAGCTGTCTCAGTCACTGATTGGATAGGAAAACAAACCACTGTGTTTACTCACTGATTCTATGTTTAAACCAACTAGAACCCCCCTGATGCTTATGCGCACAAAGAAAAACAACCCCTACCCATGTTTAGTTTCTACATAATGGACTGTATTAACAACAATGGAAAAAAGCAAAATACAAAGTAAATATGGAAATAACAGAGAAAAGCTCAAGTGAAAATGAGGGCTGAGTAAAATGCTGTCAAGCACCTTCCAGCTTTAAAATTCTGTGTACTTAAACAGATCTCCTCCTTTCCTCCAAGCAAAATAATTCATACAGATGAATGGCCTGTTCATAGATAGAAAAGGTTAAAACGTTATTCGCAGGCTTCCCTGGGGCTCAGCTGTAAAGAATTCACCTGCCAGTGCAGGAGACAGGGGTTCGATCTTTGATCCGGGAAGATCCAAAATGTCGAGGATCAACTAGGCCCATGGGCCACAATTACTGAGCCTGGCTCGAGAGTCCGGGAGCTGCAATTACTGAAGCCTGCAGGCCCTGGAGTCTGTGCTCCACAGCGAGAGAAACCAGTGCAATGAAAAGCCTGTGCACGGCAGGTAGAGAGTATCGGGGCTTAGTGGTCAAGAATTCACAAGCCAGTGCAGGGGACTCAAGAGATGTGGTTCGACTCCTGGGTGGGAAATATACTCCGGAGAAGGAAATGGCAACTCACTCAGGTATTCTTGCCTGAAAAATTTCATGGACAGAGGAACCTGGTGGGCTACAGTACATGGGAGTTGCAAAGAGTTGGACAGGACTAAGCATGCATCTGCTCACTCAAAGCCCGCGAAGCACTGAAGACACCCAGCACAGCCAAAAATAAATAAAATTATTTTTTTTAATATATTTGGATTCCATTTCATTTTTACCATCACTTTCAATAGCTAATAAAATATCAACATACAAGATGACTTCTAAAAGTGGCTATTCCCTTTAAACCAGGCAAAAACAAACTCACTTCTAGAAGTCTTCCAAAAGACAGACCACATGAGCCAAGTACTAGTAGTTTAGAGGTAAACTCTAATGCTCTTTCCCCCATCTGAGCCATGCTACTTCATTAACTTGCCCAAATATCTTCAAGTTTACAGGTGACATTTTACATATCATCCTTAGTTCAGTTCAGTCACTCAGTCATGTCCAGCTCTTTGCGACCCCATGGACTGCAGCACGCCAGGCCTCCCTGTCCATCACCAACTCCCAGAGGTTACTCAAACTCATGTCCATTGAGTCAGTGATGCCATCCAACCATCTCATCCTCTGTTGTCCCCTTCTCCTCCCGCCTCCAATCTTTCCCAGCATCAGGGTCTATTCAAATGAAAAATCCTTATCATCCTTACCACGGAGTATTCATGGATATTATCTAAAACTGGAGTAGCATCACAATTGCTTCATAACTGCAATTCCTAAATACACAAATGCAAAAGTGCAACTGGGTTTTATGTGCAACTGAAAATACAATCCTGTTTCTGTAAAATGAGGTGCTCTCTTTACTGAAAGTTCACCATATTTCTAATGCACACAATGATCCAAATAACTTTCTTCAAAAGTGTAGGACTAAAAACAAAAACTGTTACCTCAACTATAAGTTATGGAAACACAAGGCGCCATTGGATCGGTAAAGATTAGTGGAGTACCTAGATCAGAGTTTCACACCATTAAGAGCATAACATGAATTAACTGTGCAGTAATTAGTAGGAATTGGTTTATGCTTTACCTGTTATTCTTTAATAGTGCTGCCCCATAGAATTTTTTGATGATATAGATGCTCCACATCCGTGCTGTGCAATACCACAGTCAAGAGCCACACCGGGTATGGGACACTTAAAATGTGGCTAGCAGGAATGAAGAACTGAATTTACTTTATTTAAAATTAAAGTTAAGGTAAATTTAACTTGCCACATGTGGCTGGCTATCTTCTTGGACAATGCAGTTCAACGATTTGAAATACAATGTATAAACTTGACCAAACGCTAGAGTTTTTCAAAGTATCAAGTCCTGCTGACGTTAACACCAACTAAAACCTTCCTGATATTAAATGATACATACACAAGTTCAACCATCGGCCTCCACAGAAAAGTCACTAATGACATGACACTACTTAGATTCAAATTTTAAGGTACAATAATTGCTAAGAGAGAATATTGAAAACTACATCTCAAGTTTTACCCAACCGTTTTTCAAAAGGGGAATTCACTTCTGAAACAGTTTCCCAATGCATCCAACTACATTCCCTTTAAATCTGCTCAATACCTTCTGTTCAGAAAAACAAATGGCAAAAAACCAAATTCTCAGCACGAATAAGCCTACTGCGACTCGGTGTATTTCACACGTTCATTTCCCTTTTCCTTCAGAGGAGATTTCAAGTGTTTGCATTGCCTAGAGTCGTGCTACCCATTGTTCAACGTTTTAAGGTGGACAAATCATTCCGATACCGTGGCGATTTCGTCCCTAGACACGTAAGTACATCCTCCATCAAAGTGTCACGACTCTTTCCCTCACTTCAAGTGTTTGTGAACCCGCTCTTCCTGAGTCAAGAAAAGTAACCAAGATGGTGCACACAACGTCAGAAGAAAACGAGTCTGGGAACTTGCACGCTGAATAACTTAGTCCTTGAGCGGAAAAAAAAAAAAAAAAAAAACAACCTCCTTTGACCCGGAGAGGCGGCCTCCAACTTACCCGGCGACGCCAACAGGCGAGCAAGGTCGTGACCCGCGGTCCTGGCCGCGGGCGGCGCCCGGCGCGGGCGGCGGGAAGCCACCTGTTAGGCCCGGGCCTCACTCACCTGGAGGAGCGAAGGCGCCCACCCGGACGCGGACGCCCGGCGCGAGAGCGGACCCGCCCCTCAGGCGGCGGCGGCCGGAGGCGGTGGCACGTGGGCTCCCCCGGGCCGGGCGGCTCTGACAGGCGGGCCCCCGCGACCCCCGGGGCGCCCTCGCCGCTCTCGCGCCGCCCAGCCCAGCGGGCGCCCCGCGGCCCGCCCCGCCGGCGCCCCCGCCCCGCAACCTTCCCTCACAAGCCCGGGGCCCGCCGCCCCTCGCCTACCTGGTCGCGGAGTTTGAGGAACGCCATGGCGGTCGCCGCCGCCCGGGCAGCGCTGCCGCCTCAGGAGCCTCTCCCGCGCCCGGAGCCGGCAGGTCGGCGGCCGTGCGCTGAGGAGTCCGCGGGCAGGGGGGCGGCGCCGCCTGCCCGCCTCCAGCTGCCGCCGCCGCGGAGAGGTGAGGAACCGGAGGGTCCCGCCTCCTCCGCGAGGACTCCCCGCCCTCTTGCTTCTTTTCTTCCTCTCCCCCGTCCACCGCCTCCTCAGCCGCCGCCGCCTCACGCCCCCTTCTCCCGACACAGCCGAGCGGCCCCCGCGGCCCCGCCGCTCCAGCCCGCGGCCGCCGCGGCATCCAAACTCCACTCCACAATATTACCACCACCGCCCGCCGCGATTGGCGGCCGCGCGGGGGAGAGGCCAGAGTAAGCCGGGCGCCCATTGGCCACGCCGCCGCGCTCGCCCGGGGCCCCGCCTCCCGGACGGGGCGGGGCCGGGCAGGAAGCGGCGAGGGTGGGCGCGGAGCCGCGAGCGCCGGGCGGGGGGCGGGTGTGAGAAAGAGCCGCGCGGAGCCGGGGGAGGGGCGGCTAGGTGCCCGGGGCGCGGGGGGCGGAGCCCGGCCTGGGGTGCGGGTCCCGGCTCCCTCAGTGACCGCCCCGGGGCTCGCGCGTGAGGGGAGCCGGGCAAACGCCCGCCCCCCTTACAAAGCTTGAGGAGGCTGCGGGGATGGAGTGAGGGGCCGGAAAGGGCGTGAGGGGAGGGGGGGCCCTCGAGGGCTGCTGCCTTCCCGGGAGCGATGAGGGCACGGGGGCCAAGCCGGCTCTCACGTCTGGGCGTCTGGGCTTCCTCAGGGTGCACCACCCGAGGGAGCAGGCTGAGAGGTGGCCCCCGGGAGGCGGCTGTCCCCCCTCAGGGGGCCGCGCGGGAGGGCAGAGGCCGGAGGGAAGGGGCCGAGCGAACTGGCCGAGTCTGACACGTCGAAGGAGAAGGAGCTCTCTTCTCTCCGACCCTCGGCCCTCCGCACCTGAGGAGGTTAGAAAAGGGGGCTTCTGGGGATGGCTCCCTCCCCCGGGGGGCGCAGCACCCGTGGGCGGGGGAGGGGACGCCGCCGCCGGCCTTCTGGGCGGAACGGCAGCGTCTCTGCAGCCAAACTGGCTGTGGACGCCCGAGTCTTTCTCTAGCCCACAGTTCCAATCCGAAGCAAGGCGATGATGGTTCTCTCCCCCCAAAGCCTCCTGCCTGGCTTGCATTTTTTTTTTTTTTCGCCCTCTTTCTTCTTTCTCATCTGAAGGGTTTTGCCTCCCACTCGAGAGAAATCAATTAAAAAAAAAAAAAAAAAAAAAGATGTGCTGGATGCATCCTTGGATGGAGGAGGAGAGGAATGACTCCCTCACCCTGCTACACACGCCCCCACGCCACCCCACAGCTCTGAAACGGCTTTTCTTTCTTAGGCAGCCGCACTCTGTTGCCATTCCAGGCTTGTGTGGGAGAAGACTGCTGTGCGTCTGTGTCTGTCCGCCCGGGCGACTCCAGCCCTCGGTTAATGAAAGGTACAAATGGTTAGAACACAAATGTGTGACGTCAGGCTTGGTTTTTGAAAGTTCTCTGTTTCCTGCATCAATTGTGTCTCTTGGGACAGACTTATTTAGAGGATCGATTTTGGTCTAATGGCAATCAGCAGAAAAGGGAACCTATGCCAGGAATGTCAGTGTCTTGTTACAGAAAGCTTCTTTTAGCTCCATAAAAAAAGGAAAATATCAGAGTGCAAAACGAAGAGCACCGCTGATTAATGGCCTGATCCTTCCGATATTTGACATACCAAAGCTTCAATTCTATGCAATTTCTTATCTAATGACATTTCTCATCATAAATTATATTTCCTACTTAAAATGGAGGGATTTGCACAACTGCGAGGTAACACTCATGATGAAACCAAACAGCTCTTGCTTTGCATCCTCAGTACCTCTCGCCCGTTCACCAACTCCTGCACATTAAATAGGGATACTGTTTGCCACCCAGTCTCTCCTTTCAGTTCAGTGAAGGTGAAGGAGTTAATATGGTGGAAACACTTGAGTTCTCCAAAACAGATATGCTGTGATATTACTGGAGTACTTTGGTTCAAAAGTTGCCTTTATAAACAATTGCCCATGTGGTGTGTCCACTACAGAGTTCTTAGTCCAGGAGTGTAAGAATTTACTCTCATTCATACACAAGCCTATTATGCCCTGTGGATGTCTAGCCAGGAATTAATACATCACCCTCTCCCAGGAACCCACTGCCAATAATCTCTCTTCTAAGTTTAAGTTCTAGAATTTAAAAGCACAACAGGAACTTGATTAGGAACAAGGCAGAGATTCACTTTTGGGAAAACAAATGCCTTTGAGAATGTAAACAAAAATCATGGACCAAAGATGCATTTTAATAGACGTTAGGCTTGAGCTAATGAAAGTTTTCAGGGTTCTTCTGAAGTTTTCTAATTAATAATAGTTAATGAAAGTATTTTATAAGTCACCATCCCTGACAACCTTGCAGATAGAGGGCTCCAAACTCTCCTGATAGATAATGCTTAATATCCAGGTCAGATCTAACCTTCCTCCCCCCTAACCACCATTTAATTTGTGTCTTAATTTCACCATTTGTAAAAACTAAGCATAAGATTATATGGCCTATACATCTCATACAATCACATAAGATAATGATATGAAAGGCTGTGGGAACTCTGCAGAACCATTCAAATTTAATGTTATTATTGTAGCAACTACATTTCCATTACCTGGATAGAGGCTAACATTTTTCATTCTGAAAAACAGGAATAAGAAATCTATGTAATTTAGCAATAGGATTAAATAAGGGTTATATTCAAATTCTGACAATTTTTATATCTTATTATAAGGTTATTCCAGCCTATATATATAAAATATTTGAATAGTAAAGGAATCTATAGTATTGAAAAGTCTTCTGTAATCAAAGCCAATGAAGCCAGGAGCTAGAATGGTATCAGTAACCTCTCTCCAACTCTTATCACCCCATCCTTTTCTAACTGTCACTTTCATTCTCCTTTACTGCAGCCAGCCTCTGAACTCACATCTTAAGTACTCTGCAGTCATAAAGGAAACCTCCAACTTTAGAAGTATCAAGAAATAACTAATAAGTTAGGCTAGACTCCTGTGCCCATGCTTCAGCCAATTACTACAACAAGCAGGATCTGAGAATTGATGACAGCTTCCTTCTAGTTGTTGTTCAGTTGCTCAGTAGTGACCAACTCTTTGCAACCCCATGGACTGCAGCACACCAGGCTTCCCTGTCCTTCACCATCTCCCCGAGTTTGCTCAAACTCATGACCACTGAGTCGGTAATGCCATCCAACCATCTCATCCTCTGTTGTCCCCTTCTCCTACTGCCTTCAATCTTTCCCAGCATCAGGGTCTTTTCCAGTGAGTTGGCTCTTCCTGTCAGGTGGCTTGGAGCTTCAGCCTCAGCATCAGTCCTTCCAATGAATATTCAGGACTGATTTCCTTTAGGATGGACTAGTTGGATCTCCTTGCAGTCCAAGGGACTCTCAAGAGTTTTCTCCAACACCACAATTCAAAAGCATCATTTCTTTGGCGCTCAGCCTTCTTTATGGTCCAGCTCTCACATCCAAACAAGACTACTGGAAAAACCATAGCTTTGACTATACAGACCTTTGTTGGCAAAGTAACGTCTCTGTTTTTTAATATGCTGTCTAAATTTGTCATAGCTTTTCTTCCAAGAAGCAAGTGTCTCCTAATTTCAAGGGTGCAGTCATGGTTTGGAGCCCAAGAAAATCAAGTCTGTCACTGTTTCCAATGTTTCCCCATCTATTTGCCATGAAGTGATGGTACCAGATGCCATGATTTTAGTTTTTTGAATGTTGATTTTTAAGCCGGCTGTTTCACTCTCCTCTTTCACTTCCATCTAGAGGCTCTTTAGTTCCTCTTCGCTTTCTGTGGTATCATCTGCATATCTAAGTTTATTGATATTTCTCCAGGAAATCTTGATTCCAGTTTGTGTTTCATCCAGCCCAGCATTTCGCATGATGTACTCTGCATATAAGTTAAATAAGCAAGGTAAAAATATACAGCCTTGACGGACTCCTTTCCCAATTTGGAACCAGTCTGTTGTTCCATGTCCAGTTCTGTCTGTTGCTTCTTGACCTGCATACAGATTTCGCAGGACGCTTGTAAGATAGTCTGATATTCCCATCTCTTTAAGGATTTCCCCCAGTTTGTTGTGATCCACACAGTGAAAGGCTTTGGAGTAGTCAATGAAGTAGAGGTAGATGTTTTTCTGGAACTCGGTTGCTTTTTCAGTGATCCAATGGATGTTGGCAATTTGATCTCTGGTTCCTCTGCCTTTTCTAAATCCAGCTTGTACATCTGGATGTTCACGGTTCACGTACTGTTGAAGCCTGGCTTGGAGAATTTTGAGTATTACTTTGCTAACGTGTGAGATGAGTGCAATTGTGCGGTAGTTTGAACAGTCTTTGGCATTGCCTTTCTTTGGGATTGGAATGAAAACTGACCTTTTTCCAGTCCTGTGGCCAGTGCTGAGTTTTCCAAATTGGCTGGCATATTGAGTGCAACACTTTTCACAGCATCATCTTTTAGGATCTGAAATAGCTCAACGGGAATTCTGTCACCTCTACTAGCTTTGTTCATAGTGATGCTTGCTAAGGCCCACTTGGCTTCACACTCCAGGATGTCTGGCTCTAGGTGAGTGATCACACCATCGCGGTTATCTGGCTCATTAAGATCTTGTTTGTATAGTTCTTTTGTGTATTCTTGCCACCTTTTCTTAGTATCTTCTGCTTCTGTTAGGTCCATACCGTTTCTGTCCTTTATTGTGCCCATCTTTGCATGAAATATTTCCTTGTACCTCTAATTTTCTTGAAGAGATCTCTAGTCTTTCCCATTCTGTTGTTTTTCTGTATTTCTTTGCATTGATCACTGAGGAAGGCTTTCTTATCTCTCCTTGCTATTCTTTGGAACTCTGCATTCACATGGGTATGGCTTACCTTTTCTCCTTTGCCTTTAGCTTCTTTTCTTTTCTCAGCTATTTGTGAGACCTCCTCAGACAGCCATTTTGCCTTTTTGCATTTCTTTTTCTTGGGGATGGTCTTGATCACGGCCTATTTTCAGTGCTACAAACCTCCGTCCATAGTTCTTCAGGGACTCTGTCTATCAGATCTAATCCCTTGAATCTATTTGTCTCTTCCACTGAATAATCGTAAGGGATTTGATTTAGGTCATACCGGAAAGGTCTTGTGGTTTTCCCTACTTTCTTAAATTTAAGTCTGAATTTGGCAATAAGGAGTTCATGATCTGTGCCACAGTCAGCTCCTAGTCTTGTTTATGCTGACCGTATAGAGCTTCTTCATCTTTGGCTGCAAAGAATATAATCAGTCTGATTTCAGTGTTGACCATCCAATGACGTACATGTGTAGAGTTGTCTCTTTTGTTCTTGGAAGAGGGTGTTTGCTATGACCAGTATGTTCTCTTGGCAAAACTCTGTTAGCCTGTGCCCTGCTTCATTTTGTACTCCAAAGCCAAACTTGCCTGTTACTACAGTTATCTCTTGACTTCCTACTTTTGCATTCCAGTCCCCTATGATGAAAAGGACATCTTTTTTGAGTGTTAGCTCTAGAAGATCTTGTAGGTCTTCATAGAACTGTTCAACTTCAGCTTCTTCAGCATTACTGGTTGGGGCATAGACTTGGATTACTGTAATATTGAATGGTTTGCCTTGGAAACAAACAGATCATTCTGTCATTTTTGAGATTGCACCCAAGTACTGCATTTCAGACTCCTTTGTTGACTGTGAGGGCTAATCCATTTCTTCTAATGGATTCTTTCCCACAGTAGTAGATATAATGGTCATCTGAATTAAATTCACCCATTCCAGTCCATTTTTGTTCACTGATTCCTGACATGTCAGTGTTCACTCTTGGTCACCTATTTGACCACTTCCAATTTGCCTTTATTCATGGACCTAACATTCTGCGTTCATATGCAGTATTATTATTTACAGCATCAGACTTTACTTCCATCACCAGTTACATCTACAACTGGGCATTGTTTCTGCTTTGGCTTAACCTCTTCATTCCTTCTGGAGCTATTTCTCCACTCTTCTGCAGTAGCATATTGGGCACCTACTGGTCTAGGGAGTTTATCTTTCAGTGTCATATCTTTTTGCATTTTCATATTGTTTATGGGATTCTCAAGGCAAGAATGCTGAAGTGGTTTGCCATTCCCTTCTCCAGTGGACCACATCCAGAATTCATGTCTAAAATGATGGAAGGAAAGATATCATGTAGATGTGACCACCCAGGTAATGGTTGTGAGCTAGGCAACCACACCCGTTTACTGGCTGTGCTACAGTGTGGTGGGTATTTACCAGTGCTTTACATGGGTTATGTGCTTTAAATTTTTCAATAACCTTTTAGGGTTAGGGAACTGGGGCCCAAAGATAGGGTGTGCCCTTAGCAGGGCCTGGATATACAAGGACCTGGAAAGCCAAAAGCTTCCTAGTTTATGTTGTAGGAGATAGACAACTACTGATAACTTTTGAGCAGATAATCCTTATATTATAAAATGATGTTTATCATGAACCTGAAATATATGGAAAATACGTAAAAGAAACTGCCGAAGCAGCAAAGGTATGTTCAGGGACCTAGAGCATAGAATTGGAAGACCTCATAGACATATGAAAGAGTTTCTGGAGATGGGGAAATAAAGTATTAAGGAGAAGCAGTCTCCATAGCAATAATGTGTGAGAATTTGTCAGACTTAATGAGAAATGAGTTATCAGATCAAAGGAAGATGCTTAGGCTCAAGTGGCATAATTTTTTTTTAATTGAGACCCACACATATTAGTGAAATTAGAGAATACCAACGACTTGGTCTTTCTTACCAAGTAAGAAATGTTCAAAGATACCACTGAGAAAAGTGAACTTATTTAAAAGGAATGACAGCCATCCTGTTAGCAAATTTATTAGCAACAGTTGGCTACAGAAGACATTGAAAATATCTTCAGTGTATTGAGAGTCCATAACTGAGAAGCTAGAACTCTATTCCTAGCTAAACCATAAGTTATTAGCCCTTCAAAATGTGGTGAAGAAAGTTAGTCGCACTATGTGACTGTCTGACTCCTTGCAATCCCATGTATTGTAACCAGCCTGGCTCCTTTGTCCATGGAATTCTCCAAGCGAGAATACTGGAGTGGGTTGCCATTCCCTTCTCCAGGAGATCTTCCCAACCCAGGGTCTGCTGCATTGCAAGCAGGTTCTTTCCCAGCTGAGCCACTAGGGAAGCCAAAATGTGGTAGATGATAGCAGAAGGGACTTGTGAGTTAAACATGACTTTTTTTATTCAGAAGGAATGAGGTAGTCTTAAATTTTAGACTTTGACAAGCTACTACATTAGTAAAAGTTTTTCATTTCAAACAATAAAATCCAAGCAAGAATTTCTTAAATTGACCTTCAGCAGCTCCCAGACTCACTGGGAGAGCTGAAAAAACAAGCTTGGGCTGAGCTTCTAGAAAAAGTGCTCTAAACCATGTAATATAGCTGGTGTGATAAAGATACTGCTGCTGTTCCCAACAAGCAGCAAATGCTAGGAGCTCAGCTTCTCTTCCTCTGCTCCTGCCATCAGCATCAATGCCAGTTCTGGGTCAGAAACTTAGTCCTGCAGTCACTGCCACCTCCACAAACTGGATGTTGGCCTCTTCCTACACCAGGACAATGGGAGCCACATGCAGAGCTTATATCCTTACATCCTCCCATTTCCATTGGTTCTTCCGGTTAGAGGGCCAATGTTATAGGCCTGCATCCTAGCTGTAAGGGAGGCAAGGAATTTGAGTTCTCGATTTTATACTGGGGAGTAGGTATCTATAACCAGGGAATCATCCCAAATGTAAAAGGCTATTTAAAAGGTTATGGCAGCCGTGAATATGACAGGGTCCACTGGTGATATACTTACTAAACCTAGAAGGAGATTCACCAAAATAAGAGAAATAGAATGTGTACCTTCTAAACCTATAGAGAGAGAAAAATAAAATGACCTAGAGAAAAGTCCAGGTTAGCAGACAAGAAAGAAAAAAAAAAGCAAACTAAAATTATGATAAATGGGAAACTCCAGTAAGATTGTAGAAAGAAGTCCAAATATATTATTAATCACAAAAATTATATATGGTTTAGGCCTGTCTTTTAAAAAGGAACAACACCAAAAAGAAAAAGTCCCTCAGTCGTGTCCAACTCTTTGCGACCCCATGGACTATAGCTTACCAGGCTTCTCTGTCCATGGGATTTTCCAGACAGGATACTGAAGTGGGTTGCCATTCCCTTCTCCAGGGGATCTTCCCGACCTAGGGATCAAACCCAGGTCTTCTGCTTTGCAGGCAGTTTCTTTACCGTCTGTGCCAATTGGATCCCCAAAAGCAACAACCACAGAACAAATCATTCAGACTGGATTTTTAAATAAACCCAACTATATGCTGTTTGCAAGATACATGGTTAGAACATAGAAGAAGTTTGAGGAAAGGCAATTAATTAAAACTATATACCAAGAAAATACTAACCAAAAAATTGTTCCTCTAATAACATTAATACCAGATATAATTTAAGCAAGGATTAATTGAGACAAAGAGGTGATTAGTAGGAATCATGAAAGGAACTATCCCCCGTGATATATTCATAAACTTGTGTGCACTTAACCACATAAAGCAAAATTTAATGGGACTCCATAGAGAACTTGGCAGATGTACCATTTAAAAACTAATAGACAAGCAGACAAAACATTAAAATATCATAAAATCAATAAGCTTCATACCATGTGAGATACCATAATCTACAGGAAAAAAATAGTTCATGCTACTTCTCCAAGACACTAAATACAGCCATTTTTACACGTAGACTTTACCAACATACAGGAAAAAATGCCTTTTATTTGTTATGTTTCACAAAGAAAGAAACTGAGAACCAAGTATAACCAAGACTGGTGATGACCAAGTGCTGCTGTCATCTTGTCTTCCAAACCAACCTTGGACCTGTCCAGTTCTTTGACAAGGGCAATTATTGCAACAATAGGGCCCTGGGAACCATTTCATTGAGTCAAAAGCTCTTCTGAGGGAGTCTCTGCTTAACTGCTTTAATCATCTCTCTGCTGGTAATTGTTCCACTATGGTTGAAATACATGAAAAATGCATATAATAGACTGCCTGAGGTAAAAATATACAGTTGTATCCAGAGTTTGGTATAAACTCTTAAAAACCAAAAGCAAATATCTGAACAACGAAAAAAAATTGTTTTAACTCTCGAAGAAAATATTTGTTGTTGTTTAGTCACTTAGTCATATCTGACTCTTTTGTGACCCCATGAACTGTAGCCCACCAGGCTCTTCTGTCCATTGGTTTCCCAGGCAAGAATACTTGAGTGTGTTGCCATTTCTTCTCCTGGAGATCTTCTGACCCAAGGATCAAGCCTGCATCTCCTGCATTGTCAGGGGGTTTCTTTACCACTGAGCCACCAGGGAAGACCATAAAAAAAATTAGACTGCAACATTAAATAAAGTTTTGAGTGACAGAAATATGAATCCTTTCTTCTGTTTTTCTGTATTGTGCATATTTTATTTGGTGAGAATTGTTTGAGTAGTTTACAGATATATAGGCACTTCATGATTTCATTACTTCATTGGAGCAAAAAAGGCATGAGATGTAGAAAATGGCAAAAGAAAGGGTGACTGTATCAATAAGCACATTAAATGTGATTGGACTGAACACCCTACTGAAAAGGCAGATTTTATCAGGCTGAATAAAATAGCAGGATCTAACTCTGTGTCACAGGTCAGCAAGAGACACACTGAAATTCAAGGATATAAGTAGATGGAAAGGATGGAAAAGATACAATGTGTAAAAAACAGATACAAGAGAATGTAAGTGGGTACAGCCACTACAGAAAACAGTACTGAGGTTCCTTAGAAAACTGAAGATAGAATTATGGTATGATCAGCAATCCCACTCCTGGGCACATATCCAGACAAAATGGTAATTCAAAGAGATACATGCACTTCTGTGTTCACAGAAGCACAATTTGCAACAGCCCAGACATGGAGGCAATCTAAACATCCATCAACAGATGAATGGATAAAGAAGATATGGGACATATATACAATGGAATATTACTCAGCCATAAAAAAGAATGAATACTGCCATCTACAGTAACATGGATAGACCTAGAGATTATCATACCAAGTGAAATAAGTCAGAGAGAGACAAATACCATGTAATATCACCTATATGTGGAATCTAATATATAACACAAATGGACCTATTTACAAAACAAAAACAGACTCATAGGCATGGAAAACAGACTTATGGTTGCTAGGAGGAGGATTTTGGAGGATGGTTGGAGTGGGAAGTTGGGTTTAGCTATGTAAGCTATTATTTATGGAATAGATAAACAATATGGTCTTACTGAAGACATTTTGATAAAAGGTTGAAATATCTAGAAGATGTAACAATTATAAATATATATACATCTAAGAACCAACTCCCAAAATGTATGAAACCCAGCAGAAATGAAAGGAGAAACACACAATAACAGAAATTTCAACAACCTACTTTAAATAATTGATAGTACAACTTTAGAAGACTTTAACAACACTATCAACCAACTTGTATTAACTAGTATTTATAGAACACTCAATAATTGCAATATACACGTTTTTTTCAAGTGCACATGGAACATTTTCTAGGATAGACCATATATTGGAGTCCAAAATAAGTTCCGATAAAGTCAAGAATATTGAATGTATACAGAGTATATCCTCTGATCACAATGAAATTAGAGATCCATAACAAACAAATCTGAGAAAACACCACAAATTTGGAAGCAACACCTGCCAGATAACCAGTGAGTTAAAGAAGAAATTGTAAGGGAAATTGAATAAGTTGGACTGAATGAAAAGAAAAACACAACATATCAAAAGTTAAGGGATGGATCTATAACAGTCCTTAGAGTGAAGTATATAGCTTTAGGTTCCTATGTCAGAAAGAAAAAAGGTCTTAAATAAAGCATCTAAGCTTCCCCCTAAAAAAACTAGAAAACAAAGAGCAAAAGAAACCCAAAGCAAGGAGGAGTGAAATGATAATATTATAAAAGAAAAACAATAGACAAAAAAATTTTAATCTGGTTCTTTGAAAAGGTCAACAAAATTGGCAAATCCTTAACTAGACTGCATATCTGAGGTTATTGATATTTCTCCTGGCAATCTTGATTCCACCTTGTGCTTCTTCCAGCCCAGCGTTTCTCATGATGTACTCTGCATATAAGTTAAATAAGCGGGGTGACAATATACAGCCTTGATGTACTCCATTTCCTATTTGGAACCAGTCTGTTGTTCCGTGTCTAGTTCTAACTGTTGTTTCCTGACATGCATACAGATATACAGATGACACCACCCTTATGGAAGAAAGCGAAGAAGAACTAAAGAGCCTCTTGATGAAAGTGAAAGAGGAGAGTGAAATAGTTGGCTTAAAGTTCAACATTCAGAAAACTAAGATCATGGCATCTGGTCCCATCACTTCATGGCAAATAGATGGGGAAACAGTGGAAACAGTATCAGACTTTATTTTTCTGGCCTCCAAAATCACTGCTGATGGTGATTGCAGCCATGAAATTAAAAGACGCTTACTCCTTGGAAGGAAAGTTATGACCAACCTAGATAGCATATTTAAAAGCAGAGACATTACTTTGCCAGCAAAGGTCTGTCTAGTCAAGGCTATTGTTTTTCCACTGCTCATGTATGGATGTGAGAGTCGGACGGTGAAGAAAGCTGAGCACCGAAGAATTGATGCTTTTGAACTGTGGTGTTGGAGAAGACTCTTGAGAGTCCCTTGGACTGCAAGGAGATCCAACCAGTCCATCCTAAAGGAGATCAGTCCCGGGTGTTCATTGGAAGGACTGATGGTGAAGCTGAAACTCCAATACTTTGGCCACCTCATGCGAAGAGTTGACTCATTGGGAAAGACCCTGATGCTGGGAAGGATTGGGCGCAGGAGGAGCAGGGGACAACAGAGGATGAGATGGCTGGATGGCATCACTGACTCGATGGGCATGGGTTTGGGTAGACTCCAGGAGTTGGTGATGGACAGGGAGGCCTGGTGTGCTGCAATTCATGGGGTCGCAAAGAGTCGGATATGACTGAGCAACTGAACTGAACTAACTAGACTGACTAAAGAAACAAGAAAATGCACTGATTATCAACATCAGGAATAAAAAATGGTATTGCTACCAACCCTACAGAAATTAAAAGTATTGTAAGGGCATATTATCTGGAGGACAAAATGGCAACTCGTTCTAGTATTCTTGCCTGGGAAATCCCATGGACAGAGGAGCCTGCGGAGCTATAGTCCATGGGGTCACAAAAGAGTCAGACATGACTGAGCAATTAAACAAGGAAATATTATTGACAACTTGATGCCAACAAATTTAAAAAGTTGGATTAAGTGAGCAAATTTCTGGAAGTACACAAAACCAACTCAAGAAGAAATAGAATATTTGACTAAACCTACAAGCGAAGAATTTTAATTGCTTTTGAATGTGGTGCTGGAGAGGACTTTTGAAGTCCCTTGGATGGCAAGGAGTCAAACCAGTCAATACTAAAGGAAATTGGACCTGACTATTCATTGGAAGCTCCAATACTTTGTCCACCTGATGCGGAGAGCCGACTCACTGGAAAAGACCCTGATGCTGGGAAAAATTGAGGCAGGAGGAGAAGTGGGCAACAGAGGATGAGATGGTTGGGTGGCATCACTGACTCTGGACATGGGTTTAAGCGAACTTTGCGAGATAGTGAAGGATAAGGAGGACTGGCATGCTGCAGTCCTTGGGGACTTGAATCAAACAAGACTAAGCAACTGAACAAAAACAACAATATATTGAATTAGTTATTTAAAACCTCACAAACAGAATCTCTCCCCTAGTTGGCTTTCCCAATGAGTTCTATCAAATGTTTAAAGAAGGAATAGTACTAGCCTTTCATAAACTCTTCCAGAAGGCAAAAAAGAGAACACTTTCCAATTTTTGAGGCCAGTGTTACCCCCAATACCATAGCCAGACAAAGACATCACAAGAAGAAAAATAAAAAGCTACAGAACAATTCTTCATGGACAAATACTAAAAACTTCGTAACAAAATGTCAAATCAAGTTCAACATTAATATATATATGTATGTACAATACCTAAAAATTATATATATAATATATAATTTCATATATATATATATGGCTTCCCTGATGGCTCAGTGGGCAAAGAATCCACCTGCAATTCAGGAGACACAGGAGATGCAGGTTTGATCCCTGAGTCAGGAAGATCCCCTGGAGGAGGAAATGGCAACCCACTCCAGTATTCTTGCCTGGAAAATCCTATGGATAGGGAAGCCTGGTGGGCTACAGTCCAAAGGGTCCCAAACAGTCAGACATGACTGAGCAACTAAGCATGGTATATATATATGTTGTTTATTCACCCAGTTTTGTCCAACTCTTAGCAACCCTGTGGACCATGAACCACCCAAGACAGACAAGTCATGGTGGAGAGTTCTGACAAAATGTGGTCCACTGGAGAAGGGAATGGCAAACCACTTCAGTATTCTTGCCTTGAGAACCCCATGAACAATATGAAAAGGCAAAAAGATATGACACTGAAAGATAAACTCCCCAGGCTGGGAGGTGCCCGATATGCTACTGCAGAAGAGCAGAGAAATAGCTCCAGAAGGAATGAAGAGGCTAAGCCAAAGCAGAAACAATGCCAGTTGTGGATGTGACTGGTGATGGAAGTCAAGTCCAATGCTGTAAAGAACAGTATTGCGTAGGAAGCCAGAATATTAGGTCCATGAATCAAGGCAAATTGAATGTGTTCAAACAGGAGATGGCAAGAGTGAACATTGACGTTTTATGAATCAGTGAACAAAAATGGACCAGAATGGGTGAATTTAATTCAGATGACCATTATATCTACTACTGTGGGCAAGAATCCCTTAGACGAAATGGAGTAGCCCTCACGGTCAACAAAAGAATCCGAAATGCAGTACTTGGGTGCAGTCTCAAAAATGACAGAATGATCTGTTTGTTTCCAAGGCAGACCATTCAATATTACAGTAATCCAAGTCTATGCCCCAACCAGTAATGCTGAAGAAGCTGAAGTTGAATAGTTCTATGAAGACCTACAAGAGTTTCTAGAACTAACACTCAAAAAAGATGTCCTTTTCATCATAGGGGACTAGAATGCAAAAGTAGGAAGTCAAGAGATAACTGTAGTAACAGGCAAGTTTGGCTTTGGAGTACAAAATGAAGCAGGGCACAGGCTAACAGAGTTTTGCCAAGAGAACACACTGGTCATAGCAAACACCCTCTTCCAACAACACAAGACATGACTCTACACATGGACATCACCGGATGGTCAATACCAAAATCATATTGATTATATTCTTTGCAGCCAGAGATGGAGAAGCTCTATACAGTCAGCAAAAACAAGACCAGGGTCTGACTGTGGCTCAGATCATGAACTCCTTATTGTCAAATTCAGACTTAAATTTTAGAAAGTAGGGAAAACCACTAGACCTTTCAGGTATGGCCTAAATCAAATCCCTTACGATTATTCAGTGGAAGAGACAAATAGATTCAAGGGATTAGATCTGATAGACAGAGTGCCTGAGGAACTACCGACAGTGGTTCATGACATTATACAGGAGGCAGTGATCAAGACCATTCCCAAGAAAAAGAAATGCAAAAAGGCAAAATGGTTGTCTGAGGAGGCCTTACAAAAAGCTGAGAAAAGAAGAGAAGCAAAAGGCAAAGGAAAAAAGGAATGCATGTGAATGCAGAGTTCCAAAGAATAGCAAGGAGAGATAAGAAAGCCTTCTTCAGTGATCAATGCAAAGACATAGAGAAAAACAATAGAATGGGAAAAACTAGAGATCTCTTCAAGAAAGTTAGAGGTACAAGGAAATATTTCATGCAAAGGTGGACACAATAAAAGATAGAAATGCTATGGACCTAACAGAAGCAGGAGATATTTCCCAGCATCAGGGACTTTTCCAATGAGTTGTCTGTTTGCATCAGTTCAGTTCAGTTCAGTTCAGTCGCTCAGTCGTGTCTGACTCTTTGCGACCCCGTGAATTGCAGCACGCCAGGCCTCCCTGTCCATCACCAACTCCCGGAGTCTACCCAAATCCATGTCCATCGAGTCGGTGATGCCATCCAACCATCTCATCCTCTGTCGTCCCCTTCTCCTGCCCCCAATCCTACCCAGCATTAGGGTCTTTTCCAATGAGTCAACTCTTCGCATGAGGTGGCCAAAGTATTGGAGTTTCAGCTTCAACATCAGTTCTTCCAGTGAACACCCAGGATTGATATCCTTTAGAATGGATTGATTGGATCTCCTTGCAGTCCAAGGGACTCTCAAGAGTCTTCTTCAGCACCACAGTTCAAAAGCATCAGATGACCAAAATACTGAGCTTCTGCTTTAGCATCAGTCCTTCCAGTGCATATTCAGGGTTGATCTCTCTTAAGATTGACTGGTTTGATCTCCTTGCTGTCCAAGGGACTTTAGGAGTCTTCTCCAGCACTACAGTTCAAAGGCATCAATTCTTTGGCATTCTACCTTCTTTACTGCCCAGCTCTCACAACCTTACATGACCACTGGGAAGACCATAGCCTTGACTATACAGACCTTTGTCAGCACAGTAATGTCTCTGCTTTTCAACACACCGTCTAGGTTTGTCATTGCTTTCCTGCCAAGAAGCAATCGTCTTCTGATGTCATGGCTGCAGTCGCCATCTGCAGTGATTTCCGAGCCCAAGAAGAGCAAATCTGTCACTACTTCCACCTTTTCCCCTTCTATTTGCCATGTAGTAATGGGACTGGATGCCATGATCTTAGTTTTTTAATATATAGTCTTAAGCTGGCTCTTTCACTCTCTTCCTCCACCCTCATCAACAGCCTCTTTAGATCCTCTTCGTTTTCTGCCGTTAGAGTGGTATCATCTGCATATCTGAGGTTACTGATGTTTCTCCCACCTATCTTGATTCCCGCTTGTAACTCATCCAGTCTGGCGTTCCTCATAATGTGCTCAGCATATAGATTAAACAAACAGGGTGACAGCAGACAGCCCTGCCATACTCCTTTCTTGATTTCAAACCAATCAATTGTTCCACACAGGGTTCTAACTGTTGCTTCTAGACCTGCATACAGGTTTTTCAGGAGACAGGTAAGATGGTCTGGTATTCCCATCTCTCTAAGAGCTTTCCACAGTTTTTCATGATCTCACTCAAAGGCTTTAGCATAGTCAATGAAACAGAAGTAGATGTCTTTCTGAGATTCCCTTACTTTCTCTATCATCTAGCAAATGTTGGCAATTTGATCTCTAGTTCCTCTTACTTTTCCGAACCCAACTTGGACATCTGGAAGTTCTTGATTCACATAATGCTGAAGCCTTGCATGCAAGATTTTAAGCATGACCTTACTAGCATGGGAGATGAGTGCAATTGTCCGATGGTTAGCACATTCTTTGGTACTACCCTTCTTGGGAATTGGGGTGACGATTGACCTTTTCCAGTCCTGTGGCCACTGCTGGGTCTTCCAGATTTTCTGACGTAATGAATGCAAAACCTTGATGGCTTCATCCTTTAGGGATTCAAATAGTTCTGCTGGAATTTCATCGCATCCACTAGCTTTATTAACAACAGTGCTTCCCAAGGCCTACTTGACTTTGCACTCCATAATGTCTGGCTCTGGGTGACTAACCACACCATTGTATCCAGTTCATTACGATCTTTTTTATCCAGTTCTTCCTTGTCTTCTTCCCATCTCTTCTTGATCTCTTCAGCATCTACTAGGTCTCTACCGTATAAAACTGTCCATGTATAAAACTGTCTCTTGTGTTGAAAAATAGTATTTTCTATGACTAGTGCATTCTCTTGGCAGAATTCAGTTAGCCTTTGCCCTGCTTCATTTTGTTATCCAAGGCCAGACTTGCCTGTCAACTCCATAGATATCTTGATTTCCTACTTTTGCATTCCAATCCCAGATGATGAATAGAACATCTCTTTTTGGTGTTAGTTCTAAGAGGTCTTCTAGGTCCTCATAGAATTGATCAAGTTCAGTTTCTTCGGCATTGGTGGTAGGGTCCTAGACTCGAATTACTGTAATATTGAATGGCTTGCCTTGGAAATGAACCAAGATCATTCTGTCCTTTTTGAGGTTGCACCCAAGTCCTGTATTTTGGACTGCTGATTACGAGGGCTACTCCATTTCTTCTAAGGGATTCTTCCCCACAGTAGTAGATGTAATGGTCCTCTGAATTAAATTCACCCATTCCCGTCCATTTTCATTTGCTGATTCCTGTGATGTCATGTTTATTCTTACGTGAACTCTCCTCTGCTCTTCCCCAGTAGCATACTGGACACCTTCAGACCTGGGGGACTCGTCTTTCAGTGTCTTGTCTTTTTGACCTTTTATACAGTTTGCGGTGTTCTCACGGCAAGTATGCTGGCTGCTGCTGCTGCTAAGTCGCTTCAGTCATGTCCAACTCTGTGCGACCCCATAGACGGCAGCCCACCAGGCTCCCCCATCCCTGGGATTCTCTAGGCAAGAACACTGGAGTGGGTTGCCATTTCCTTCTCCAATATGTGAAAGTGAAAAGTGAAAGTGAAGTTGCTCAGTCGTGTCCAACTCTTAGCAACCCCATGGACTGCAGCCTGCCAGGCTCCTCTGTCCATGGGATTTTTCAGGCAAGAGTACTGGACGGGGTGCCATTGCCTTCTCCCAAGTATACTGGGGTGGTTTGCCATTCCCTCCTCCAATGGATCACATTTTGTCAGAACTCTCGGCTATGACCCGTCCATCTTGGGCGGCCCTGCAGAGCATGGCTCATAGCTTCATTCATAAGCCCCTTCACCATGACAAGGCAGGGGATATATATACCATGACCAAGATGGGTTTACTTCAGGAATGCAAGGTTAGTTTAACATCTGAAAATATCAAATTATTTTTATATTATCAAAATATCAAATAGAGTTCAGCATCAACATTAAAATATACTTTATATATATGTGTATATATATATACACCATGACTAAGTTGGACTGATTTTGGGAATGCAGTTAGTTTAACATCTGAAAATCAATGAATGTAATATACTGTATTAATAGAATACAGGACAAAAATCACATGCACATGCATGTAATGAAATATTTCCATACAAGTAAGGAAATATGAACTCAGTGAACCTGAATCTTTTATATGGAACAGTAAACATGCCTGTGAGCTTTCTTGGTGGTTCAGCAGTAAAGAATCTGCCTGCAACGCAGGAGACCCAGGTTCAGTCCCTGGGTCAAGAAGATCCCCTGGAGGAGGGCATGGGAACTCATTCCTGGAGAATCCCATGGACAGAGGACCCTGACAGACTATAGTCCATAAGGTCTCAAAGAGTAGGTCATGACTGAAGTGACTGAGCATGTACACACAAACATGCCTGTCCTTTGCTCCAGAGAGGGACATTATCTTTATTACAGAGGTCAGGAAGCTTCCCTGATACTGGTTCCAAAGGGAGATACTGTTCCTATCCCCAAAGCTATCCACTGTACAAAACATCCTTAATAAGACAGCCTGAAACAAAAGCAATGTGAGACACATGGAAAATTGTCTAAACAGAAAGTGGAGCCATAATTAAGAGCACAGATACTTCATCCATCTTGCAGTGTGGAGGTTGGGAGAGTAGAGAAGATGAGATAATTGGACAAGATGCTGTTAGCTCTCTCTTTAGTTTTTTTTCTTCACAGTGTCTCAATAGATGAGAGTTTCAGGTAAGAGTGAGGCCTGGGCATGGGGAGTCTGGAAGACTGAGGGAAGATAGACAAAGGAAACAAAGTTACTTGGCCCTGCCCAGGGCCCTCCTGTAATTGATGATCATAAGTTTAAATAAGGTCACAGTTATGACTGTTTTAACCAGGTTTGTTCCACTTCTTGGGTGTAAGGACAAAGTAGGCAGAGGACTGGCTTTAACCAGGATTGTAGTTTTTCTGGGCAAGCTCAATAGACAACAAGTAGATGCACCCAGAGAAGAGAAGACAGTGGTGGCCCAGGGAGTGGAGGCTGGATGAAGAAGAGAGTGAGGAGAGGAAGGACAGTGAAAAATGAATGCGGCTAAGGACAGGGCTGCTGACATGGGTGGACGGTGGACTCCAAGTGCAGGTATTAGAATACGTGAACTAGGAGACAGGAGGTGGCGGTCAAGTAGTGAAGTGCTTAAAGTCGAGGTTTAGAATTATGCAAACACGGGAAGGGGTAGCTGAGGGTGGGGGAAAGGGTCACTGGAGGAGAGGTATTCGGGAAACTGAGTGACCAGAGTGTCAGATGGGTCATTTATGAGCTTGTCAATGTCACCAAGACAAGCTGGAGTCAGGTGGAGACAAAGACAGGCAGGTGCTAAACTGGTCAATGAATGATGGGGGATGGGTAAGCGGAAAGTTACTAAGGATTACGACAGGGAGGGGTGGCAGGTGCTCTGGACTGGTGGCAGACTATTCCTTCATTTAATAAGTATTTCTTTATATACGACTAACATTATGGGAGAGACAAATTATCACTGTTCTCAAGAATTGTTTGAGCTAACACGATGATGATGCATACACCTGTAAGAAGTTAAACAACAGGGCAAGCGTTGCAGTATGTGGAAGCAGAAAGAACAGTGACTCAGGGCTCTGGAGATTGGAGCCCTGGTTCCAGCCCTGCCAATAATGAGCTGTGAAAGTGAAAGTGTTTGTCACTCAGTCATGTTCGACTCTTTGTGACCTCATGAACTGTAGCCCCCGCCAGGCTCCTCTGTCCATAGACTTCTCCAGACAAGAATACTGGAGTGGGTAGCCATTCCCTTCTCCAGGGGATCTTCCTGATCCAGGGATCAAACCCGGGTCTCCTGCATTGCAGGCAGATTCTTTATCATCTGAGCCACCAGGGAAGCCCAGTTAGCTGTGAGCTGGGGTCAATCACTTGCTCTCACCTGGCCTTGGTTTCTACATTTGGATATGGATTAAATTATTCCCAAGAGACAGCAGGGTCTAACATTCTGTGATATAAAGTAGTACAGCTATCCTAAGGAAGTTAGAGGAATAAGCGTGATTGTTTACATGTTACAGGAAGAGGAAATAGAAGCATGAAGAATTTGCCCAGCAGCAGGCTAAATCAGGTTCATTGTTAGTCCATATGGGGTGCAGAGGGGACTTCCTGGATGGCTCAGCAGGTAAAGAATCCACCTGCAGTGCAGGAGATACAGAAGATTCAGATTCAGTCCCTGGGTTAGGAAGATCCCTTGGAGGAAGCAATGGCAACCTACTCCAGTATTCTTGCCTGGAAAATCCAATGGAGAGAGGAGCCTGGGGGCTACAGTCCATGGGGTTACAAAGAATCAGACATGACTGAGTGATGAAGTGCGAGCGCGCGCGCGCGCGCACACACACACACACACACACACACACACACACACGGGGTGCAGAGAAGGTACCCTCATCCGCCCTTGTTTCCCTCCACTTACACAGAGTTGTGTTTTTCTTCCCATTATGTCTATTTGGTTCTGGCTAGGTCATGATCGCTTATGTCAAAGACCAAAGAAAATACCATTAGAACCCATCACTGGAACATCTACATTTCACACAACCTTGAAGGGATGCATTTTTATAGGAAGCAAAGAGGTCTGTTGCCCTCTAGGAACTGTATGTCACTTTAGGGTGATTAGGCTGACAGTCATTTCCCTGATGGAAAATGTAATGAACGGGTTCGATAACCCTTGACATCAGGATAACCTTGAGGTGGGATTGGAGGTCAAGGTTTAGAAGGCTATAATTGAGGTGAAGGGGACAGAAACAGCTTTTCTTCTAGAACAGATTCTTCCTTTATAACTTTAATGTGACTCCTGTGTTTTTTGATGCATGCAAGCACGTTCCCTCATACAGTTAACAGATGTTCACTGAGATCCAGTTGCGTGCTAGGCCCCATTATAAGGGCGAGAAGTATTGTAGAGAGCAAAATAGCTGAGAGCCCTGTCCTTTCTCCCTTTGCCAGTGTATATGGAATGGGGGAGAGGAACATAATAAGAAAATGAATAAGGTATTTTTCAGGGAATGATCAATACTATGAAGCCTGTAAGACAAGATAACAGTTCATGCCTTACTAGGTTCTGGTAACTAGAGCCAAAGGATACAATGATGAATAAAAGCCTCTTGCCCTAGTTAGTGAATTTTAACCATGGGCTCCTTTAGCTGGGGTTGTCTGGAAAGTGAGACCTCAAAAATGAATTTTTAGTCACACAGAGATGGAGGGGAAAGAGCAATGTTCCAAGGAGGCAGCATGTTCAAGACACATAAAGGAGGCTATTGTGGCTGGAATGCTGCAAGGACAGGAGAGTGTAACAGAAGGTGAGGCTGAAGTCCACGTCAGGGGCTTAGAATAATCCAGGCCTTGTAAGTCAGATCAGAGGGTGAAAGTTTGAGTTCTTATTTCCTACTGTGGTAAGCCATTGGAGGATTTTAAGGAGGGACATTCTGTGACCTTACTTTTTGTTTTAGAAGTTTACTCGGGCAGTTGCAGAGGGAGTAGACCCAGGGATGTGTGAGGGGAAGCGGGAGCTCTGTTAGAAACTGAGAGGTTATGGAGACCTGGTGCGCGGGAGGAGTGTGGAGAAGTTTAATTTGAGATCTGTTCTGAAGGCAGGACAACAGGGCAAGCTGACTGATGGCATGTGGGGTGTTAGAAAGAGAGGAGTCGAAAGACAAAAGCCCCTGCTTTGGACGCAGAGTCCTAACCACTGGCCCCCACCACTGTGCTCTTGGAGCCTGGAGCTGTGTTCTTGAATAAGCACAGGTAGAATGAATGAATACCATAGCTGTTGATAGGGTTAGGTCTAGGCCTAGATCAAGTGCCCTGCCTCAGAGGAGGGCTTTCTCCCTTTTGCCTGACAGATGTTATCTCCACTTGGGGCCCTCTGGGGTTTTACCACTATACACACTGAACTGCAGTATAAAACAGTGTTTCACTTTTCACCGCCCTAATGGACCCTTTCCACCGAGTCAGCTGTGGCTGAAGTAGGTCAGAACAGGGCATGTGTCTGTGGTCTGTCTAAAGCATATAATCCTGTTATGATCTGTGGTAAACTGTCTGCAAAGATGGCTGGGACGTCCCTGGTAATCCAGTGGTTAAGAATCTGCTTTGCAATGCAAAGGAAGCAGATTTGATCCCTCATCAGGGAACTAAGATCCCACATGCTGCGGAGCAAGGAAGCCCACGAGCCGCAACTAGAGAGTCTGTGCACCACGATGAAAAGTCCTGCGTGCTACAACTAAGATCCAGCCCAGCCAAGTCAATTCATTAAAAAACAGTTTTCTTTCATCTCCGTGTATGTGCTGCCCCTCCCAACAACAGACAGAGTTTGTTCCCCTTCCCCTTGAATCTGGTGGCCTTGAAACATGCTCAACAGAAGCCGAAATAACATCCTATGACTTTGGGGCCTGGGACTTGAGAGCCCTTGCAACTTTCAGTTTTAATGCCTTGGGATCTAGACACCAGGTTTAAGAAGCTTGTAATTCTGAATGATGTGAAACCACAGGGAGAGAGAGAAGCCCAGCCAGCGTCCAGCCATCCCAGCCTCTGCAGCTGAGGTGTGAAACATGAATCAAGCCATCTTGGATTCGCCAGCCCAGCCAAGCTGTCCCAGCCAACCAAATGCAGCAGACAAAGGAACCCCCTCAAATTGCACAGTCATGAGGAATAATAAATGGGGCTGTTTTAAGCCACTGCTTTTGAGAGTTATTTGTTATTTAGCAACAGATAGCTAAACTAGAATCTGTTCCAGGATCTATTTTATGGCACAACTTCTAGAAACACATTGTATTTAAAAGCAGAGTGCCTTCAATTTCTAGCAAAACTACAGATGCAATTATCTCTTGTCTCAACTGTGTCCCTTCTAGGAATCAGTTCCAAAGATATCCTGGAAAAAATACAAAGAGATATACTGGCTGTTCATTTCAGCACTATTTGCAATAGCATCAAACTTCAGACACTCAAATATCTATCAGTAGGGGACTGGATGAATAAGCTATGTAGCATCCATGTGATGGAGTACTAGGCAACTGTAAAAAAGGACACTGAACCACCTCTGAACTACTGTGCAGAAACGTGTGTGGTATGTTATGATACTGTGTAATTATTTTTTTAATGGAAGGATAAAATGTAACATTTTCAAAAGAAATTATTGCCTATTAGGGAAGAGAAGAGGTAGGGTAAATGATACCACGGGAATATAATCTGCAAACTCCAGACTGTGGGAAACATTACAAAACAGCTGACCCAGATTTTTCAATAAATAAAGAGTTTTTTAAAGGGAGATAGAATAGGAAACTGGTGATTAAAAAGAGGGATGTAAGAGCATATGAACCAATTATAATTTATGAGCCTATTTGTATTCTGATTTGAATAATTAAAAGTTTATGAGACAATGGGAAAATGAAAACATGGATTGAATATTCAGCAATATTAAGAATTTGTTATGTAGGTGTGATGATGAAAGTGTGGTTATCGTCTTAAAACAGTCATCATATATTTGAGATACACATTGATATTTTGTATAGCTGAAATCATGTGACACTGGGAGTCACTTCAAAAGAATTATATGGATCGGTTAGGTGGGTGAAGTTACAGATTAAACTAAATTGGCTATGAGTTGAAAGTTATTGAATCTGGACAGTTGGTTCATGAAGGTTCATTATGTTGTCATCTTTACTTTTGTGTATATTTGAAATTTTCCAAAATAGAAAATTAAGAAAAAGAAGGGCCCCTGAGCCCTGGTATTTTAAGGGTGCTGAATCCATTCTCTTCATAATAACACAGCTTACACCCATCATCCCCACGTCACAGCATCTACGTCAAATGGAAATCGTGTCTGTGAACCATGATGGGTATTTAGAACTGTAGGTGATTGACACCATATAAGTAATTTTAAAGTTGCAATGAATTCTCAGGCGGTCTAGGTGTCTTTGTTTTTTTTAAGAATTTCCTGTACAACAGGGGCCTGCTATATAGGACAGGGAACTATATTCAATGTTTTGTAATAACCAATAAGGGAAAAGAATCTGAAAAAAATGTATGCACATATTCACATATATGAATAACTTTGCGGTACACCTGAAATGTGAGATTTGCTGTGAGAGTTGGACAGTGAAGAAAGCTGAGCGCCGAAGAATTGATGCTTTTGAACTGTGGTGTTGGAGAAGACTCTTGAGAGTCCCTTGGACTGCAAGGAGATCCAACCAGTCCATCCTAAAGGAGATCAGTCCTGGGTGTTCATTGGAAGGACTGATGTTGAAGCTGAAACTGCAATACTTTGGCCACCTCATGCAAAGAGTTGACTCATTGGAAAAGACCCTAATGCTGGGAAGGATTGGGGGCAGGAGGAGAAGGGGACGACAGAGGATGAGATGGTTGGGTGGCATCACCAACTCAATGGGCATGGGTTTGGGTAGACTCCAGGAGTTGATGATGGACAGGGAGGCCTGGCGTGCTGTGATTCATGGGGTCGCAAAGAGTTGGACACGACCGAGTGACTGAACTGAACTGAACTGAACACCTGAAATTAGCATGACATTTTAAATCAACTAGAGTAAAATTTTTTAATTTAGTTAAAAAAAGAATTTCCTGTGTCATTTTCTTACACTTAGGAGAAGGTTTAACTAACATGTAAATAGTCCCCTTCTTCTCTTCCAAACACATGTCTTTCATTCACTCGGTCATTCAGCACTCCTTGGTTGAGTGACTGTGTGAGAGGTTCTGGTGTTGGGGACAGGGTGTTGCCACCCAAAAGACTGTCAACATGTGTGCCCGATGCTTACTGCACCATGGAACAGAAGAGGGCTGTGACGGAGGTCTGTGGAAGCACAGAGGAAGAGCCTGGGTACTCTAGTAGGAGTAGAGGAGAAGTTTCAGAAGAGGCGGTGTTTGGGGCATGGTTCTGGAGAAGAATGGGCTTCCCTTGTGACTCAACTGGTAAAGAATCCACCTGCAATGAGGGAGACCTGGGTTCGATCCCTGGGTTGGGAAGATCCCCTGGAGAAGGGAATGGCAACCCACTCCAGTATTCTGGCCTGGAGAATTCCATGGACTCTATAGTCCATGGGGTCGCAAAGAGTTGGACATGACTGAGTGACTTTCACTTCATTTCACTGGAGAAGAATAACTAAGAATTGGAATTAGCTTCTTTTGAAGGAAAGATGTAACCTGAAGCTTTCCACTTTACAAAATTCTTTTACTTTCAAATACCAAAGTGTCCTCTCTCCTTCCTCCAGTTAAACAACTGGCATTGGTTGGCCAAAAGATCTGTTCAGAATCCAAATGAACTTTTTGGTCAACCCAGAATGAATCAGTCACCCTCAAAGTGTGGTTCCTGGACCAGTGGCATTGCCATCCCTTGGGAACTTTGAGCCGTGCAAACTTTGAGCCCCATCCCAGACCTACTGAATCTGAGAACCCTAGATTCACTTCCATAAATGCAGCTTGAAGAAGAGGAAGGAAACCTGTCCCTTTTGTCCAAGTTTTTAAAAATACATGATTATAGGGGAAATTTTGAGTGAATCCAAGATGGAAAAATAATTTAGTGTGGCTGAGAGCCTGCCAGACCAGTGCTTGTGGAGTCACCAGTGTTCCACAGAGAGGGCTACCAATGCCAGGCTGGGCAGCCGCTGTCAGCCACCCAGGAGCAGCTCCCCACTAGGGTGGTCAGAGACGCCAGGGGCCCACACTGCCAGTCTCCTTCTCTGAGATAACATTCCCAAGGCCAAATGCTAGATAAGAAGATTATTCTCTGAGACGGAGAGTATGTAGGACAAGGTATAATGAGTAATAAAATTGTATGATAAAATTTTTGTGAAAACATGTAGAAATGTTTTACTTTTTTCACATGACTACTAAAAAATGTTAAATAGTCTGTGTAGCTCTCCTTTATGGCTTGTATAATATTCCTCTTAGCACAGGTGGTATGTAAGGTGTATATGAAATGGAGGGTGAGCAGCACACGAATTTGGCTATTTTTTTTCTCCAGCTCTGGGCAGGAGAGGGGGTGTCCAGAACCACAAATGATCATTTCTTATTCACGTGTCGTTTGTGTTGCTATCATGAAGATAGCTTGATGATACCAGCCATAAAAACCCTGCAGCAAGCATCTTTTATATCCATATTCAAAAGCAGTTTTTAAATTCTAGAAAATAGACTTCCCATTGGAAGAGAATGCATCGATCTGTAAAAACTAGAACATACAGCAATAGATACCAAAATAGCCACCCCTACTCCTCCCCCTTGACCGCTTCAGACATCGGTCATTAATCAGGACATTTTTTTTTCCTTGCAATCTCAAACACAGCATCAATGTCCTTATCAACTGAGTGGTCTGAGGAGCTATGCAGCTGGTGAGAGATGCAGCCATGGTACAAAGTTAGGTCAAGCTGACTCCAAAGACTGAGTTTCTTCTTTATGCCACACAGAGTCCCACTTCATAACAGCTGCACACTTATATTTCTAATTAAAGTCAATAAATCAGTGTCTTATAAATTTGGCTGGTTGGCACAAGTCCACCCCTGAGAGATCAATATCTTTTGATGTGCTGGCAACTAAGAGCCAGGCTCTAGACCATGAATGGCCTGTACAGAGCATGTATACTCTCTTTTCCCTGAAGTCTGACAGACCTTGCCCATCAATTACAGCACTCTTTTCTGTCAAACCTAGACAACAGCCTCAAAGTCCTCTTCAACGCTGTGCTCCATGAAGCTACGTTGTTTACTTTTTGGCCACAGCATTTGGCATGTTAGTTCCCTGACCAGGGATCAAACCCACACCCCCTGCGTTGGAAGCACACCACTGACCACCAGGGAAGTCCTACTGTGTCTGGTCTAGAACCCACCAGGGAGTTTTGGAATGGAATTTACAAAAATGATAGTAACAGTTGTTACCATATCAGGATTATTCTGATATTATCTAATGTATTATCTGAAATATATCTAACATATTTCTATATTCAGAATGTTGACATTGCTGCTGTTCAAGAAAGTGTATGCTGGTCTTCTCTGGCAATCTAGTGGTTAAGACTCTGAGCTTCCATTGCAGGGGGCATGGATTCCCTCCATGGATGGGGAACTAAAATCCCACCTTCCACATGGTGCAGCCAATAAAAAGAAAGAAAGAAAGTGTCCACAGTTAGAAGGCAAATTTATAAATATCAATAAAGGGTGTGGACAAAAGGTGGTGTCCCAGAGGAAGTACACTGTAAAAATTTCACGTTAAAGGAACTCTCAAGGATATTCAACTGAAAGTGCAAAGGATAAAATATTGAAAGCTGATCTAAAGTTAGAAAGGGTGTGACATTTGCTAAGGCATAGAAAATATGCCCTGAAGGGGAAGTAGAAGGCAATGGCACCCCACTCCAGTACTCTTGCCTGGAAAATCCCATGGATGGAGGAGCCTGGTGGGCTGCAGTCCATGGGGTTGCTAAGAGTCGGACACGACTGAGCAACTTCTTTTTCACTTTTCCCTTTCATGCACTGGAGAAGGAAATGGCAACCCACTCCAGTATTCTTGCCTGGAGAATCCCAGGGATGGCGGAGCCTGGTGGGCTGCCGTCTGTGGGGTCGCACAGAGTCGGACACGACTGAAGTGACTTAGCAGCAGCAGCAGCAGCATTCAAACTACTTGATACAGTTTTTACAAAGAGATAAAACATTTTATCAGTGTTTCTGTTTTAAATAACAATCTATTAAATAAATGTTAGTTTTACCATTTATAAAAAAAATTTATTGAAGTATAATTGATTTACAATGTTGTGTTAATTTCTGCTGTACAGCAAAGTGATTCAGTTTTGTATATACTCTTTCTTATATTCTTTTCCATCATGGTTTATTACAGTATATTGAATAGTTCCTTGCATTATACAGTGAAGTGAAGTCGCTCAGTCGTGTCCGACTCTTTGCAACCCCATGGACTGTAGCCTGCCAGGCTCCTCCATCCATGGGATTTTCCAGGCAAGGATACTGGAGTGGGTTGCCATGCCCTCCTCCAGGGGACCTTCCGACCGACCCAGGGATTAAACCCAGGTCTCCCACACTGCAGGCAGACTCTTTACCCTCCAAGCCACCAGGGAAGCATTATACAGTAGGACCTTGTTATTTGTCCATTCTTTGTAAAATATTGATTTGGCCAAAATGTTCATTTGAGTTTTTATGTAAGATGTTACATAAAATAAATGTTTTGGCCAGCTCAATAAGTTTGTATCTGCTGATCCCAAACTCCCAATCCATCCCTCCCCATCCCTCTATATCTTTGAGTCATATCTGTTTCATAAGATATATTCATTTGTTTTGTATTTTAGATTCTCCATATAAGTGATATCATATGGTGTTTATCTTTCTCTTTCTGACTTACTTCATTTAGTGTGATAATCTCCAGGTCCATCCATGTTGCTGCAAATGGCATTATTTCATTCTTCTTTATGATTGACTAATATTCTATTGTGTCTACTCATTTGTTGATGGACATTCAGGTGTTGCACCTAAATGGACATTTAGGACATGTCTTGGCTGTTGTGAATAGTGCTGCTATGAACATAGAGGTGATGTGCCTTTTCTTATTTATTTATTTTTAAATTTTCAAAATTAAATTTAAAGTTTTTATTTTATCCTATTCTTAATTTTTTTTTATTATTTTAGCATGTGTATTTTTGAATTGTGGTTTTGTTTGGATATAGGCCCACTCCCAGTCCACACCTCCCTTCCCCCACTGCCCTCCATGGAGGATTGCTGGATCATATGGCAACTCTATTTTTAGTTTTTTTGAGGAACCTCCATACTGTTTTGCATAATGACTGCACCAATTTACATTCCCATCAAAAGTATAAAATAATTTCCTTTTCTCCAAACCCTCTCCAGCACTTGTTATTTGTACACATTTTAATGTCTGACCGGGGTGAGGTGCTACCTCATTGTAGCTTTGATTTGCACTTCTCTAATATTTAGCAACGTTGAGCATATTTTCATGTGCCTGTTGGCCATCTGTCGCCTTTGGAGAAATGTCTATTTAGGTATTCTGCCCATTTTTTGATGATGTTGTTTGTTTTTCTTGTTGTTGGTTATATGAGCTGTTTGTACATTTTATAAATTCAGTCCTTGTCAGTTGCATCATTTGCAATATTTTTTCCCAGTCCATAAGTTGTCTTTAATTTGTTTATGGTTCCCTTTGCTGTGCAAAAGCTTTTAAGTTTAATTAGGTCCCATTTATTTATTTTTGCTTTTTTTTCTCTATTGCCTTGGGAGACTGACCTGGGAAAACATTGGTGTGATTTATGTCAGAGAGTGTTTTGCCTATGTTCTCTTCTAGAAGTTTTATGTTGTCATGTCTTATATTTAAGTCTTTAAGCCATCTTGAGTTTCTTTTTGTGAATGGTGTGAGGGTGTGTTCTAACTTCATTGATTTACAGTTTTGCTATTTTTAAACTATCCCTGTACATTTACAAATGAAAGTAAAAGGTTTTAATATTTTGGCAAAAATTTTAATGAAACAATTGTCATTTGTCCTATTGATTATTAAGATTACTTTGCTGCGTTTCAGCTTGCATGGTCATTTTTATGCTCCTGAACTACCATGCAATGTGAGGACTGTCTGTATGTTGATAAAACAAGAAGAAATTCAAAATCATAGAACTGCGCTAATGCTTTGGCAGTGTAAGTGTATTTTAAAGTCTAATTGGGGTTAGAAAAAAGGATAAAGATGCAGTAATATTGTAGACACATCTGCCAGTGCAAACCTATAACTCACATAGCTATTTCAAAGGTGTGTGATGCATCTGAGACACAGGTGATCTGGATATTCCTTGCCAAAAGGGTGGGAATATGAAAAGGAAAAGATGGAGAGCAAGCATGAATCACTGTGTAATGTCTCATCCCCAGAAAACATGGCGGTCCACGTCAAGCCATCTTTACATTTGCTTCCTAAGGAGTGAGTCTGCACCAATTAATTACAAGGCCAGTGGCTGCAAGTTCTCAGGGCTCCAGCTCCTCTTGCTGGGCATTTCTGCCTTCTACTTGCACGTTGGCTCTGTTTCAGGCTGGTGGCAAGTCAGGACAGCTGTCCCAGGCATCACATCCAAATGCCACATCATCACAGAGGCAGAGAGCATGTCTCTTCCAGCGTCTCATTCTCAGGAGTAAGGAGAAGCCATCCAGCCTATTGGCCAGAACTGGACCACATGGCTGCTGTATCAGTCAGGGTTCAGGTGGACAACTGAGGCCATTCTATGCATTCTGGATATAAAAGACTTAATACAGAGTTAGGGGCACACATGACTGCTGGGAGAGCTGGGAAGCAGAGTTCAGGAGCTCTCCTTGAAGATCAGGGAGTTAAGCCTGACTGATCTTAGCCTGAAACACCACCTGAGTCTGTGATTCCTCAAGTCTGTGCCAGGAGGCTGCTGACAATCTCTCACCTGCTCACATGCATAGCTCCAACCATCCCTAGAGGATTGATACCATCCTTTTGCCCTGAATTCCTCTTGTGAGCAATCCTCTGGAACAGGCAGAGACAGTGACCCCAGGGAAGCTTGCTTCCTAGACTTAGAAGGGAATGTGATGGCCACTGGCCGCAGACAATCCAGCACACCCATCCTTGCACCAGCCCCAGCACGAGGGAATGGTCCCTGAGACTGGCATAGGAGGGCAGGATTTCCCTTTGATCCCAGAAGTAGGGAAAAGTCACTCTCCACTGTGTCACAAGGGGGAGGCTAGACACCTATCCCCCATCCCGAACCAGCGCTTGACTAAATAGGAAACCGGGAGGAAAAAGCTGTTGGTAAGACAACCAGCCGTGCCTGCTACATGCTGTTCACACCATAATTGTAATTTTCTTTGCAAATAAGCATATTTATTACCAAAGTAGCTAGCTATATATTTTAAAGAAATGTGCTCTGTAACATTCACCACCTTACCTGTTATTACCCACACGGTACACTCTCTTGCAAGCCACTCAAATCCTGTGCTAAATGGTAAAATTACAGCCAGCTGATTGGTTATTTATAGTATTACTGCATTCAGTAAAAAGTTAAAGCTCTTCTTAGAAAATTCCTCCACTAGCTTTTCTTCTCCAGATCACCGGCCAGATTTATTTGTCTGCTGCTGCTTTATATGCCTTCCCAGCTCCCTGAGCACATCCTTGATTTAATGAACTTATTTGTGCGGCTCAAATTTACAAGATTGGCCATGCCCCTCCATGTGCGCCTCTTCCTGATCAACATTTGGCAGTTTTTTAACATCCCAGTTAATGCCATCTCAGTTTCCTCAGAGACTGTGGGACCAGTGTTCCCCTGGGAGAAGGAAAGTGGATCACTGTGAATCCATCTGGGGGCCCGAGGGGGAAAAATGCACGTGTCAAGGATGCTGCTTGCTGATTTTCTCACCAGGGCTCTTTACAGCAAATCCTCTCCATCAGTAAGCCAGGAAAACGAACCTTTTTGGTAGGGGAATCAGGAAAGTTATATATGTGCAGGTGCTAGGGAGTGGTTTCTGTTCTAGAAGGGCCTCAGCATTTCCTCCCACGGGCCTCCTTGGCTATGCAAGCTGCATATGTATTTATAACTCTGCTGTAAAAAAGTGAACTTTATTAGCAGAGATAACTGTCATAATTCAAGCAACTGCACTCTGTATAGCAACCGGAGACTCTAGGCAGCAGGATAATGTATGTTCTGTCAAGCCGTCTGCAAGTATAGGTGCATTATGAGTCACTAACTGGGCACAAACAAGGAAGAGGAAGGATGGCTCCTGTGGGGGACGCTGGGGGGCCTGCAGAATGTGTCCAAATGCTTCTTCCAGAGAGCTGGTTTGGCCTCGAGGTCAGTGAAGTCATCGTGAATTTTTGCATCCTAGTAGCAGCCTGCCCCAGTATTCTTTCCTGGCCTGGAAAATTCCATGGCCTGGGCAGCCTGGTGGGCTACCGTCCATGGGGTCACAGAGGGTTGACAAGACTGAGCACGTACACATGCAGCAGCCTTCAATAAATGTTTGTTGAGGGAATGAGTGAATGAAGTGTTGACCTAAGGATGCGTCGTGGCTCCTGAATTGTCCTCTCTGTGTGCGTACTCCTCCCCTTCCTATCCAAACGTTTATTCTAAATCAGCAGAGCCACAGCTGTGCCATTGAAGAGCCTCACTCGCAAACACAGTAAGCCAAGCAAGGCTCTAAGCCAGCGACTCTCCATCTGGGCTGCACATGAGCCTCACTTGGCGATGTTTGGAAATCCCAGTGCTCACACTCAAACCTCAGACCAGCTGAAATCAGAAATCTCCAGAGCCGAGACGGAGGCATCGGAACCCGGCCAGTGAGAACCATGGGTCCAGGAGGGCGTGGAGGCTGCTCTGGCTCAGGGACTGGGGGACCCAGAAGACACCCCTCAGCCAAAACCTTTCTAAGTTTAGCTCAGCTTCTAATATTTTATCCTTTGCACTTGCAGTCAGATATCCTTGAGAGGTCCTTTACTGTGAAACGCTTGCAATGCTGCATTCCCTGGGGGCTCATGGTGAGACAGGAAGGAAGGATTTAGCAATCTGTACACCTCTAGAATCTGAGGCGGGGACGGCGTGTCCCCGTCTCAGGAATACGAAATACTTGAAACAACAAAACGATACCACCGCGGAGCTGTTCAATCTCTGACCTGCCCAAGTTAGTAACCCACTCTCCAGCCTCCAGGCCACTGGCACGTGTACACTTGGGGCTCCGCCCACTGCCTGGCAGCTACAGTCCCTGATCACAGCTCCCCCCCAACCCCAGCTCTCTCTGGGGACCTCCTAACTCTCTTGGGGAAAGTTGGGGAAAGGTAGATCAGGGTTGTTTTGATTTGTAGCCTGTTTTGGTTTGTAGCCCTCTTCCGAGTAGGGGACGGCTGAGCCATGACTCAGGGGAAATTCTAAGTTGCTACAAGCTGGAGCAAGTGTGTGTCAGTGGGAGATGAGAACGACAAACCATGCCAGGAACCTGCCTGGTGGATAATCAAAACTTGCCTGTAAATAATAATGGAAAAATGAACATGTTGGTGAAGTTATTTTCTAAAGCAGTGCATAGGCAAAAGGAGTGCTTCTCATGAGCCAAACCTCAAGCTGTTCCAGAAGGCCAAGGAAGAATGCAGAATGCCTATCTACTGGTGGTGCCTTTATAAACAATTTTTCCAGACAACTGAAAGCTACCCTCATTTGATGCCAAGAAAGCTGAACTTTTAATTGTGTAAGGGGACTTTGTCTCAAAGGGATTATCTTCTCCCGAGAGGAGATGAACAGAGTGCACAGTCATTCACTGGCTTCTGGGGATCCAGGAAGCAGAACTCAGATTTCCCTACAGTCACCCTTTTCACGGGGTCTCAGGCCAGGCCCCAGGAGTGGAGCAGGGAACCCAGTCTGAAGGCCATCAGAGTGGCTCGTTTCCCCTGGGTGCCGGCCAGGGGCTCTGCACGGGCTTTATGACAGTTATTCTCCTTGTTTTGAGCCCTTTCTGCCTTGCAAACACTCAGGTATGTTTTGAATAGATACAATGACTGCAAATCTAGTCTTTGTATAAATACAGAATACTGAGATGAATGTACTGTTATTTCTTTTAGCGTTCGTAACATTTACTTTGGTTTTTTGAACATCTTCAAAAGACTCATAAAGCTGTTCCTCTCCCATGACTTAAGCATACACAATGGAGAAACAGCTCAGGAAAGGGATCTAAAATAATTCATACCCAATTTCAGGCTCATTTCTCAAACAGTTTTGTGCACAGCCTTATTCTGCCTCGGGACCTTAGCCATGACAACACTGACATTATTGATGCACAATTAAAGTAAAATGAAACATCATACCATTTATCCCACAATCAGCTTTTATGAGACTTGCATTGTCATAGACCCTTATGGAAAAAAAAAATGTGTGTTGTGGAAAATTTTGTACAAAATTCTGTGTACCTGACTCAGTTGTGAAGCTCCCCCAGGCCTAATGGTTTAGAATTGTGGGTGAAATTAAACCCACTGATGTATCAAGTGCCTACACTTGGTTCATTGCTGAGTTAGTGAAGGGAGGTGGGATGCTGTCAGAAGCCGTCACATCCTGATGTGACAAGGAGGGAAGAAGCTGCAACTCACTCCCGGCAGCAGAGATGTACCGTGTAGGGAAGATGCCGGCCCTGGCAGTCTCACTGGGCCCTGTTCTCAGGGCCCCATTATATTACCCAGAGTGACACATATGCTTCACAATTACAACTTTGTGTCATTCAGAAAAGTCTACAATTATGGCCACATGGCTTTTTTTTTCTCCCAAGGCAGGAAAGTGCTAAATACATTTCAGAAAGCCTTACATCAAAGAATGCTTAGGTCTAGACATTTAAAATGACAAATTTGAATTCTCTGGTAAGACCACTAATCTAGGTTCCCCAATTCCAACTCAGTTCAGTCACTCAGTCATGTCCGACTCTTTGTGACCCCATGAATCGCAGCACGCCAGGCCTCCCTGTCCTTCACCAACTCCCAGAGTCTTCCCAAACTCATGTCCATCGAGTCAGTGATGCCATCCAACCATCTCATCCTCATCCCCTTCTCCTCCTGCCCCCAATCCTTCCCAGCATCAGGGACTTTTCCAATGAGTCAGCTCTTCCAATGAGGTGTCCAAAGTATTGGAGTTTCAGCTTTAACATCAGTCCTTCCAATGAACACCCAGGACTGATCTCCTTTAGGATGGACTGGTTGGATCTCCTTGCAGTCCAACGGACTCTCAAGAGTCTTCTCCAACACCACAGTTCAAAAGCAGCAATTTTTTGACGCTCAGCTTTCTTCACTGTCCAACTCTCACATCCATACATGACCACTGGAAAAACCATAGCCTTGACTAGACGGACCTTTGTTGGCAAAGTAATGTCTCTGCTTTTTAATATGCTGTCTAGGTGGGTCATAACTTTCCTTCCAAGGAGTAAGCGTCATTTTAATTTCATGGGTGCAGTCACCATCTGCAGTGATTTTGGAGCTCTCCAAAATAAAGTCTGACACTGTTTCCACTGTTTCCTCATCTATTTCCCATAAAGTGACGGGACCAGATGCCATGATCTTAGTTTTCTGTATGTTGAGCTTTAAGCCAACTTTTCACTCTCCTCTTTCACTTTCATCAAGAGGCTCTTTAGTTCTTCTTCACTTTCTGCCATAAGGGTGGTGTCATCTGCATATCTGAGGTTATTGATATTTCTCCCGGCAATCTTGATTCCAGCTTGTGTTTCTTCCAGCCCAGCATTTCTCATGATGTACTCTGCATATAAGTTAAATAAGCAGGGTGACAATATACAGCCTTGACGTACTCCTTTTCCTATTTGGAACCAGTCTGTTGTTCCATGTCCAGTTCTAACTGTTGCTTCCTGACCTGCATACAGGTTTCTCAAGAGACAGGTCAGGTGGTCTGGTATTCCCATCTCTTTCAGAATTTTCCCCAGTTTATTGTGATCCACTCAGTCAAAGGCTTTGGCATAGTCAATAAAGCAGAAGTAGATGTTTTATGGAACTCTCTTGCTTTTTCGATGATCCAGCGGATGTTGGTAATTTGATCTCTGGTTCCTCTGCCTTTTCTAAAACCAGCTTGAACATCTGGAAGTTCACGGTTCACGTATTGCTGAAGCCTGGCTTGGAGAATTTTGAGCATTACTTTACTAGCATGTGAGATGAGTGCAATTGTGTGGTAGTTTGAGCATTCTTTGGCATTGCCTTTCTTTGAGATTGGAATGAAAACTGACCTTTTCCAGCCCTGTGGCCACTGCTGAGTTTTCCAAATTGGCTGGCATATTGAGTGCAGCACTTTCACAGCATCATCTTTCAGGATTTGAAATAGTTCAACTGGAATTCCATCACTTCCACTAGCTTTGTTCCTAGTGACACTTCCTAAGGCCCACCTGACTTCACATTCCAGGATGTCTGGCTCTAGGTGAGTGATCACACCATCGTGATTATCTGGGTCATGAAGATCTTTTTTGTACAGTCCTTCTGTGTATTCTTGCCATCTCTTCTTAATATCTTCTGCTTCTGTTAGGTCCATACCATTTCTGTCCTTTATCGAGCCCATCTTTGCATGAAATGTTCCCTTGGTATCTCTGATTTTCTTGAAGAGATCTCTAGTCTTTCCCATTCTGTTGCTTTCCTCTATTTCTTTGCATGGATCACTGAGGAAGGCTTTCTTATCTCTCCTTGCTATTCTTTGGAACTCTGCATTCAAATGGGAATATCTTTCCTTTTCTCCTTTGCTTTTCGCTTCTCTTATTTTCACAGCTATTTGTAAGGCCTCCTCAGACAGCCATTTTGCTTTTTTGCATTTCTTTTCCATGGGGATAGTCTTGATCCCTGTCTCCTGTACAGTGTCATGAACCTCCGTCCACCGTCTTCCAACAACACAAGAAAAGACTCTACACATGGACATCACCAGATAGTCAACACCGAAATCAGATTGATTATATTCTTTGTAGCCAAAGATGGAGAAGCTCTATACAGTGAGCCAACACAAGACCGGGAGCTGACTGTGGCTCAGATCATGAACTCCTTATTGCCAAATTCAGGCTTAAATTGAAGAAAGTAGGGAAAACCACTAGACCATTCATGTATGACCTAAATCAAGTCCCTTATGATTATACAGTGGAAGTGAGAAATAGATTTAGAAAAGGGAACCCTCTTACACTGTGGTGGGAATGCAAAGTAGTACAGCCACTATGGAGAACAGTGTGGAGATTCCTCAAAAAACGAAATAGAACTGCCATATGACCCAGCAATCACACTGCTGGGCATACACACTGAGGAAACCAGAATTGAAAGAGACACATGTACCCCAATGTTCATCACAGCACTGTTTATAATAGCCAGGACATGGAAGCAGCCTAGATGCCCATCAGAAGACAAATGGATAAGGAAGCTGTGGTACATATACACAATGGGATATTACTCAGCCATTAAAAAGAATACATTCAAATCAGTTCTAATGAGGTGGATGAAACTGGAGCCTATTATACAGAGTGAAGTAAGCCAGAAAGAGAAACACCAATACAGTATACTAACACATATATATGGTATTTAGTTAATCAGTAAAGATAACCCTGTATGCGAGACATCAAAAGAGACACAGATAAATAGAACAGTATTATGGACTCTATGGGAGAGGGTGAGGGCAGGATGCTGTGGGAGAATGGCATGGAAGCATGTAAATTATCATATGTGAAACGAATCACCAGTCCAGGTTCAATGCATGATACAGCGTGCTCGGGGTTGGTGCACCGGGATGACCCAGAGTGATAGGATGGGGAAGGAGGTGGGAGGGGGTTTCTGGAAGGGGAAAACATGTACACCCATGGTGGATTCATGCCAATGTATGGCAAAACAAATACAATATTGTAAAGTTAAAAAATAGATAAATAAACTAACTTAAAAAAATAAAAATTAAAAAATGAAATTAAAAAAAGAGAGAAATAGATTTAAGGGACTAGATCTGATAGAGTGCCAATTCCAACTAATAGGATACAAAATTAAAAAGAAGAGTCCCAGCTTTTATTTCCAGTTGTGTTATTAACTAGCTATGTGGTCTGGGAGCCCAGTCTTCATACCTTTAAACTGGAAAGGCCTAGATTTACACTGTCTAGTATAGTGCTACATACAATTATTTAAATTTAAGTTAATTAAAAATAAATAAGGTTAAAAATTCAGTTCCCCTTGGGACTTCCCTGGTGGTCCAGTGGTGAAGACTCTGTGCTCCCAGTGCAGGGGGCCCAGGTTCGATCCCTAGTCAAGAGACTAGATCCCACATGCCACAACTGAGAGTTTGTATGCCACAATTAAGAGTGTGTGCTGGAACTGAAAGATCCCACATGTCACAACTAAGACCCAGTGCAACCAAATAAATAAAATGTTAAAAAAAATTGAGTACCCTAGACACATTTCAAGTGCACCATACTAGACAGTGTAAATCTAGGCCTCAAGTTTAAAGGTATGAAAACTGAGCTCCCAGACCACATAGCTAGTTAATAACACAACTGGAAATAAAAGCTGGGACTCCTCTTTTTAATTTTCAATCCTATTACATGAGTTGGGTGGCCATGATATTGGAGAGTGCAGATACAGAACATTTTCATCATCACTGAAAATTCTATTGGTCTGCCCTGCTTTAGACCCTGAAGGTAAAATATGTTTCATATCTTCTGCCTCTGCCTGTTGATGGATAATTATAATGGAAAATGTCCCAGGCTATCTGTTCAGGTTGTAAGCCATCCTGGCTGTCTCTGAGAACTGCTCCCTGGTCCACAGGACTGGGCACAGCATAGCCACTTTGAAAGCTGTGACTTCTTTTAGACTATGGCTGACTGAGCCAGCAGTGGTCACCTGACCCAAGCACAGTCACTCGGACCCTCTGTCTTGGGAATTTGATGCCAAGATTCAGATATAGTCTCTAAACATGAGTACTTTGAGTCTGAGTGACCACATGATCTCAAGCAGCTAGAGATGCAGAGAAAGCCTGACAGCAGACAGAAAATAGTGAGAGAAGCATGAAGAAACCCAGAGATAAAGGACTTTCGAGTTCCTGGTTGCTGAGGCCCAGTTGCATTCTTGCTCTTGAGTTTGGGGAGATATCTTTGCATGTTTGTACGAAATTTCTCCCTATTGGGCTCCAGGTTGGCTCAAGTTGGTTTCCATTACCTGTAACTGAAGAATCTATTCTCTAAATCAAGAGTTGTTTCTGAGAATTGAGAAGCACTCTAAAGCTCTGTTCAGACACAGCAGAAGAATGTAGTGATTGACTGGCCATGTCTGCCATGGGTACAGATTGGGGAAGTGGAAGCATCTATGGGAAATATTTGCCAACTCTGATTAGCTAATTTCTGGAAAGCTCTTCAGCTCTCAAATTCCTTTTGTTTCTCTGATGAGTACTTATGGATTTTTCTTCTGATAACACTGGATGAACACCATATTTTTGCTTCACACCCTAGTGTTTACTATTAACTGTTTCCATTGGTGAAATAAAGTTTAATGACACTTTAAAACCTTAGAGAAATAATAAATTGGAGCTATTAAGCATCAAAGTCTCCAAGCTTTACATAAAATGTGAGCTCTAAATCCAATAAAATTTTAGCAAACTTTTATTGGATTTAGAAAAACATCTACTTCTGCTTTATTGACTTTGCTAAAGCCTTAGACTGTGTGGATCACAACAAATTGTGGAACATTTTTCAAGAGATGGGAATACCAGACCACCTGACCTGCCTCCTGAGAAACCTATATTTGGGTCAACAAGCAACAGTTAGAATCAGACATGGAACAACAACTGGTTCAAAACTGGGAAAAGATTACATCATGGCTGTATATTGTCACCCTGCTTATTTAACTTATATGCAGAGTACATTATGCAAAATGCTGGGCTGGATGAAACACAAGCTGGAATCAAGATTGCCGGGAGAAATAACAATAACCTCAGGTACACAGATGACACCACCCTTATGACAGAAAGTGAAGAAGAACTAAAGAGCCTCTTGATGAAAGTGAAAGAGGAGAGTGAAAAAGTTGGTTTAAAACTCAGCATTCAAAAAAACTAAGATCATGGCATCTGCTCCCATCACTTCATGACAAATAGAAGGGGAAACAATGGAAACAGAGACTGCATTTTGGAGGGCTCCAAAATCACTGCAGATGGTGACTGCAGCCATGAAATTAAAAGATGCTTGCTCCTTGGAAGAAAAGCTATGGCAAACCTAGACAAACAAGAAGCTATTACAAAGCTTTAAAAAGGTTTGTGTATTAAAAAGCAGAGACATTACTTTGCAAACAAAGGTCTGTATAGTGAAAGCTATGGCTTTTCTAGTAGTCATGTATGTATGTGAGAATTGGGCCATAACGAAGGCTGAGCACTGAAGAACTGACGCTTTCAAACTGTGTTGTTGGAGGAGACCCTTGACAGTCCCTTGGACGCCAAGGAGATCAAACCAGTTGAACCTAGAGGAAATAAATGCTGATTATTCATTGGAAGGACTGATGCTGAAGCTGAAGCACCAATACTTTGGCCACCTGATGAGAAGAGCTGACTCATTGGAAAAGACCCTGATGCTGGGAAAGATTGAAGGCAGGAGAAGGGGACAACAGAGGATGAGGTGGTTGGATGGCATCACCAACTCAATGGACATGAGTTTGAGCAAGGTCCAGGAGATAGTGAAGGACAGGGAAGTGGGCATGCTGCAGTCCACAGGGTCGCAAAGAGTCAGACACAACTGAGTGACTGAACTGACTGAATTTTTAGCAATGCCAGTCAAATTCCCTAAAACTTGTATCTTATAAGTTTTTGTTTTTAAGTCACACTATGAAGCCATCATCACTCTGATACCAAAACCAAAGACGCTACCAAAAAGGAAATTACAGACCAATGTCTTTGATGAATATAGATCTGAAAGTTCTCAACAAAGTATTAGCAAACTGAATCCAACAACATATAAAAAAGATCACACACCACAATCAAGTAGGATTCATTCCAGGGTCATAAGGATGGGTTCAACATATGCAAATTAATCAATGTGATATACCACATTAACAAGAGATAAAAACCACAAGATTATCTCAATAGATGCAGAGAAAGCATCTGGTAAAATTTAGCATCCTTTCATGATAAAAGGCTCTTACCAAAGTGGGTATAGAGGGGCCATATCTCAGCATAATATGGGACAAACCCACAGCCAATATAATATTCAATGGTGAAAATCTAAAAGCCTTCATGCTAAAATCTGGAACAAGCTAAGGATACTCACTCTCACCACTTCTATTCAACATAGTATTGGAAGACCTAGCTGCAGCAATCAGACAAGAAAAGGAAATAAAAGTTATCCAGATTGGAAGAAAAGAGGTAAAATTTCATTAGATGCAGATGGCATTATGCTATAAATATAAAACTTTAAAGATGCCACACAAAAACTACTAGAACTGGTAAGCAAATTCATCAAGGTAGCAGGATATAAGATTAACATACAGAAATCAGTTGCATTTCTTACATTAACAATGAAATATCAGAAAGAGAATGTAAACAAACAATCCCTTTTAAAATTGCAGCAAAAAAATAAATAAATAAAATACTTAGGAATAAACCTCACCAAGGAAGTGAAAGACTCACATGCTGAGAACTACAAAATGTTACTAAAGCAAATTGAAGATGATTCAAAGAAATGGAAAGATATCCCATACTCTTGGATTGGAATAATTAATATCATTAAAATGATCATACTACCCAAAGCAGTCAACAGATTTAATGTGATCCCTATCAAATTACCCGTGACATTTTTCATAGAATTAGGATAAATAATCCTAAAGTTTATATATTATAAAACAATTTTAAAAAACCAGAACTGCCAAAGCAATCCTTTGGAAAAAGAACAAAGCAGAAGGCATAACCCTCTCAGACTTTAGACAATACTGCAAAGCTACAGTAATCAAAACACTATGGTCTTGGCACAAACACAGACATATAGATCAATGGAACAAAACAGCAAGCCCAGAAATAAACCCACAGAACTATGAACAATTAATCTTCAACATAGGAAACAAGAATATACGATGGAGAAAAGACAATCCTTCAGCAATTGGTGTTGGGAAAGGTGGACAGCAACATGTAAACCAATGAAGTTAGAACACTCCTTCACACCATCTGGTATTTTGGCCTCAACCATCAGTGTAGAATCACAGCAGGGCTGGACCCCAAGAAGCCACAGGGGCTCCCATGCAAAGAGGGTGAGGGCATTCTCATTGGCCCTTTCTTCCTGGGTCCATGCAGTCTCAGCCTTCTGTATCATACTTTTGGATGATTAAGAAAAGTGAGAAAAAGGAAAAGCAAGGAGAGACCAAATCCGCCCAAAGATGTAAACCCTGATACTGTGGCTTAGTGTGAAGCAAAGCCCTATTCTTCTTCACTCTCCTAAGGCAGATTTAGTTCAGTGCTTATGCTGGGCCCAGCACCGTGTGAGTCTGTGAAGTCTAATACCAAGGGGCAGTTCCAAGGGCATTTTGAGCAATGGCAACGTGACTAAAAATAAATGCTGCTGTAGGGTATTTGGTGTCCACAAGCAAGGACAGGCCAAGAGAGGTGGGACTTGCGGAGAGTCTGGGTCAGTGGGGAGTGCTGAGAAGTATAGCAATAGCCCCCAGTGAGCCTGCCAGGGACTCCGAGGAAAGAGCTGAGGTCAGTTTGGGGCACCAGCCAAGTGCCAGTGTCTGAGGAAGCAAGTTAAGGTCAGTGTTCAGAAGCCTAGGCCAAGGAGAGGGAGTCGGCACAGAGGCATGGCAGGGCCAGGCGGTGGGTGAAGGAAGATGATGATAACATATTTAGCAGCTACTACTTACCAAGCACTTTGAATACATTTAATCCTCACAATAAACTTGCAGGACAGGCATGGATCGGCCAAAAGGTTCATTTGGATTTTTCCATAAGACGTTATTGGGAAAACCCAGACAAACTTTTTGGCCAACCCAATGTGAGGTTCAGAAAGAAGAAAACAGTGCTTCTCAAATTTTAACGAGCATATGAATCAGCTGGGATTGCACTAAAATGCAGATTCTGGTTCAACGTGTCTGGGGTGGACCCAAGGTTCTGGGTTTCTAACCAGCTCCAGGTAATGCTGATCCTGCTGGCCCACAGCCCATCCTTGGAGTTGCACGAGGTTAACACCCTCACCACAAAGTCCATGCCTTTATTATTATGAAGGGAAGGGAAGGAATGAATGGCAGGAAAACCAAAGCATTCTAGTTTGAGAGTCTAGTCTTCCAAACAGAGTCATGGCCATGGACTCTGGACTCTGGGTGTCTGCCCTCCTGGGTGTGGGCAGGTGTGGGCAGGAGTGGGCAGGGAGGGGTGCTGCCCGGAGGAGGGGAGTGGCCTACTCTGGATGCTTGGAGCGGTGTGGGGTGGGCCGGGGCGGGGGGGTGGTGCCTGACAGCTCTCAGAGGTGACTTACTCATTTCAGTGCATCTGATCTGGTGTCCTTTAGTCACTGCTCATGGCTGGTTTAATGGTCAGTTAATTTGGATAAGATATTATGGTAGAAATTACTTTTCAGCAGCAACTTCCAAGTTGCTAGCCTCAGAAGGAAACAGAATCCACTTCTCAGAAGTTTTCTTGCTCTGTTTTGAAAAAAATGGTTTTTTCTTTATCTAAGATCTTCTCATGGGCCTTATTATTAAATTTCTTCCTCTGTATCATTGTAAATGTTGGTACAAAAGCTTTTTGAAACATTGCTTAGGGCCTTCTGCTAGTTTTTAAGCTGTGATCATTATTGTTATGTATCTTTTTGAAAGACCTTGCATTCATATGATGCTCTGCAGTTTCTAGAATGCTTTCATTGCCGTTTTCTTCCTTATCTCCACGCAGGAGATCACTGACCCAGGGTGTCACTGTTGTTTTCCCAGTTTATGGAGAAATAAATGGAAGCACAGAAAGGTGAAGTAAGCTGTTAAGGTCCTGTGGCTACATAAGGGTAGAGATACTAACATGTTTTGAGTATTTGCTGCTGTCAGGCACTGATCTAAGCCTTATATGTAGTAGGTCACTTAGTCTTGCTCTAACTGCAGTATTACCCCCATTTTACGGATGAGAACAACTGAGGCCTCAAGGTATTACCTATTTATTCAAGGTTACATGGCTAGCAAGAGGAAGAACCAGCGTCAAAACTGAGGCATTGGGGCATCTAACTTCTACACTAGAAAGGACCTATTGCAATGTTTGGGGTCATAGCAGAAGCAAAACGCATTTGTGAGGCTTTCTCCACCCCTGTCCTAGAATAAACGGCAGCCTGGCCAGCCACAGGGAAGACCTTTAAAGGCTTGAAAATGTTACTCTCAAACAGGAGGAGGGATTTGCCAGGCTACCAAAATGGGTAGATGGTAAATAAAGCCTCTTAAAATCAGATGTGGAGCCCAGCCAGCACCACATCTGGAGGGTATCTGAGGCTTACACTTCGGTTCAGGGCCAACTGCCAAACCAACCGGCCCACAGTCGGCCCCTCGCTAGGTCTTTTGACTCCCCCTTTGCTCAGCCCACGTGCATCACTTTGGTACCCAAATCTGAGTTCCAGCACGAAACCAAGTTCACCCAGAAGGTACAACGATAAGACTTTAGTGAAGGAATTGCTGTCGAGGGATGAATCGGGTCAAGGGAACAGGTGAGGGCTTAAGGCACCCAGAGTCGAGCAGCAGCGGGAAGCTGTCCCCACCCTTCTGGGCTCGGAAGGGGCAGGGGGAGGGAGGCTGAGCAGAGGCTGATGAGCGGCAGGCGTGGAGGGACTGTGGTTGGGAAGGAGCAGGGAGGAGGAAGAGCCGCTGTTCTAGCTCTCCTCCTGCCCTTCGGCTTCCCATCAGCGCCTCTCCTGGCTGGGTCTCCTCCAAAGCCAGCTGGCCAGGGAGCACGGCTGAGGCTGTGCCCTGGGATCAGCCTCCTGAGCGCAGATCGGGGCTGAGGAGGCCGAGAGCGTGCGCAGGAGAGGAGAGCCGGACACGGAGGGACCCGCGCGGGTCACCAGGCGGACTCTTGTCCCGCGCCCGCCCTCCCCGCCTTCCAGGCTGCACTCTCCGATCCCTCGGCATTCACGTCCTTGGCTCGGAGTTTTGCTGACCCAAAGGACTTTTTCCAAAGAGGCTTCCCGGCTATGAGGAATACGGAAGACTGGCCAGTGGCAGGGTCCTGGTATGTCTGAGATGCCAACCGTCTGGATGTGTGAGCTGGCTCTCCAGAACGTGCGTGGCTTTGGTGTGGAGCTGGCCGTGAACCATGCTGGGTGAGGGAGGATGAGAAGTTACAGGCTGAGGGGGCCTCGGAAGCCAGATGCGGCCTCGTGGCTGCAGGGCCTCCTGCGGAGCAGTGGTCTGTGGGCTCCTCACCTCAGGCCCCTGGGTGCGAACAGCCGGTGAAGTCCCTGACGTTGTGAGAGCAGACTCTGGAGCCAGACGGCTTTAATCCAAATCTAGATGCCGGCACTCACTGGCTGGCTGACCTTGGGCAAGTTCCTCCTCTTCTCTGACCTCATTTTTCTCATCTACAAAATGGGGAGGATAATGGTACCCGCCTGTGAGGGTTGTTGTGGGAATTAATGGAGTTAATCCACCAAGTGGATTTTAGAGTCCCATATACAGTAATCACCACCTAAAAACTAAACTTAATAACCATGAAGGGCTAGTTTCCAATCAAGTAAGGATTTTTACCAAAAATCAGTGGAAATACTTAAAAGTAAAAGGAGGCATAGGCAGGTAGTAGGAACTCAACATATAAAAGGGTTTGGGGAATGTATCTCTCCTCACGTATTTTGTATTTCAGTCTCATCAGGAATCAAACTGCTGCGGTGAGACTTCATGTCACTAAGTTGGGTGAACATTTATTGATGACCTGCTCTCTCTCTTTTAGGGAGATTGTCTCATGATTTAATGCCCCACCCAATTCCCATCGGAAGCTCTTCCCGAAGAGAATTGACTTCACTTAGCATTTGACGAAATATTTGAGATGTTTTTAAAAGTCAATTTAATAAAATTTCCGAGCATCTTATTTTCTCCATTGACAAAATTAGGAAACCACATTCCTGCATGACAGGCTTGTTCTGAAGAACAAAGTGTCTGGTGAAGCTCATTAAACATGAGCTCTCGGTATCATATTTTGTGATTTTACTGTTGAAAAATGTGACAGGGTCATACAAGAAAATATACTCTGTAGTTTGGCTACTTTGAGGAATTGAGTTCTGTGTTTGGATAATTAAACTGTAAGACTTCCAATAAATGTGAGATTCATGTATATAAAGTAATATTATAGATGGAGATACAAAGTTGTATTATGAAATTATCTTCTATCAAAAACTAAATCTTCACCTGATCAAGCCTCTAGATCTAGTTACAAAGCTACCAAAAGTTCAGAGGACAGAAGAATATGTTAAATGACATCATGGGGATGCAGTGGACAAAATCAAGGCCGCAGGTGTGATGGACTGAATTGGGTCCCCTCCTTCCCTTCTCCCCGTTATTATATATTGAAGCCCTAAACCCCAGTGTGGCTGCATTTGAAGGCAGGACCATAAGGAGGTAATTCAGGCTAAATGAGATCATAAAAGTGGGGCCCTAATCCAATAGGACTGGTATCCTTATAAGAGGAAAAGACACCAGTGATCTCTCCCTTCCTTTTGGCGTGCACACACAGAGGGAAGGCCATATGATGATCCACAATAAGGTAGCTGTCCCCAAGTCTGGAAGAGTTCTCACCAGAGCCAGCCCTGCTGGCAACATGATCTGAGACTTCTGGTCCCCAGGTCCATGGAAAAATAAATCTCTGTTGTTTAAGCCACCCAGTCTGGAATACTTTGTTATGGCAGCCCATGCAGATTAATACGGTAGAAAACTACGGGACAAGCAACCCGGTTTCTTCAACGAATGATTGCAATAAGGAGAGAGAGAGAGAGAGGGAAAAAGAGAGAGAAAGGGCACATACTACATAGATCTGGATTCTCAAATTCAAGAGATTTAAAAGACACCAGTCAGGACTTCCCTGGTGGTCCAGTGGCCAAGACTCCATGCTCCCAATACAGGGGTCCCAGCTTTGATCCCTGGTCAGGGAACTATATCCCACATGCCACAGCTAAGAGTTCTCATGTCAGAACTAAAACCTGGTGCAACCCTACCCCCCCAAAAAAAGGACACCAGCCACTTTCCTGGGCCTTCTTTAGATACAGTTTTCAAACAAACTAACAAACTGGAAAAAAGAAAAAGATAAATTAAGCTCCATTATCTCTCAGATTTCATCATCTCTCTGTATATGATGTATTAACATCATTTTGCAAATGAGAATACAGACACTTGTTGAAGCTAAGCAATTTTGCCTAAGATCATTGTAGAAAATAAACATGTAAAGTGCTTAGAATAGTATCAAGAGTATAGGAAGCACTCTGTATATTTTAGTTGCTAGCAAAAAAAAAAAGAAGGAGAGGAGGAAAAAGATAATTATATTATTTATAACATTTATGGGACAACTGGAAATTTGAACACTGGATATTTTATGATATTAAGGAATTTTTATTGTTTCAAGTATGATGAAATTATTCAGCTTTGGCCTTTTTGTTAAAAAAAAAGAGTATATATCCAGATGCATGCTGAAATATTTACAGATGAAATGAATTGATATCTAGGATTTATTTCAAAATAATATGCAGGGTAGCAGGTGGTAAAATGGGGCTTCCCCGGTGGCTCAGCAGTAAAGAATCCACCTGTAATGCAGCAGTCCCAGGAGACGTGAGTTTGATCCTTGGGTCAGGAAGATCCCTTGGAGGAGGGCATGGCAACCCACTCCAGCATTCTTGCCTGGAGAATCCCATGGACAGAGGAGCCTGGAGGGCTACAGTCCATATGGTCACAAAGAGTCTGATATAACTGAAGTGATGAGCACATAGGTGATAAAATAAATGAAACGAGATCAGCTATAAGTCATTAATTGTTAAAGTTGCTTATGGATTTGTATAGTTGCATTATACTATTTTCTCTATTTTGTATGTATGTTTGAAATTGTCAAGAACTCGGATACTTTTTAATCTATAACCAACATATCTTTATACTTCTCTATCTCACCCTCCCCCTTTGCAAGTAAGCAACCAAGAAAGAGACAAAGAAAAGAGAAAACAGCATTACAAGTGCTGTTTCACCAGTGCTGGTCACCAGGTATTACCAGTGACCAGGGAAAAACTTAGTCATGGCAGGTTGTATCCTTCCTCAAAAAACAGAAATTTTTCCTGTAAAAAAAAAAAAATTAATGATTTCAAAAAGATAATTTTTATAGAATAGGAAGAGAGGAAAGAAAAAATGGCCAAAAAATTGAGCTGTGGTTTTATGTGAAACTGCCATTCCTTCCAGACAAAACCACCTGCAAGGAAACTTCCTTGTCAATCTCCATTGTCATCCTAGCTCACTGCCAGGAGCTACCACCAGTGGATTCCTCCAGGAAGATGCAATAATATTTGTTACGTTCTCAATCGCCACCAGTGTTCCCAGGACTTATGGGACAGGCAGAATCGGTGGGATAGTGTGTCCAGTGTGTGCTTGTACCTGGCAGATAAAAACAGCAAGGAAGATCTGCATATGTACAAACACAATCAGTCCCCACAATGGTTCTCTCCATGTGCTTCACATTGTGCTGGCTTTGTATGCGGTGTAGTTGTGGTTTTATTCTTATCCTCAAGGGACCCATGATCTAGTAGGACGGTGTGATGAAATACACACAGAATTAATGACTTAGCCAGTGGATTGGGGCTTTTGAGCTTACCAAGTGTTTTCACAGATACGGTTTCATTTGATCCTTATAACAGATCCTGGAAGCAGCACAGAGTGACTATAGCAAAGCAGATTCCAAACTTGGAGCTACAAAGTGAGTTTGTGATAAACTAGAAGGGAATCTCCCTAACTTTTTTTTGAAGTATAGTTGATTTATAATGTTGTATTAATTTCTGGTGTACAGCAAAGTAATTCAGATATACACATATACACACACACACGTGTGTGTGTGTGTGTGTGTGTATGTGCTCTGTCATGTCTGACTCTTTGCCACCCTAAGTACTGTCTCTGTCTATGGCTCCTCTGTCTACGGAATTTTTCAGGCAAGAATACTGGAGTGGGTTGCCATTTCCTTCTCCAGGGGATTTTCCTAACCCAGGGATCGAACCCGCATCTCTTGCAACTCCTGCATTGGCAGGTGGGTTCTTTACCACTGTGCCACCTGGAAAGCCTGTATGTATATATAAGAAGTGTTACCTGTTAATCCCAAGCCCTTTATTTATCCCTTCTCCCTACTTTTCCCCTTTGATGACCGGAAGTTTGTTTTCTATGTCTGTGGGTCTGTTTCTGTTTCACAGATAAGGTCATTTGTATCACTTTTATAGATTCCACATATAAGAGATGTCATATATTTCTCCTCTGTCTGACTTACTTCATTTGATATGATAATCTCTAGGTCCATCCATGTTGCTGCAAATGGCGATATTTCATTCTTTTTATGGCTGAATACTATTCCATTGTATATATACCACATCTCCCTGACTTATAATCATTCATTGGATGCTAAGAGAAGATGGGTGTTATCTGAGGCAGGCAAGAGAGGATTATGACCATATTTAGAAGAGCTTAAATCCAACCAGGTACACAAGACATAATATGAAAAAAAATGTTTATAAAATATGTTTTTTTAACTGACCCCTACTTAGTATGTTCTTGTTTTCTCTGTGAGATGTATTGATCCAATAAGTACTTCTGGCTGGCGGTCTGGTCTCTTATATGCCTACCGGTTATACTGTAGGGTCTCCTAGAGGCAGTTAGTTGAGCTTGTTTCCAAACCTGTTTGTGCCAGTTGTGCTATTTTGTAATTATGCAATTCAATTAAAATATATGGTAACCCATGAAATAATGAGTACAAAAAATAATGGGTTGTTATTTTTATGAAAATTAATTTGGGTGCTATGGAAGAACTTGACAAAAGTTTTTATTAAAATAATATTGTGTCTCCATTGCTGCCCTGTGGGTAGGTTCATCAGTACCATCCTTCTAGGTTCCATGTATATGTGTTAATATACAATATTTGTGTTTATCTTTCTGATTTACTTCACTCTGTATAATAGGCTCTAGGTTCATCCACCTCTTTAGGACTGATTCAAATGCATTCCTTTTTTTATAGCTGAATAATATTCCATTGTGTATATGTATCACAATTTCTGTATCCATTTATCTGTTGATGGACATGTTGATGTATGGCAGAAACCAACACAATATTGTAAAGCAACTATCCTCCAATTAAAACATATAAAGTTGCTACTGAATAACACATAAAGGGAAACTGTGATGAAACTGTAAAAATCTCAAATTGCTTTGTAGCTGTCTTTACATTGTTGCTTGACTTTAAAGAAACTTAAACTAGAAATTATAGATGATGACTTATGAGTAGGCTTTACACAAAGGAAAGGTGGTCAGTTTTAAAGAAAAGGTCTTTGTCCTATATCAAAAAGTTGGCATACAAAGAAAGGCACTTTTAAATGTTTTAGAATAAGTGCTAAGTGCATTCTTTTTTATGATTTTCTCATTTTTTTCAATGAACTTTTAAAACACAGTTTCCCAACAGCATTTCTCAGTTTGGTTAGATAAGAAGGCTTGTACTGAACTATATCTGCACGGAGCCTAAATAAAGAAGAGTCAAGGAGAATAAAAGTTGATGGCATTCTCCAAGGCTGTCTGCTCGAGAGAGGAGCAGATGCAGATAACTGTCTCTTCGGGCTCTGGCCGAGTGGAGGGCAGAGTGGGTGGTTGAGTTCATCTAGACTGATGTCATTGGCCACTGGGATTGTTTAACATGCCCCTTGTTCTGATTTCTTCTTCACCAAGAGATTCTCTGTTTACAATCTGGCCATCTATGTACACTTCCTCCTAGAAGAGAATGTACTGGTGACAGACTTGAGTCCTGATTCCTGAAGCTGTTAATGCTTTTCATCATAAATTAGAGAATTATTACAATGCTGTTTAATTTCTAGGAGACAATATCTACTGCCTCTTCTGATACATCTAGTGAAAACTTACCTTGAAGAGGGTTGAAGTCATCCAACAGTGTCAATATGTCTGCCAATTTTAGAAATATTGACAACAGATTCAAAGTGTGCAATACCTTGCGTGATCCAAATGACACTGCTAGTTTGCAATCCATGCTTCAGAAGCCATGATACAGAAGAAGGAGATGTTCCTCTTGGGGTGGTGGTTTTGCTATCCAACTTAGAGTCTGAGTCTCTTTGAATCAGCAAATGTGTTTATTTGCCATGAATTGAAGACCTACTATGCATAAGAAACTGTTTCAGGTGACTTACATACATTCAAATCGTCTTCATAATCTAGCAAACTTTGCATTTACCCATGAGGAAGCAGATAGTCAGAGAAGTTAGTTAACATACCCAAGCACCCACAGTAGAGCTGATACTTGAGGTCAGGTTTCTCTTGCTTCAGCATTCTTCTTCACTAAAAATATCACATTATTAAATTTATCAATGTTCCTGCTATTTGCGATTAAAAATTTTCTGTCATGCTAACTGGAAATCATTTTTTTTTTTGCTTCATTTGTTAAACAATTATCACAAGAATTCCGGGAGAAATAAATACTTAATATTGTCAGCAGACATTCTGAAGGAATACAAGGTCAGCCCCATGGCCAAATAAATGGGGCAACGTCAGTGGTGCTTGGGTGACTCCCCAAAAGGCAGAGGTGCTAACATCAGGTTACACAGTAGGCAGCTGCTCCAAGGAGAGTTAAACCTGAGACGTTTCAACAGTCAACACAGCAAAAATGATTATTAGTTGCTTACCCTGTGTCAGGAACTGTGCTAAGCATCTGGAATGCGTTTAACTCTTACAGCAAACCTATGAAGAAATTGAGGTGCCGAGATATGACGTATCTCACTCAAGGTAACATAACTAGTAAATCGAACAGACCAGATTCAAGTTCAGGTTTAGTTTGGCTCCAAAGTCCATGCGTTACTACATTGAGAGTCTATCTTCCAGTTACAATAAACTTTCATTGAATGAACATTTTGTGCCTGGCACTGTGATCATGATATTGTTGGTGTTCAGTCGCTCAGTCATGTTCAACTCTGTGCAATTCTTTGGACTGCGGCATGCCAGGCTTCCCTGTCCTTCAACATCTCCTAGAGCTTGCTCAAACTCTTGCCCATTGAGTTGGTGATGCCATCCAATCCCATCTAATCCTCTGTCATCCCTTTCTCCTCCCACCTTCGATCTTTCCCAGCATCAGGGTCTTGATGCTATATGCACATAGTTTTTCATAACTTAATTTCTCTTTTCCATTCATTTGCTTGGGTGACATAAGGCAGGCAGTTTATGCTACATGGCCCGGGCCCTCTTAGAAGATGTTCAAATAATTTATTATTGACAATCTAGCTACAGTGATGCTAAATAGAATAAATTAAGGATTACAAGATACCATTATGATGGTAATTACAGTTTACTAAGGGCTACCTCTGTGGCAGGTATCTTACTAAGCACATTATGTCTAATATCCTATTTGATTATTGTTGTTGTTCAGTCATCAAGTGGTGTCCTACTCTTTGTGACCCAATGAAATGTAGCACACTCGGCTTCCCTGTCATTCACCATATCCTGGAGTTTGCTCACACTCACGTGCACTGAGTTGGTCATGCCATCCAACCATCTCATCCTTTGCTGTCCCCTCTCCTCCTGCCTTTAATCTCTCCCAGTATTAGGGTCTTTTCCAATGAGTTAGTCCTCCCCATCAGGTAGCCAAAGTATGAAACTTGAGCTTTAGCATCGGTCTTTCCTATGAATATTCAGGGTTGATTTCTTTTAGGATTGACTGGTTTGATCTCCTTGCAGTCCAAGGGACTCTCAAGAGTCTTTCCAGCACCACAGTTCGAACGCATGAATTAATACTTTGGTGCTCAGCCTTCCTTATAGTACAGCTCTCGCATCCTTACATGGCTACTGGAAAAACCATGACTTTGACTAGACAGATCTTTGTCAGCAAAGTGATATCTATGCTTTTTAATACACAGTCTAGGTTTATCATAGCTTTTCTTCCAAGGAGCAAGCATCTTTTAATTTCATGGCTGTGGTCACTGTCTGCAGTGATTTTGGAGGCCAAGAAAATAAAGTCTGTCACTATTTCCACTTTTCCCCCATCTATTTGCCATGTAGTGGTGGGACCAGATGCCATGATCTTAGTTTTTTAATGCTGGGTTTTAAGCCAGGTTTTTCACTCTCCTCTTTTACCCTCATTAAGAGGCTCTTCGGTTCTTCGCTTTCTGCCATTCAATTCAGTTCAGTTCAGTCGCTCAATCATGTCCAGCTCTTTGTGACCCCACAGACTGCAGCACGCCAGGCTTCCCGGTCCATTGCCAACTCCTGGAGTTTTCTCAAGCTCATGTCCATTTAGTTGGTGATGCCATCCAACCATCTCATCCTCTGTTGTCCCCTTCTCCTCCTGCCTTCGATCTTTCCCAGCATTAGGGTCTTTTCCAATGAGTCAGTTCTTCACACTAGGTGGCCAAAGTATTGGAGTTTTAGCTTCAGCATCAGTCCTTCCAATGAATATTCAGGACTGATCTCCTTTAGGATGGACTGGTTGGATCTTCTTGCAGTCCAAGGGACTCTCAAGAGTCTTCTCCAACACCACAGTTCAAAAGCATCAATTCTTCGGCGTTCAGCTTTCTTCACAGTCCAACTCTCACATCCATACCTGACTACTGGAAAAACCATAACCTTGACTAGATGGACCTTTGTTGGCAAAGTAATATCTGTGCTTTTAAATATGCTATCTGGTTGGTCACAACTTTCCTTCCAAGGAGTAAGCGTCTTTCAATTTCATGGCTGCAATCACCATCTGCAGTGATTTTGGAGCCCCCAAAAATAAAGTCAGCCACTGTTTCCACTGTTTCCCCATCTATTTGCCATGAAGTGATGGGACCAGATGCCATGATCTTAGTTTTCTGAATGTTGAGCTTTAAGCCAACTTTTTCACTCTCCTCTCTCACTTTCATCAAGACGCTTTTTAGTTCCTCTTCACTTTCTGCCATAAGGGTGGTGTCATCTGTATAGCTGAGGTTATTGGTATTTCTCCCAGCAATCTTGATTCCAGCTTGTGTTTCTTCCAGCCCAGCGTTTCTCATGATGTACTCTGCATAAAAGTTAAATAAGCAGGGTGACAATATACAGCCTTGACGTACTCCTTTTCCTATTTGGAACCAGTCTGTTTTTCCATGTCCAGTTCTAACTGTTGCTTCCTGACCTGCATACAGATTTCTCAAGAGGCAGGTCAGGTGGTCTGGAATTCCCATCTCTTTCAGAATTTTCCACAGTTTATTGTGATCCACACAGTCAAAGGCTTTGGCATAGTCAATAAAGCAGAAATAGATGTTTTTCTGGAACTCTCTTGCTTTTTCGATGATCCAGCGAATGTTGGTAATTTGATCTCTGGTTCCTCTGCCTTTTCTAAAACCAGTTTGAACATCTGGAAGTCCACGGTTCACGTATTGCTGAAGCCTGGCTTGGAGAATTTTGAGCATGACTTTACTAGTGTGTGAGATGAGTGCAATTGTGCAGTAGTTTGAGCATTCTTTGGCATTGCCTTTCTCAGTTTGACTTTCCTTTCGCAGAATCAATACTCACCTTAGTTTTTCTTTTTTTCAATAGAATGCTGAGAACTTTTGTTCAAATTTAAGCATTGGGGTTGGAAGTTTTGTTATAGAGATGTCATTAAATTCTTTGAATTCTTTTTGAATAAATGCTAAAAATCACTTTGTAATTTTTTTCTCAAAATTATCTAAAAATAACTGTTAGCAAATAATTCACATCTCCTTCAGCTTTGTTGAGAGCAATGAATCAACACCATTTGACTTGTGAAAATATTTGGAACTAGTTATTAGAGTTAGTCACTGTCTCAACAGTAACACCAATATTTCAAGTTGTTGCTTTGCTTGGGAATGGGTGGGTTTCTGCGCCCTGAGGCAATGCACCATTTTGAGCTTTGAGATGGAGGAGAGGAGGGAGGAGAAGCGAAGAAGTCTGTTGTAAACGGGAGCACACAGCTTTGATCTCACTTTCTTAGATTTTAGGAAACAGTGAAAATAGGCTTTGAGGATCTAGAAATCGATTCCTTTAAGACCACTGAAGACTCTACACGGAAAGTTCTCCAGACTCTCCAGCTTGGACAGGGAAGTCTGTGGACAGGGCAGTTGACATTGCTGGGAGCTTGCTAGAAGCGCATCATCTGTATCCCACTGCAGACCAAAAGATACAGAATCTCATGCTTTTATCATTAACGCACTGAAGTTTGCGAAGCACTGGACTAGACCGTTAGTACTCCCCTGTCCCCCAAACCCCAGTTCAGGCACTGGCTCTTGTGGCTTCCTTCAAAGTGTGGGTAACCGTTTAAACCCTCTCCAGCATCTGCGGCTCGTGATTCGGACTCCAGTTCTCCCAGACGCCCCTGGTTCCGTTTCCAGCTGCCTGTGAGGCTGGCTGAGCTGGGCTTCTTGACTGCAGATAATTTAAAGGCTGCTTATGAAGAAGCAGATGGTCCCTGAGGGCCCCCTGGTAATAAGTGGCAGCTGATGGCGCTCACTTCCTTCTCACTAATGACCAGATTTGGGAAAGACATCCGTTTCCTTCCCTGAGTGTCACTCGGACCAGCGATTTTGAGTTACGGGATGTTAAGACTGGCGAGACTTGCCTGTGTCACAGAGAGGTTTCCTCTTATCATCCTTGTGAACGCTGTGACCTTGTCATTAGGAGAGCTACAAATAGAACAGCTTTTTTTTCTTTTAAGGAAAAGAAAAGCCTATTCAAATAGACAGTCAAAAGCTATTGGCTCTAGTGAGAAGAAAAATGGCTGTGATTGTATCTTTGAAATGTTTTTGCCTCTCCCTGTAGTATTTCTGCTGCGTTGACAGTCGTGCCATCCAAGCTTGGCCTGGCTCTCCACCCGCCCCTGGGCTCTGCCTTCAGTTCCCCTGTGTGTGGGATCCCAGACCTGTAAACACAGGGGCCTGGCGCCAAGGCCTCCTTCTTGGGTGCAAACACCCAAGTGTCAGACGAGCATTCCATGGGAGGAAGTATTTCCCTGACATCATTCTTGTTTTGCCCCCGGAGCAGGAAAGCCTGCATTATGCTGACCAGAGCAAGGACCGTTCAGAGTTCAAACCCCGCTCCACCGCTCACTGGCTGGGTGACTGGGCAACTGACCTAAACTCTCTGAACTGCTGAGTCTCTATCTCAAAAATGGCATGACTCAAATGGTTTCAGGAGAATTAAATGAGACTTGGAACATAAGTAGGTAAGTGGATGGTTTGTAAAAGTGATTTTTCACCTCTTCTCAAAACAAATGGACAGTGCTTCTTAAATCCATTGGTTGATAAAGTCATGGACTGTTCGGCTGGGGCAATTCTTAAAAATTTATGATTTGCTTTCCCTGGTAGCTCAATTGGTAAATAATCTGCCTGCAATGCAGGAGACCCCTGTTTGATTGCTGCGTCGGGAAGATCCACTGGAGAAGGGATAGGCTACCCACTCCAGTATTCTTGGGCTTCCCTGGTGGTTCAGCTGGTAAAGAATCCACCCACAATTCGGGAGACCTGGGTTTGATCCCTGGGTTGCGAAGATCCCCTGGAGAAGAGAACGGCTACCCACCCCAGTGTTCTGGCCTGGAGAATTCCATGGACTACAGTCCATGGGGTCACAAAGAGTCAGACACAGCTGAGCGACTTTCACTTCCACCTTTCATGCTACAGGTAAAGAGAACTGAGTCAGAACAGAACAGATGAGAAGAGAGAGGGGACAGGGCAGCAGGAGCACAACCCTGAGCGTCCTTCAGTGCGCTGTATTCGCTGCTTTGAACAGCATTTCAAATACTGAAAGTAGGGGTTAATATCAGTGCTTCTCAAAGCTCCATCCCCAATTGGCAGCTTCAGCATCACCTGGGAGCTTGTTAGAAATGCAAGTTCTCAGGCCCTGGAGTCAGAGACCCTGGCAGTGGGCCCAGCAATCAGTGTTTTAGCAAGCCTGACGCGACTCAGACATACGCTAGAGGCTCGAAACTACTGGTTTACATGATAGCACCTTAACCATCTTTTCTAAAGCAAAGTAAAACGACATCATAAATGTCTTAGCATGTGAAGTTCCTCAACTCCTTGGCATATGCTGTGAAAATTCCCAGATATTATTGTCTGCTGATTCTTGCACAGTCACCAGATATAACTTCCTCCACTGCCTTGGGTGGGATTTGTTGAATCAGGAAGCAGTTAAAAAAAGAGAGAGAGAGAATGGTTTTGAAGATTAAGCAAATGAATCTGATCTCTTTTCTGTTCTCTAGAAATGCCTTTCCTCTGTATGACACTGTATTTGTAACTTTCTTGCAAATTACACCAGTCACCCCATTTTCATCTCCCTACCTTAACAATCCCAGCTCTAGAAGCAGTCAGAATGAGGCCCTGTGTGGTCTGGAACGTGGCAGTATCTGCAATGACGTGGTGCTGACCCGCGGGCAGAAACTCTGGGCCCCTCTGAGGGCCGTCATCACTCAGTCCTATCTTCTGCTTATTCTGAATTTTCTGTGTGGTGGTTAGAAGTCAAGGAGAAAGCCACACGTTAAAATCCGTAGCATATTCCGCCTCTCATTCATATCCTCTTATCGCTGGCTGGATACGTGTCTGCCTCAACTCCCCAGCTGGGGGCTCCTCGAGGGGAGGTGTCACCCACCTAATCCCTGTTTACAGGGCAGGCATGAAACAGACATTTATGAACATGGCCGAAACGGACGCCCAGGGAGACCGGGAGGCTCGCCCAAGGCTGGGACCCTTCTGAGCGCCCATGGTGGTTCCACCGCCTCTGTTTATTCTGTGGGGGTTTATTACTTACATTATCTCCACGTGGCATTCTCTAGAGACTCTGTAAATGATTGACTGCAGTCACCTCCCCCTACCCCCCATCTGCAGAGACCAGGCTTTGTAAATATAAAGGCAGCCAGCGATTCACAGCTAAAAGCTTTCTAATGAGGACAACTCCAACATGTTATTTTCAACATTCGACTCCCAAGTTTGAATAATTCATGGGGGAAAAAAAAAAATCTGTTGAGCTAGAAGTGACTGGGCTATTTTAATGAAAGATGAGATTCAGAATGGTTTAGAGCTGGAGAGTCTCTGAGGGGAGCAAAGGCAGGAAGGGACCGCCTGGCACCCAGTGACCTGGTAAGCCCAGGTCTCCTCTGCCCCGCAAGCTCGCTGGCCAAGGCCTCACAGCGGTCTGCAGTCAGTCCCAAAGCTGCACTCAGACCCGAAGATGCCCACGCCCAGCACTTGGCCTCGAGCCCCGCAGCCTGCCACCCGACACCAAAGGTCAGGTCCAAGGGCCTTCTCCCTGTCACTGCCACCGAAGACCCAGGAAGCTCAGGTTTCCTTCTCTGTCTTCAGTCTAGCCCAGTTGTCTCCATAGGCTGCACATCAAACCCCCTGGGGAGCTTTTGAAAAACTGGGTGACCAGGACCGGAGCAGACCAATTACATCAGCCTCTGGGGTGGGGGTGGGGCTGGAGCCTCAATCTTTTTAAAGCCCCCTACCCCACCCCAGCTGATTCCAACCTGAAGCGGAATTTGAGAAACAGGAGGGTGGAGGGCAGCCCTCTCTCTCTCTCTCTCTTTCTCTCTCTCTCTCTCTCTCTCTCTCTCTCTCTCTCTCTCTCTCTCTCGTCTCAAATTCTCTTGAAGGCCAGCACCCTTCTCTTCTTCCTCCTGTTTTCTTTTGCTAATTCTTGGGCTTGAATACTGTAAACACAGTTTATGTTATGGGTGCTGCCACTCATAATGAAGCCGCTTAAGACATATTCACAAAAGATCCCTGGGTGGGGAAGATCCCCTGGAGAAGGGAATGGCAACCCACTCCAGTATTCTTGCCTGGAGACTCCCATGGACAGAGGAGCCTGGTGGGCCACGGTCCACGGGGTTGCAAAGAGTTGGACACGACTGAGCACACACACACACACACACAAGGCCCTGCAGTCCTCTCCCGGCTCTGTCTCTGAGTTGGTTGTGTCTCCTCTCCTCCGGGTGGCCCTCCTCCAAGCCTCCACCAGGTCCCAACGGGGCCTCACTGTCCCCTGGCAGGACTACGGGTAGCCATTTGCTGCACTTTCATCTGAAGCCCCCCACCCTGGATCCCAACCCCCCCAGGCAGGAGCGCAAGCCCCAGGCAGGCTGCCCTGTGGTGATGGGTCCCAGAGGGAACAATCCTTGCAGCAGCTCTTCTTCTGTTCTTGCTGGCTAAGCGTGTGGGCGTGCAGCAGGCATTTGCTGGGGAACGTCGGCAAAAAATAAAACTTCTCAAGCTTCAATCCTGTAGACAGATTGAGAGGCCTTCCAACAGTTCAGAGTTGCCGAATCTGGATCCGTCCGCCCACATCTCCCCCGCCCCCAGGAAGTGGTAGGTTGAGTTCGATGTGTTTGCATTTAACAGTGGCCTACCTTATGGGACTTGGCATCATAACAGTGATGTTTTAAGATGAATAAGTAAACAGGTGGCTTTTGAACCTCACTGCGTGCAGAGCACCGTGCTAGGCACTGACAAAACCAATGGGGAGGCCACCTCTGCTAAAGGCACCTTACTGCCCGTGGCCATGGGGGGCAATCGAGGCTCGGGGGCGGCAGCAGGTGGTCTGAAGGTCAAGAAGAGCAGAGGACTCACACTCAGCCCCAGACTCACAGGGATGAGGAAGCGAGAAAGAGCCATAAAGCGGGGAGGGCTGGGAGGGGCAAGCTGACAAGTGTGTGTTTAACTTCCCAGGATTTCAAGTCCTGCCGCTATTTGCCTAACCCATGCTCACCAACCATACTGCAGCCTCCACAGTGTCTTAATCTTGCCCTTCTGACCTCCAAGCACATGTGCAGCCCGCAGAGAGCTCGGCAAACACTGTCCCAAGCCAGCTGCAGCCTCCACCCCAAGCCTCTCTTGTCCCTCTGCGGCTGTGTCTCTCTCCCTGGCCGACTCCCACACGCCATCTCCCTTGCCATCTCTCAGATACAGAACTTTTTTTTTTTCATGGCTAAGTAGAGAAATCCAAGCTCTCAGCCTTTTCTCAAAGCAATAATGAACATAACTGGCAGAAATAATCAATACAAAACAAGATTGACAACGCCTAACACTACCTACAGGGGGAAAAGAATGACTTGACTGAAAATTACCTGAGGAATCAAAACTTGACAGAACGTGGGCCTGCAAATCTGGGAAAAGCTGGAGTTGGTAGAAATACTGGCCACAAAGGGAAAGTCACAAAGGCAGATGTTATAATTGGTAAAACTTGGCCTGGACAAAAACCAGATGGTGAATTAAATATCATCATAAAATTTAAACAGGGAAAGAATCGATGCCAATGAAGATAATTCCAATAAACTTTAATAAAAAATGGTAAAACTGGAAACTAATTGTGCTGTAGGGAAAACTAATGAGTGAATTTCTTTACTTAATGACACTTGTTCTAGAAATTAGTTTCTTGGTAGAAATCTATCAATGTTGACATAATTCTGATTAAAACATGTAAAGGCCAAACTTTCACTGGCATTTAAATAACAATCAGTAACTATCAGGCGTCCCTAGAAGCAGCAAAGTGGGAGCTAAATTGCCACTCCAGGGTGGGGCCCGAGAATCTGCATTTCAAACAGAATGTTTAACAAGCCATCTGTTAAAAAATGTATTGGGGGGTGGTGACTAGAGAAGTTTGAACGTGGAAGGATATTAATAGTACTAAGAAATGGTTTATATTATTTTTAGGTATCATGATATGATCATGTTTCTTAAACATGGACAGAATTGTTTTTCCCCCCAAATTCATTACGTTGAAGCCCTAATGTGACTGTATGTGGAGACAGGGCCCTTAAAGATCAAATCAAGGTTAAATGAGCCCATAAGGGTGGGGTCCTGGTCCCACAGGACTGGAGTCCTCATATAGAGGAGGGGACACCGTGAGTGCACGCATAGAGAAAGGGCCATGTGAGGATGCCGAAAAGCCAAGAGGACAGGCCTCAGGAGCAACCAAACCTGCCAGCACCTTGATCTGAGACTTCCAGCCTCCAGAACTGTGAGAAAACGAGTTTCCACTGTCGAGGTCACCGACGTTATGGCATCTTGTTTTGGCAGCCCTGGCAAACCAGGACAAGTCTTTACATAGTAGAGATCCCTACTGAATTATTTATGAGTGGAGCAATATGATGTCTGAGATCTGCTTTAAAATACTCCAGAAATAAAAATAGAGAGGTGGTGGGGAGGATAGATGAAACACGACTGGCTAAAAATTGACAGTTCCCAGAGCTGAGTAACAGGTACACAGAGGTCTATTATACTCACCTCTTCCACTGTAGGGCATGTTAAAAAATATTCAAGTAAGTTTAAAAAATTGACTTGGATCATTGTAAGGTGATTTTGATGCACATCCAAGTAGATGATTACTGAAAGGGGTTCTCATTATCTTGTGTTCTAACCTGGGTTGGTATGACCTGGAATAAATATGTCACTAACATTTATCTATAAATAAAGTTTTAACTAAATATAATAAGGCAGTAGGGAAAGGAATCAAAACGCCAGCTGCAGGCAGTGGAACTGTGGGCGAGGGAAATCGGGCAGGGAAGAGGGAATCAGCATTTAGTGAGGCAGGAAGATGAGTGCCGCCACTGAGAGCTGACGCGGTAAATGAATAAACAAACTTTTTTTTAAAAGAAGAAAGAAATGAGAATCTAGAAAGTAACCAGGGAGTGCCCTGGGATACACAGAAGTTTTGGCTCCTTAATCTAGCTTACATCACGCTACAGAATGTAACCGTCCATCCTTGGCTCTCCTGTATGTTCCCGCGGAGTACTGGGGATCCAGCAGTCCTGGAGGTAGGGAGATGCTTCCACCCTGGTATCCTCTCTAATTTTTTTTCTCAGGCAGTAGCCATTGGAGTTGCTCTGCTAGCTGGAATAGTCTGTGTAAATGGGCTAAATGTAAACGGGACTTCCTGGATGCTGGTGGAATGCACACCCTGTGCGGTTATGTAAGACGCAGGCCTGGGAAAGCGATCCTATAAAAAGGATCCATCCCTCCTCTGCTGCCTGAACTCACAAGCCACACCCTAGCCTGAGAACCTGTGCACAGGTGCCGCCCTCTCCCTAGAAAGCTCTTCTGATGCTTTTTGTGTGTGTGGTGCTTTATTATTTGTTTCTTGTTAATGTAGTAGGCATTTTAACTTAAAAAAAAATTGACCATCTGCTCTCATTGGAATAGAAACTAGACCAGGGCAGGGCTCTGTGTCCTGTCTGTTTATGGCTATAAAAACAGTGCCTGGCACACAGCAGGCACTCAATGAGTGAATTACAGCATAACAGGGTGACAGATTAAAATAAAGACATGGACAAATTGCCAGGGAATTTAAAAGGGGCACCAATCCCACCTCCCTGAGAGTGTCAGGGCAAGTTTCCTGAAGAGGTGACCATCGAGCTGGGACTTGAAAGAGAAGTAGGTGGCTCAAGGCAGATGTGGCTGGTTGAACAATGACCCCCAAAGATATCCAGGTCCTGATTCCTGGAGACTGTGAATGTTACTGCATAGGATGGAAATGACTTACAGATGTGATTAAGTGGTATCTTGAAACGGGGAGTGAAAAAGTGTTAGTTGCTCAGTCATGTCTGACTGTTTGCGACCCCATGGACTGCAGCCCTCCAGGCTCCTCTGTCCATGGAATTCTCCAGGCAAGAATAGTGGAGTGGGTTGCCATTTCCTTTTCCAGGGCATCTTCCCAATCCAGGGGTTGAACCCAGGTCTCCCACGTAGCAGGCAGATTCTTTACCATCTGAGCCACCAGGGAAGCCTGTGAGATGGGGAGATTATCCTGTATTATCCCGTGGTGGGCCCTTAGTGCAACCGCGAGTGTCCTGAAGGAGGGATTTAAAAGCAGCAGAAAGTTTGATGAGGAAACAAGGCCCTTTACTGCTGCCTTTGGAGGCAGAGGGGGGAACCATGAGCCAAGGCATGCAGAGAACGAAGCCGCAGAGGCTGGAAATGAGGAGGAAGCCAGTTCTTCTCCAGAGCTCTCTGAGGGAGCATGGCCCTGCTGGCACCTTGACTTTGGATGAGAGGAACCGACATCAGGCTTCTGAGCTCCAGGACTGTTCAGAGAATAAATGTGTATTGTTTTAAGCCACCAAGTTTGTGGTATCAGTTCCAGCAGCCATAGGAAGCTAATGCAGCAGGGAAGGACACCCTAGGAACAGGGCAACAGCATGAACAAATCATGGAAGTGGCAGTGCGTTCAAGACCCCCTGAGAAGTTTAATGTGGGCTGGGCAACAGGGATGAGGAGGATGGGGCTGGAGAGGCAGCAGGGGCTAGAGCGGGCTCCCACCAGGACCGGGGGGTTGTTTTCTCAGCTTCAGGGAGGCCTGCTGACAGACAGACAGACAGACAGCCCTCATCCTCAGCCCTCTCTCACTCTTGTTTTCGGAAGATAGCCACCTTGTCCAAGCTCTGGCCATCTTCCTGGGGCAGCCTACATCTCATGACTGGTCTGCACAGGCACGTGAAGACTCTGTCCATCTCACTTTAATTCCGGAGCATTCTCAAAAGCCACCAGCTTCAGAATTCCAACACCACCCCCCACCCCGCCCCACCTACCCCACTCCCACCCCTCAGGGATCACCTGAAGCTTTGATGTGATGACTTCTCCCTGGGTCCAATCCTGCCGTCTTCCTTCCCTTCCACAGTGTTAGTTCCAAGACGCTCCCTAGTAAACATCCCACATGCTGGTTTTTATGTCATTCGGCTTCCCCAGGACTCAGGCTGCCCATGTGAGCTAAGACGTCTTTAAGCAAGAGAATAAAAAGTCAGATTGGTTTCAGTGGTGGTGTTGATAACTCAGGTGTGAGGATGAACTAGGTTTGGAGGAGGGCTCAGGAAACTGGGGCACAGTTACAGGTGGAATATCCAGGTGATGTCCTGGACAAGGGTGGAGGCCAGAGGAACTCTGTGCTCATCAGCTTCTCTGTAAACAGTCCTGTGGAGAAGAGGTCAATATTCCTGGAGAGGCCTAGTCCACTGGATGGACTTGAAACAAGTCTTTCCTCATGATATGGTCAGCTTATTGCATTTTTGCCCTTCATTTCTAATCTGATTTTGTAGAAACCCGCCACTCCGGAGTCTCCTGCACTGCAGGCAGACTGTTTACTGCTAAGCCCCCGGGAAAGCCCTGTTAAGGCCGAAACTGCCCAGAGCTTTCACTTGGTTCTGAGGCTTGACCATTGGCACAGGACAATGTGTTTCATGGCCCTGGGTCTGGAGTCAAAAAGAACTGGCTTTAAGTTTAGACTCTGCTTCTTACGGTGAACTTGTCTCTTTGTCTACCCTAATTTGCTCAATAGTAAAATGGGGATAAAATGACAATCTACCTTATGAGGTTGTGAAAAAGCATGATACCTGACACATGGCACATGCTCTCTAAATGGTAAATATTATTATGGAGGTTAGATGTCAATTGAATACATCTCTTCAGAAAGCACTACATGATGATATGTGCCCTCTTCAGAGGAGAGAGTTAGGACTGTCCCTTAATAGTTGTCCCTCAATAGTCCCCAGTGAGTTGTGAGTATGGTCTTTGGCCTTTTTGAATTAAATGTATGTTAAGCACAGACATAACGAGTGGACACTCATTCAGAACATGTGGAAGGTATAATCAAGGTATCCCCCAGGGCTTATTCCTGCCTACTTAGAAAAAGAAAGAATTTTCTTTCCATTTACCAAACAGCAGGCCAGCATAATAAGAAGGGATTGATTTTCTCAGCATTCTGTTAGCTCGAGTCTTTAAAGAGAGCATACCACACTCCAGTGGTAAGCAGAATTGCATCATCCAGGAGTGGAACGGAACCTGGAGAAGAACCTAGCTGGAGTCACAGCTTTCAAAGGGAATAATCCCACTCCTCTCCACATTCGCCATATATATTTTCTTAAAAAGATTCTTTCAAGTCTGGCAGTTGAGACCCACATTTCCGATCCAGACACCCGTTTCATAACCAGCTCAGCTGCTGACCCAGTTAAATAATAATGAGTGATTTTCATAAATCTAAACTTTTCCTCAGAAGAACCCACGGAAGAGGCTGCAGGGTGGTGCTTGGGGGTAAGTCATCAGCAGTGGTGTCAAAACCCATTTGATTGATGGCATTAAACATCAGCTGTCTGCACACGGTCAAACCACTGAGGGGAGAGAAAGGGAAATCTAGTCAAGCCTCTGGTGGTTTTGTCCACCTGGAAGTTATACAAGTGAGTGTTAGAAACTGGGAGAAGGAAATCCTGCTTTCTGCAGAATTCAGTGATTTCCCCCAAACCACACCCACCCCCCATTGAAGAAAGGCTGCTTCCTGGAGAGCCTTGTGGGAAATATAACCACTTGGCAAATGTATAACAACAGACAGGGCAGGGGTGTTGGGCAGGCGGTTTGAGGGTAGGGGTGCCCTGATCTGTAGAAATTGCTTATTTCTGTTGTGTAAATACTTTCACATAGTCTATTTCAAGTCATCAACTTGACATCACTGAATGTGGTCTTGGGGAAGAGCTGGACACACCCTCTCACAGGGTTTCCATCATTCGGACACCATAGAAGTAAATGAACTCAAGAGCACAGACAATAGTGAAATGTAGCAAAATCATTGGAAAGTGAAAATTTTGAGTATTTTTTAAAAAACATATTTAGGTATAAATTTATATAATTTGATTTTTTAACTGAAGTATAGTTGATTTAACTTAATTGAAGTATATAGTTGGGCTTCCCTGATAGCTCAGTTGGTAAAGAATCTGCCTGCAATGCAGGAAACCCCAGTTTGATTCCTGGGTCAGGAAGATCCACTGGAGAAGGGATAGACTACCTACTCCAGGATTCTTGGGCTTCACTTGTGGCTCAGCTGGTAAAGAATCTGCCTGCAGTGCAGGAGACCTGCGTTCGATCCCTGCGTTGGGAAGATCCCTTGGAGAAGGGAAAGGCTACCCACTCCAGTATCCTGATCTAGAGAATACAATGGACTATATAGTCCATGGGGTCACAAAGATCTGGACATGACTGAGCGACTTTCACACTTTCACACATAGTTGATTTACAATGTTGTGATAGTTTCAGGTATACAACAAAGTGATTCAGTTTATATATATATATACATAAATGTATTCTTTTTCATATTCTTTTCCATCATTGTGGTTTTTTCAGGATACTGAATATAGTTTCCTGTGCTATACAGTAGGTCCTTGTTGTTAATCTATTTTATATATATAGTAGTGTGTATCTGTGAATCCCAAACTCCTAATTTATCCCTCCCTGCACCAATAATTTGATTTTTGATTATGGCTGTATTTAACAGCTAGCTCTCAAAATTCCTGAAATTATAGCAATTACTAGTTCATATGAGCCAATACAAGTGGCTCCAGCTCACCCCTGACTCTTGTGGCTTGAAAACAAAAGAACACATACTTCTTGGGGACCAGGAATGAAGGCCTGTCAACTTCTCTCAGGTCCAGCCCGATGCCTAACCACTCACGGGCTCACTTATTTAAAATTTTTCATTTATTGACTTTTGGTTGCACGGGGTCTTTGTTGCTGTATGCGGGCTGGCTCTGGTTGGGTGAGTAGGGCTCCTCTTCCATGAGGTGTGTGGCTTCTCCCTGTGCTGGCTCCCCTTGCTGCGGAGCACAGGCTCTAGGGACTCAGTAGCCGTGGTGCATGGGCTTCGTTGCCCCGAGGCATGTGGAATCTTCTCGGACCAGGGATCAAATCAGCGTCTCCTGAATTGGCAGGTGGAGTCTTAGCCCCTGGACCACCAGGGGAGTTCCTCATCCACTTTTTGTTTATTAGACAAATGTCTATTGAGCAGATGCTGGGCCCTGGGGAGCCAACTCCAGGGGACTGTGATGAGAAGTGGGCAGAGATGGAAATAGGCAAAGTGCCAGTCTCCTGGACTGAAGCCTGGGGGGCTCTGGTTTGACCGCTGAGGCTTTCTCCACACTGGCTCTTTCCCCTATGGATACACTCTCCTCCCTCAGCTCCCAGGACGTGGCGCTATCCTGGTTTTCCTCCTGCCCAGTCCTTGGACCTCTTCTCTTTCCTGCCTCCCCTCCGCAGTGGTGCTTTATCCAGGGTCATGGCTGTCGATCACCCATTTCCAGCTTTGACCCCACCTCTAAACTCCAGTCTCCTTTATCCAGTCGCCTGCTTGAAAACCCTACTGGATGGCTAGTAGATAAGTCAACTCACCACGCTGAACCGCTGACCTTCTGGCCTCTAAAATTGGTTTCTCCTTCATCCTCATCTCAGGAAATACAATTCTAGCCTTCTAGTTGTTCAGGGGCTCAAAACCTATAAGGCATTCTTGAGTTCTCTCTTTTTTTCATCCCCCAGATCCAATCAGTTGGCCAACATTGTGGACTCTACCTTCAGAACACTCCAAACGCAACCACGTCTTAGCTCCTCCACTATCTTCTCTATGGACTTAGCCATCATCATCTCTCAGCTGGATATTTCAACAGCCTCCTAATAAGTCTCCCAGCTTTCACAACTGTTCATCCCCATGCCATCACCTACAATCTAATCTCAACATAGCAGCCAGAATAATCCTGTCGAAAAACTTTAAAGCTCATTTCATTTACCTCATAGACATTTCATGCATATTACAGTGTTTGGCATATGGCAGCCATTCAAATTTTTATTAACTATTACTGTTGCATTTAAATTCACAGGCTATTTATTCTACCATGTGATATCATGATTTCTAATACAGATATACCACGGAGATACTGTAGATTCAGTTCCAGACCACTGCAATAAAGCGAATATACCATTAAAGTGAGTCACACAAAAATTTTTTTTGTTTCCCAGTGCATATAAAAGTTATCTTAACACACTCTACTGTAGCGTATTAAGTGTGTGATATCATTATCTCTAAAAAAATGTACATGCCTTAATTTAAAAGTATTTTATTGCTGAAAAATGCTAACCATCATCCAAGCTTTCAGAGAGTTGTAATCTTTTTGCTGGTGGAGGATCTGACCTCAGTGGCTGTTAACTGATCAGGGTGGTGCTTGCTGAAGGCTGAAGTGGCTGTGGCAATTTCTTAGACAACAGTTAAACAACAGTAAATTTTGCCACATCAGCTGACTCTTCCTTTCATGAATGATTTATCTGTAGCATGAAATGCTGTTTGATAGCATTGTACCTGTGTATTCAGAGAACTTCTTTCAAAATTGGAATCACTCTTCTCAAACCCTGCCACTGCTTTATCAACGAAGGTATGTATTACTCTAAACCCATTTCACCAAGCTTCACAGCATCTTTACCAGGAGTAGGTTTCATCTCAAGAATCCACTTTCTCTGCTTATCCATAAGAAGCAACTCCTCATCCATTCAGATTTAATCATGAGATTGCAGCAGTTCAGTCACATCTTCAGGCCCCACTTCTAATGCTAGCCCTCTTGCTGTTTCTACCACATCTGCAGTTGTTTTTCCACTGAAACTTTTAATTCTTCAGTCTTCCATGAGGGCTGGAATCAATTTCTTCCAAACTTCTGTTAATGTTGGTATTTTGACCTAGTTCCATGAATCATCAGTGTTCTTCATGGTATCTAGAATGGTGAATCATTTCTAGGAAGTTTTCAGTTGACTTTGCCCAGATCCTTCAGAGGGATCACTCTTTATGGTAGCTATAGCTTTATGAAATGTATTTCTTAAATAATAAGGCTTGAAAGTCAAAATTACTCCTTGGTTCATGGACTACAGAATGGATATTGTGTTGGCAAGTGTGGAAACAGCATGAATCTCATGGTATTGGTCCCTCAGAGCTGCTGGGTGATGAGGTGCATTGTCAATGAACAGTCATGTTTTGAAAATTGACTTCTCCTCTCTAGCTATGAAATTCCTAGGAGGCATCTTCATCCAGTAGAAGGCTGTTTCATTTACATTAAAAGTATACTGTTTGGTGTAGCTGATGGCATTTTAGCTAGATCTTCTTGATAACTTGCTGCAGCTTCTCCGTCAGCACTTGCTACTTCACTTTGCACGTTTATGTTACAGAGAGAGCTTCTTTCCTTAAATTTCATGAACCAACCTCTGCTAACTTCTGCAGCTCTTCTGCAGCTTCCTTGCCTCTCTTGGCCTTCCTAGAATTGAAGAGAGTTGGGGTCCTGCTCTAGATCAGGCTTTGGCTTAAGGGAATTGGTGGCTTAAGGGATTTGATGTTCTATTTGGACCACTCAGACTTTCTCCATATCAGTGATAAGGCTGTTTTGCCTTTTCATCATTGGTGTGCTCACTGGAGCAGCACTTTTCATTTCCTTCAAGAGCTTTTCCTTTGCATTCATTCACATCTTGGCTAACTGTTTGGCACAGCAGACCTAGCTGTCGGCCTACCTGGGCTGTTGACACGCCTTCCTCACTGAGCTTAATCATTTCTAGCTTTTGATTCAGAGTGAGAGCTGTGTGACTCTTCCTTTCACTTGAACACTTAGAGTCACTGTAAGACTATTAACTGGCCTCATTTCAATCTTGTTGTGTCTCAGGGAACAAAGAGGCTTGACGAGAGGGAGGGCGAGCAGTCAGATCATGCTCACTACTTATGGGTCAAGTTCGTTACCTGATAAGGGCATGGTTTGTGATGCCCCACAACAATGACAATGGTAACATCAGAGGTAGCTGATCACAGATCACCGATATAATAATAATGGAAAACTTCAAAATAGCACCAGAATTGCCAAAATATGACACAGAGACATCACGTGAGCAAACACTATTGGAAAAATGGAGCCAATACATTTGCTCAGGGCAGGGTTGCCACAGACTTTCAATTAAAAAAAAAACAATACAAAACAAGAAAACACTATCTGTGAAGCATAAAGAAAGGACAGGTGTGCCTTTATCAAATGTTGTTGGTTCTCAAAGACGAACGGTTTGTACTTTGAAGAGATGCACCCACAGATGCAGGCAGCAGGGTGGATCTTTAGTTTCAGAGCAGAGCCAATGCTGAGCTGCAATACAGACAGTGCCTTCAGAGAGCTATTTTAATAGCTGAGACTAATTTAGTTACTTTGTTTTTGAGAAAAATTTCTAATTTAGTAACACGAAGAAGAAAATCTCCTTGTCTTTTTCTCCTTAGCAAGCATATATTCAATGTCTGCACCCATCTCTGTGTCCATTTTTTAAAAATTAAGATATAATTTCAGCTCATTTCAGCCACTCAGTCGTGTCCAACTTTTTGTGACCCCCATGGACCGCAGCACACCATGCCTCCCTGTCCATCACCAACTCCCAGAGTTTATTCAAACTCATGTCCATCGAGTCGGTGACGCCATCCAACCATCTCATCCTCTGTCATCCCCTTCTCCTGCCTTCAATCTTTCCCAGCATCAGGGTCTTTTCCAGTGAGTCAGTTCTTCACATCAGGTGGCCAAAGTATTGGAGTTTCAGTTTCAGCATCAGTCCTTCTGATGACTATGCAGGACTGATCTCCTTTAGGATGGACTGGTTGGATCTTCTTGCAGTCCAAGGGACTCTCAAGAGTCTTCTCCAACACCACAGTTCAAAAGCATCAATTCTTCAGCGCTCAGCTTTCTTTGTAGATATTTTAATACCTATAGATATTTATTATAGATATTTATATAGATTATATAATATTATATATTATATAATATCTATGTATTATATCTATATAGATATAGATATTTATATAGTCAAATTATAAGATATAATTTACTTATGGTGAAATTCCCCATTTTTAGCATACAGTGCTATAATTTTTGACAAATGCATAAAATCAAGTAATTACTACTACCACTTGATTGATAGAGGTTACATTTCTCTTGAGTAAAATAGGGATTTCTGAGCATACCTGTGTTGTGGAAAAGCCTATATTTTAGAACATTTTTGACTAAATGCAGAACATTTACTCTCTAATCCCTGGTTAACACTGACGTAAAAGGTAAAGTCACTCTGTGCCTTGGAGGAGCTTCTGTGTTTCCATCAATAGGAAGAGTGATCTGTAAATGGACAAAGTCATCATTTGGTCAAAAGATTCAATTCAAAATAATTTTCCAAGTACTTAAAAATAGTTTGTTGGCTTGCCTTCTTAAGGATAATACACTTTTCCCTTATTTACATATTGATTTGCCTTACAAGAATTTTTCCCCAGTGAGAGTGAAGTCCAAAAGGATGGGGTGATCACCTTGCCACACTCTTAAGTTCCCTTTGCCAGGAGCAATTCCTGCCCAGGGTCTTAATCCAGGCTAAAGTGTTCCCTGCTCATTTTATTTCTATTTATTTAAAAAAAAAGCAGGATGGTTCTTTATGGATGCAGAGAATACACTGACTTAACAATAATAATGGAAGAAGACATGAACACCGATGTTCAGCATCCTGGTATAGATACAGCCTTCTCTTTGACTCACATGGTCTTCTACAAGCAAAGTTATTACTGTTATTGTTACGGTTATTATGCAGGGGTCTCAAGCTTGGGTGTATATAATAATCATAGAGGAGCTTTAACAGTAAATAAACAAAAATGTTTCCAGGACTCATTCCTGAACAGTTGATTTAAAATCTCAGACCTGGGACTTCCTCGGTGGTCCAGCGGTTAAGCCTCTGTGCTTCCACTGCAGGGGCATGGGTTTGAGCCCTGGTTCAGGAACTGAGATCCCATGTGCTATGTGGCATGGCCAAAAAATAAATAAATAAAGTCTCAGAGAGAGGCACCTAGGAATTAGGATGTTTAAAACTCCCTCAGGAAATCTAGTTTGCCACCAAGATTGACAACCACTGGCCCAGCTGTGCAGAAAACTTCCTGCTTAGCTTTGAGGGTCTTTTCTTGGAAGGGTAGGCAAATCTGGAGGCAACCTGCTGTATGGGGGCAGGCGCCAGATCAGGGGTTATAGGATCTGTGTTAATTCCAGCTCTGATTACAACCAGGCAGGTGAACTAGGCTTTTCTGGGCATCAGTTTCAGGTCCAGAATGAGGTGAGGCAAGCTAGGTGTTAGGGCACAACATTTAAGGAGGCTTGCTCAGGGCTGAGTGTACTTCCCCCATACTTAGAATACGTGCCTCCTTAAATTCTGCAGCCCTCCTGTCTACTTCGCCTTACTCTAGTCTTGGGCCTGCTCAGTTTCTTCACCTGTAAAATGGTGAGCTGAGCTTGACTGTCTACTACCTTTCCCAGTGCCAGTATTTCATGTCCCAAACCTAAACCTTTGGCCAATGTAGGACTAGTCAAAAAAAAAAAAAAAGACTTGTGTAATTATCTGGTTGAAATTGGTCAATACCCAAGCTGAATAACTCAGACCAAAAAATACTCCTTTTGTCTGCAACAGGAGGCTGGATTTTCTTTGTTCTGTGCTTCAAGAAGGTTGTATGAACAATGTTCAGTCACCTTATACCTTAACTGTATCAACAATCCTTGTCCCACTGGCTCAAGGACTTTGAGTTTTAGCCACAGATGGCTATGTCTTCACCTGCACAATCTAAAAATTCTCAAAATGTGTGTGTTGGTTGGGGAGAGGGGTATTAAGGCCTACAACTAGTTATACGCCCTGGGTAGGGGCTGATATTTATTTTGTTTTAAATTTCAAAAACTTGAAAGGAGAGCTTGGGTCAGTGGCATGCCGTGTAGGTTCCCACAGATCGGTGAGAGACAGCTGTTACATTTTCAGGAATTTGGTAAATCTGGTAAACTGAGCCTTCTTAAGTGAACAATGCAAAGAAATAGAGGAAAATAATAGAATGGGAAAGACTAGAGATCTCTCTTCAAAGTAAAAGATAAGAGGGAATATTTCATGCAAAGATGGGCACAATAAAGGACAGAATTGGTAAGTTCCTAACAGAAGCAGAAGAGATTAAGAAGAGGTGACAAGAATACACAGAAGAATTGTACAAAAAAGGTCTTAATGACCCAGAAAACTACAATAGTGTTGTCACAAACCAGGAGCCAGACATCCTGGAGTGTGAAGTCAAGTGGGCCTTAGAAAGCATCACCATTAACAAAGTTAGTGGAGGTGATGGAATTCCAGCTGATATATTTCAAATCCTAAAAGATGCATTCAATATGCCAGCAAATTTGGAAAACTCAGCAGTGGCCACAGGATTGGAAAAGGTCAGTTTTCATTCCAATCCCAAAGAAGGGCAGTGTCAAAGAACATTCAAACTACTGCACTGCTGCTGCTGCTGCTAAGTCGCTTCAGTTGTGAACGACTCTGTGCGACCCCATAGACGGCAGCCCACCAGGCTCCGCCGTCCCTGCGATTCTCCAGGCAAGAATACTGAAGTGGGTTGCCATTTCCTTCTCCAGTGCATGAACAGGAAAAGTGAAAGTGAAGTCGATCAGTCGTGTCCGACTCTTAGCGACCCCATGGACTGCAGCCCACCAGGCTCCTCCGTCCATGGGATTTTCCAGGCAAGAGTACTGGAGTGGGGTGCCATTGCCTTCCCCAACCTAGACAGCATATTAACAAGCAGAGACATTACGTTGCTGACAAAGGTCCATATAGTCAAAGTTACAGTTTTTCCAGTAGTCATGGTTGTGAGAGTTGGACTATAAAGAAGGTGGGGCACCAAAAGATTGATGCTTTTGAACTGTGGTGCTGGAAAGACTCTTGAGAGTCCCTTGGACTGCAAGGAGAAAAAAACAGTCAATCCTAAAGAAAATCAACCCTGAATATTCAGTGGAAGAACTGATCTTAAAGCTGAAGTTCCAATCTTTTGGCCACCTGATGCAAAGAACTGACTCACTGGAAAAGACTGTGAGGCTGGGAAAGATCGAAGGCAGGAGGAGAAGGGGATGACAGAGGATGAGATGGTTGGATGGCATCACCGACTCAATAGACATGAGTTTGAGCAAACTCCGGGAGATAGTGAAGGACAAGGAAGCCTGGCGTGATGCAGTCCATGGGGTCACAAAGAAGCAGACACAACCTAGTGACTGAACAACAACAAATTATTAAAAATCAAATTATATACACTCACAAAAATAAATTATATTCAAAAACAATTTTAACAAAAGCTCAAGATTCTTCACTTCCCAATTAGTCTACTACATTTTATGGTACAAACAATAAATAACTTTGTGCTGTTGATACATCTCTTCCCAACTCTGTATTCAGAGCTGGAAATCAGCTGCAGTGGCATTACTTCATTCTTTATTATCATACTAAGTGAAGTAAGTCATAGAAAGACGAATATCATACGATATTACTCATACGGGGAATCTAAAATATGACACAAAGGAACTGTTCTGTGAGACGGAAACAGACTCACAGACACAGAGAACAGGCTTGTGGTTGCCATGGCGGGTGGGGAGGGGTGGCTGGGGAGTCGGGGTTAGCAGATGCCAACTATTACATATAGGATGGGTGCAAGAGAAGGTCTACTGTGTGGCACAGGAGGCCATCTTCGACTAAAAAGGTGAAACCTACGGTACTTGTGAATGAGACTCGCCCTGTGTGAAGCAGCTTCATGCAGTGGCGGTAGCTCTTCATAGACTAGTTCCCCTAAAACTTTGAGAATATCATCTCTGTCCCTCAATATCTTCAATCTATTAAGCAGGCAAAGATAAAATACTCACTTTGTTAACTCGTAAGTTTATTGTGAAAACAAAACTTCATCTTAACTCTAAAAAATTATTCTGTGGTTTATGATTTGTGGTTTAATAAAAGGCTTAAAATTAATACCTTATATAGTATAAACACAAGCCCTGTGACAAAGTATCGTGCAGTCTCAGGAGAACAGGCAACAGATATGAAGGCATATTTTTCTATTTCCTTGACCTCAGGGTGTGGAGAGTTGGGACAAAGTTTTAGTGCTCACCTATGGAAACTGTGCCCTTTGCAGGGAAAACTTGATACCTCGAAGTAGCTTTTGAAGTGGTACGTCTTGGTTATGCTGGAATATTTGAGTGAATAAATTAACTCATGGCTATAGTTAAAGGATATTAATAACTCAGAATTTTATGTTAAGATTATTCATTCGTTGGCATCTTTTCCACATACACACAAAAATGTGTGAACAAAATGTAAAGGGATTTATTTAGCACAAAATCCTGTGATCTGTTTGCTGGGGCAAAGTGCTAAGTGCCACCTTCCTTCTCTCCCCAGCTCTCCCCCTTGTTCTGCAGCTGTGAACTGAGTGTGGGGTAGAGAGGGACAAAGTCCCGTCCTGATTATTGCCCCCTGGTGGCCCTTAGACCGAAGTTGGGGTGGTCTGAACCTCCTGCTGTGGACCGCAGAGCCTTGGAGAGGGGCAGTCATGGCAAGAAGTATCCGAATCCTTTTCAGTGCCCAAAGCTTTGTCTGTGAAGCACAGGATAACTAGTTTTCAGATGCACCTGAACACTGTTGTTGTGACCCAAATGCGGTCTCATGACGAAGTCTTCCTGAATCCTCAGTGCCTTTTGGTCCTCGGAGCCTCAGCAGGGGGGCATCCACTCTCCTCTCGCCAAGATGCCAAACCGAGAGACTCACCCGAGGACTGAACACCAGCCCCAACTCTCTTCCACGGGCCATCTGTCCTACTCTGGGGCTGAGCCCGCCCTGAGAAGGAGCACCATTTCCAAATAGGTCCGTCTAAGAAGCCCTCTTTTACCTGAGTTCCGTAAAGGCATGTGAGCACAGCAGGGGCTCTGCGGGCATTGCATATGTTCTCAATCCGCAGATATTGATAAACAGTTAGCAGAAGAGGACAGGTGTCCAGCTATTTTTGCCATCAGAAATTATTCTTTATGTCCAAAAGGACTGGAAAGCCTGTGTGGACCATTTCCAATGTTCTGCAGAAGTGTGTGTGGTCAAAGCCTGTCAATCTTGTCTCTGTCAGGGGGTGAACTTTGTAACTTCATTCTGTTTTTAAATTAATTTTTCTCGCAGGATAGTTGTTTTACAATGTTGTGTTAGTTTCTGCTGTACAGTAAAGGGAATCAGCTTTATGTTTACATATATACCCTCTTTTTTGTGTGTGGCCATCTTCCCTCACGGCTCAGTTGGTAAAGAATCTGCCTGCAATGCAGGAGACCCGGGTCGATTCCTGGGTCGGGAAGATCCCCTGGAGAAGGAAATGGCAACCCACTCCAGGATTCTTGCCTGGAGAATCCCATGGACGGAGGACCTGGAGGGCTATAGTCCATGGGGTTGCAAGAGTCGGACACGACTTAGTGACTACACCACCACCACCACCTCTTTTTGGGGATTTGCTTCCCACTTAGACCACACAGAGCACTGAGTGTGACTTCATTCTTGCACACGCACAGATACACAGTCACAGGCACAACACACACATATATACACATCACACCCCTGCTTTTGAGACCCAGGCTATTTCCCCATTCCTTTGCTCACCAGGTCTGCTTCTGTCTCTAACTTCCAGAGCCTTCTACAGTGTAGCCTTTACTCCCCTCATTCATTCCCACTGTTCGCCACTGGCGCAGCCTCCCTTCTCATCCCAAATGCATTCCGAGTTAACCTGGGGATTGAAAGACATATTTCCCTCCTGTACTGCCTACCCTCTGGGTCTCAGGTTATCAGCTCTTCAATATGTGTGTGTTCTTTCTTTCCTGGTGGAGCTCCATCTCCAGGAAGGTTTTCAGGTTCTCTGGAGTGAGAGCTCTATTAGTGATTTCTGTCTTCCGTTCCCACATCACACTCTGTGCAGCTCTTTCTTGGCAGTGAGAACCCAATAAGTCAGTGACCCATCTGAACAGACATCAGAGGAAGGATCAAAGCAGCTCAAAAGAAGGTCTAATGTCACAGGGGACACTGGATGATGGCTTCCAAGGAGCCCCCTTCCCCTGAAAGGGGAGGGCGGCAGCTGGCTGACCACGTGATGATGCTACGGGCAAAGGGCAGCCTGGTACATCGGAGGCCCTCAATAGCTGTTTTGTTGGAAGAATGGCTCAACTGTACTTCTAAGTCAATTTGAGCTCAAAGCAGGAAGGGATTTACAGACGACCCACCACTGTCACAGAACTGACAGTCTTCTGAAAGCATTAAGAAAATTCTGAGTGTAACCTTGGTGGAGGAATAAAAATGGATATTAATAATTAGCAATTAAAAACTGCAGTCTCTGATTTTTTTTTTACAACATTTCATCTATTTTTCTATCTGAAAAGCGTGTATTTACTAGCTCCTTTAAAAGAAAGCAGTTAAAGACCACTTCACTGCTGATTGATCCTTTCCAAGATTTTACCTATTTTTTCTGTTTGAAGAAAGTGTATTTTTCAGATTCTATCATTTGCCTCTGATGAAACACTGGAGCAGTTTTGGTTCTTGAGTTATTTTTTTGCCATGTAATTAAGCTGATTAGTTTCCCATATGGAGTGGAAACAATCGGTTTCACGTATGCTGGTGTACAGTCAGCCACAGAGCTGTAATTATTTACATGTTTCTCATTTCCTTGTGGAAATTTTTAGACTTTGTTAGATAAAGATCTAGCAGACTTGAACTCTGTGAACATTAGGGCCTTTGGTTACCAGACGAGGCCGTATCCTGTTCAGATCCCCAGGTTGAAGTCGGTGTTCTACAGTTTTGTACAGGACGAACTTTGAAGACGCCGACTCAGTGTCCACTTCCTCTCGCCTCATTCTGGCAGCACCCTTGTTTTTTTTGCTCAAAGATACTCTGCCCCCCACGCCTGCCTGAGGTTTACAGAAGCTAACTCCACCTCCAGTTGCAGCGTGGGCTTGATTGGTCCATGAGAAATCCTGCCCCCTTGCCCCAGAGATTAGTTTCAGAATCTAGATCTTAGATAATCAGTATGCTATTCCTCAGGCCAAGGAGATTGGTTTAGAAGTGGTCATGTGACCAAATTCTGACCAATGAGATGAAACAGAAGGTTTGGTAGGAGTTTCTGGTGAGGAGGGTTTCTGATCTTCAGAGTGGAGCTACTGGATGAGATGATTCTTCTGCTACCCAACACTGTTGTGGCCAGGCCACAAGGTCAGGAAGTGCTCCAGTCACCTTGCTGTCAGCCTGAGTGTGTCATCAACCCACAAAAGAAGAAGGGGACAAGGAAATCACAGAGAGGCAGATTGGGGGGCTTGTGGAACCAGACCTGATGGCTACCCAGCATCTGGACTTTTTCAGCTACATGAACACATCAATCTCCTTTAGGGTATAAGCTGATTGAAAAGCAGTTTTCTTTTACTTGCGGCCAAAAGCATCACTACCAATATAGACAATTTCACCAAAGAAATGTGAATTGAAAAATGAGAATTCAGTCTTATGGAAGAGAAACATAAATGTATGTGTGCATCTAAGAAATAAAATACAGAGCAGGCCTGGATCTGGTATTGGCTTCCCTCTTCTATGCCCAAATGAAGAAATAATTTCAGAGAGTTTTGACAAAGCTTTAAGTGGCAAAGGCAGAGTAAATAGAAAAATCCTAGATATCAACCAAAAGCTACACTTGTACAGATTCCTTCAGAGAAGCCCTGTGGGTGACTTAGCACCAGGTCCACCTTCACCTAAGTTTAGGAGCAATTTCAAGGCCCCCTACTCTTTTGCTATAGTTCTTATAAAATATTTGAACAGAAAAGAGTTCTGTATATCTTCTGATTTTCTTCGTAATGTTCTGCCTTGGTAACCTTGGCAGTTTTCTTTAAATGGTTTTGCATTTCTTTTTTGAGGAAATGGTGAGAAAGCTAAATCCTCCACTTCCCTGGACATGAGCGTGGTGTCAGATACACATAGTGTGGTCAAATTCTTTCTGAACCTCACTCTCTATACCCAAGCAATTTGTCAAGATATTCTCCTAAATATAGAGAGTTCTCCTGCCAAGAATTCTGGTGACAGTTGTCAGGCAATAAAATTGCAATCTTCTGACTGTGAATGAATGAATGGTCTCTCCACTGATAGATGACATCAAATCGCATAGATTCACTGGCAGTCTTTTCAAGAATCTGCTGCAGTCTTATTTTATAGTACTAATACTTTAATCTTTTGAAAAGATTCCAAACTTTCTGAAGTTTAATAATCAGAATGGAATATTTTAAAAAATTTCTTCAATATTGAACAGTGGGTATTGTATCATTATTTACCATGTAAGCATTATTATGGCACATTACAAAACACTGGTAATATGGCCATAGCAGAATTATTCTTGCCTAATTATTTAATCCTGAAGTTTTTTTAAAAAAATTGACTCATATTTCCACAAGCAGGTAGGATTTCAGAGGAGAAAATGTTCATTGAAGCCTAGGGTATTTTAAGGAGATTTCATCAGTGAGACAGGAGTTGGCCACGTAGGATTCAGAAAGGAGAGAGAAAGCAGAAAGGTCTTATCTTGGTGAATAATGTGGACAAATGTGTCATAATGGGAATGCATTAAGACATACTTCAGGGAATAATGACTCAACCAGTGTGGCTGGAGCAGAAAATAATGGGGAATCCTTTTAAAAAGAAAATGTTTAGATCTTAAAACCTAAACTAAGCATTATGGGTTTTCCTCCTGTAGGACCATGGGAGCCTCATTCTAGACCAGGAGGGATGAGGACTGCAGGCTTTTTTTTTAAGAAGGTGGGTCTGGTGGCAGAGCACACGGTCCTGGAGGCTGGGACCCATTTCAGGGGAAATGAAGGGGTCCATGCGCATCTGGAACAGATGACTGACAACTGGTAGAGATGGTGGAGGTGGTGAGCCAGAGTGGGATGACGGTTCTACTGCTCCAGAGACCAACTGTATAAGGCAGTCCAGATGGAGAGGGCATCAAAAATGATGCTGGGGACTTCCCTGGCAGTCCTGTGCTTCCACTGCAGGGGGCATGGGTTCCGTCCCTGGTTGGGGAACTAATATCCCACATGCCAAGCAGCAGAGCCAAATAAATTGATAAGCTGTTGTCACTGTTCAGTTGCTAAGTCATGTCTGACCCTGCAAACCCGTGGACTGCAGCACACCAGGCTCCTCTGTCCTCCACTATTTCCCAGAGTTTGCTCAAATTCATGTCCACTGAGTCGGTGATGTTACCTAGCCATCTCATCCTCTGCTACCCTCTTCTCCTTTTGCCTTCAGTCTTTCCCATCATCAGGGTCTTTTCCAGTGAGTTGACCCTTTGCATCAGGTGGCCAAAGTATTGGAGCTTCAGCTCTTAAAAAAAATGATTCTGAGGGTTGCAACTTCCGTGGTGGATGGATGAAACTACCACTGGAAAAGCTGAGAAATGCAAAAAAAGGAGCCACCTATTAGACAGGAAAAGGAATTTCCCCCCGACAGACGGTGTTTGAGGCAACAGGAGCATGAGGTAGGTAGTCCGGATAGTTGGAAAGATGCAATCAGACGACAGAACAGTCAGGGCTGGAAATAAGGATCTGGGAGCTCTTCCTCCTTCCTTCTGAGTAGAATCCTGCCTGTGTTTGGGTTGCCAGGGCCCAGATAGACAGGAAAAATCATGATCGGCCTGAGTCCAGATATGGTACCACACTTGCCTCTGATTGGCCCAGGGGTGAGCCATGTGATCCCACTCTAGCCAGTGAGACGCATGGATTTCTGGGAAGGATTTTCTCCATGAGGAGAAGGGCTGTTTTGCATTCATCTCCCTCCTTCCTGTCACTGACCCTCCAGGGGAGAATGGAAACTGTTGGAGCAGCACCTTGAGGGTTGTGGCTGATGCTCTGAGGATGACAAAGCAGAAAGACAGTAAGAACTTTGGGCACTGGTGCCCTTGTTGATCTGCTGAACAAAGTCTGGATTTGCCAACATCTAGACTTCTTGTGTGGAGAAGGCAATGGAGGAGCCTGGTAGGCCACAGTCCATGGGGTCGCGAAGAGTCGGACACGACTGAGAGACTTCACTTTCACTTTTCCCTTTCATGCACTGGAGAAGGAAATGGCAACCCACTCCAGTATTCTTGCCTGGAGAATCCCAGGGACGGCGGAGCCTGGTGGGCTGCCGTCTATGGGGTCGCACAGAGTCGGACACGACTGAAGCGACTTAGCAGCAGCAGCAGCAGACTTCTTGTGACACTTACGTTTATTAAATGTCTCTGTGAGCTAGTATTTCATTATTTTCACATGAAGAGGTTTTAGCTGATGTGGGTGCAATTATAAATGCCCCTGAGGGTGGATTGACCTGTGAGGAAAGGAGTAAGAATAAGACAAAGCCTGGCGAGAGATACCCATATTTAAGAGGTAGAAGCTTTTCACTATATAAACTTTAAGGTTTTATATAAATAAGCGACATAGAAAACTCTTTTTAATCATAAACACAGACACACACTCCTACAAGCTCCCTCCTGTGAGACACATTTTCCACAGAGCATATGTTTCAAATGAAAGGTCAAAAAGGAGATTGATTTCAGCGTGGAGCCCCAGGACTGGTGATAATTTCTCTAACATGTTGTGCTCCTTGTTGCTAAAACAGAGTCCCTCCAAATGAAGCTGCTCAGAGCGCGCCTTATTCCCCTTTCTCCAGGCCTTGGCCCCTCCCTGTGATGGGCAAGGAACTCTGCTTATTCCTGAGGACAGTGGCCTGCCACCAGAGAGGCCAAAGGCTGGAGCAAGGGCTGACTCACGGGGTAGCGGGGAAATGGCCTGGGTCTTTGACCGGGGTAAGCAGTGTCTGATTCCACCTGCGGGAAGGAGGGAAAGGTTATGACAAAGAAAGCAATAACTATTTCACTGAGCAATTAAGTCCATTATTTCTCTTGAAAGAGCATTCTCTTAAGCTGTTAAGGAGAATTTAGCTCGCATCTTGACAGAATATACTAATGACTGCTAATGGATACATTCTTTTAATAAGAGAAGAGGCACAAGAAAATTGCCAGATATTAAACAGAGTCCCACATGTCATCTGAGTCTATAATGGCCCTATCAAGTGACCCAAGCGAAAGAAATGTGACTCTACAGGGGTTAAAGGAGTTTATCTTTCCTTAGTGCAATATAAATTCACTACTGGGAAGAACAGTAATTCATTGGTCTATCCAGCAAATGTTTAAAAGGGGGTCATAGCTCAAGTTAAATGATGCATTTCCTTTTGGTAGAGAGAAAATAGGAAATAGAACCTCTGTACATTGTGGATTTATGTAAATAGCCTCTTACTGGCAAATTTCTAGTGGGTCTCTGAGCCTTGGGATTCTCAGCCAAGAAGTTCAAGAGGCTGTGTAACGCGTTGTTGGTTTTATTTGTGCTTTTTTCCAATATCTTCCAGAGTGGGGTTTTTTTTTTTTTTAATTGGTTGGTTTGGTTTGGTCATTTTAAACTCTATCCTTAGAAATGCTTCTCAAGATTCAAGTAATTCCTTGTACTCCAATCTTGGGGGACACTTCTTAAAATTTATAAAGAATTCCAACAAATTAGGAAGAAAAAGACAATCCCAAAGAAAAATGGATAAAAGAAATGTAGCAGAAACTCAAGAAGAAATGGCCAAGAACCATATAAAAAGATGAATGATCTGTATTTTAGTTTTCTGCAAGGTGATGTTTTCAATACAATAACTATGCCTCAAAGCTTCATCCTTCCTTGGTATTGTGTGTGGCAATGTTTATCTCATGCTGTAATAATATTTCACTGGGTGAGTTTTCCACAGTTCCAGTCTCCCTACAATACATGGAGTGTGGATCTATGTTTATAAAGCTCAAAAACTACTCAAAAAGATAAAAGGGATTGCAAAAAAACAACAGCTGATGGCACTATTGAAAACAAAGTAATGACATGAACAAATTTTAAGGTTTTTCCTTGCAAGTGGAGCAGATGGACATTGGGGATAGGATAGGAGAGTATTAGTTATCTGTGGCTGCATAACACAGCACCCCAAAACTTACCGGCTTGACACAAAACTCGTGATTCTCTTGGTCTCTGTCCCACTGGAACCAGCTGGCTCTCTCGGGGGGGCTGCATTCACTGGGCTGGGCTGCAGGGTTAAGATGGCCCCACTCTCAGGCCAGGCACCACAGGCCTTTGGCACATGGCTTCTCCTGCAGGCCCTCTCTTTCCACATGGCCTTTCCCTCCAGGAAGATGGCCTGGGGTTGTTGACAAGGAGAAAGCATCCATATAATACTTGTGTAATGAAAACTTGATGGCAAGTAAAATCTATTACTTAACACAGGAGTGCCCTGTGTTAAATCCTTTTTTTTGGAAATACTGCACATGGCATGCCTTAGAGACTCACAAGGCAAACAATAAGCTTGTTAGAGGCTCTAAGACAGGACTTCCCTGGTGGTCCAGTGGCTAAGACTCCATGCTTCCAATGCAGGGGGCCTGGGTTCGACCCCTGGTCAGGGAACTAGACTCCATCTGCTGCAACTGGAGATCTGCACGCTGCAACTAAAAAAGATCCCACATGCTGCAACAAGGATCAAAGATTCTGTGTATTTCACCTAAGACCCAGTGCAGCCTACATACATAAATAAATACTTAAAAAAAAATAAAGGCTCTGAGGGGTCCTGCAAGGAGTGAAATAGAAAGGCCGTTTTTCGGTGTAAGGAGCTGGTGAGAAACGGCAGAGGCCGTCCGTCTTCTCTTTCCTCAGGGTGGATGGAGGGAGGGCTGGCTTAGAGAGAGCTAGAAGGCTTGGGCCTCCTTATGAGAACGCCCTCACACTCTGAGGCCTGCTGCACATGCGTGAGGCCGCAAGAAGCGGGTCCCTGCAGAGGTCAGCAGCGTGTCTCCTGGACGCAGGTCTCCCGTGTCTCTGCCCCTCCCCACCACCCTGCCCTGCTCTTGAACTAGCTCACCTCTCTGATTTCTGCCTTTTGTTTGCTTTAACTCCTGTGACCTGTTTTGATCAATTATCCTGACCTGATCTTGTGCACCTTCAGCTTGTCCCTGATGCCCAGTGACCACAAGCTCCCTGGACTTTCCTTTATATCTTTTTCCCCTTCATTTGAAAGTTAATCCATGCTGGTTTTAACAGATTCAAATATTACCCCAAAGTGATAGCCTCCCCTTGTCTGTTCCACTTCCACAGTCCCAACTGTCTGCTTCCTTCCAGATGACTTTTTCTGTTTATATAAACATATGTGTGCATATACGTGAATGAAATGGGTATCAGTGTATAATCTCCCTTCCCCTCTAATGTATTATGCACGTTTTCCAAGTTGGAGCATACAGACCGACACAACTCCCTCTGAAAGCTGCAGTTCCACAGTATGGAAGTTGCTTTATTTACTTGGCTGTTTCCTTCTTGATCAACACGGACGTTGCTCCTCGTTTCCTGCCACCGAAACCAACGTGGCAGTGATCTGCCTCCTACGTGAGACTTGGCGCATTCATGCTCGCGTTCTGACAAGTTTCCGGAAGTGGTGGTGCCGGATCTTAGGGCTTGCCTGGCCCGCCCGTCTCGTTGTCCTCCTGACCCCGATGTCCTAGAGACCTCTACGATCACCGGCCTGCCTGCTCAGGTCATCCTGGGGTTCACCCAGTGCCAGGCCTCTCTGCCTGGCTCCTCCCCCGGGAGCAGTCCCTTATCTCCTTCTCAATGAAGCTTTGCCCTGGCAGAGCAAGCAGCTCACGTCACTTGAGCACTTGCTGCACTGTGTTATCATTATTTTTCTACTGGTCTAATTTCCCCAGTAGATCAGAATTTCTGAAAGCATCATTGCGACTAAACACAAGTTCATGTGCCTGACATGCAGTGAGGCCAAACAAACTGAAATATCAAACACTGGCGTTTGGAGCAGAGAAATGTTTACTGCAGGGCCAAGCAAGGAGAATGGGTAGATTGTCCTCGCAAACCCAAACTCCTCAAAGGGTTTCAGCGAAGCATTTTTAAAAGCCAGGTGAGGGAGGGGCATGCCAGGGTCTGCCATCAGCTCATGCATAGCTCTCTGATTGGCTGATGGTATGGTAACAGGGCTGTTAAGTTAACATTATCAATCTTGAGGCATCAGTAGGTCTGAGGGCTACATGCTCATGATCATCAAGCAGTTTCTTGATCATCAAGCTTAATTTCTTCCATTTGGTGGTGGCTTTTTAGCACCTGGAAAACTCAGGATATATGTGTGAGATACTATTATCTGGGTATTTCAGAGAAGAGTTATAGCAGAGGATATGGGAGAGGAGTCTGTCCTAGGAACGCCCCATAGGGTCTTCTGTGTTATGTCATCAGTACCTGGCATACGCTTAGCGCTCAGTGAATGAATTCATTAACAAATTTATCTGAATTCACACTGTGTGTTAACACTGGCACTGTGTACACAGAGCTATGAACAAAACCAAACTCCCTGCTCTTGAGTGGGTGGAGACACACAATTTAACATTGTAAATAACTGGCCAGATGGCAGACTCCTCACCCCAGTCAGCTTAGGCTTCCTAGGTGGTGCTAGTGGTAAAGAACCTACCTGCCAATGCAGGAGATGTAAGAGATGTGGGTTTAATCCCTGGGTTGGGAAGATCCTCTGGAGGAGGGCATGGCAACCCACTCCAGTGTTCTTAGAGAATTCCATGGACAGGGGAGCCTGGTGGGCTACAGTTCATAAGGTTGCAGAGTTGGACAGACTGAGGTGACTTGGCACGCACGCACAAACCACAGAAAGGGTTATGCCGTTGGGCACAATGGCTCTCCTCAGTGATCGCCACCCCCAAAGCGGTCAGCACGGAGGGCTGTGGGTAGCACTCCTGGTAGCTGAGGGGCTGAGGCTTTCTTTCCTGAAGGAGCTTTGCTCAGTGAGTCCAGGTGGCCTGACCCGACGGGGAGCACACAGGCTGGGGCGCTGGCGGCTGGCAGTCAGTAAGCCCTGGTTCTAAGCCTTGTTGCTCTGGAAAGAAAGTCAGAGGAAAGTTGCTGAGAGAATTTCCTGGCTCTGTTTGCTTGCAGGGTCCTTTCCCCTCCCTGGCTCAGCTCAAGGCACCCACAGCTGCAGGCTGGATTTCTCCAGCTCCCTGTGGTTGTTCCTGACCAGGTCTGGCTTGTAGGAGCCACTCAGTCAGTTCAGTTGCTCAGTTGTGTCTGACTCTGTGCGACCCCATGGACTGCAGCACACCAGGCTTCCCTGTCCATCACCAACTCCGGGAGCTTGCTCAAACTCATGTCCATTGAGTCGGTGATGCCATCCATCCATCCATCTGTCGTCCCCTTCTCCTCCTGCCTTCAGTCTTTCCCAGCATCAGGGTCTTTTCAAATGAGTAAGCTCTTCGCATCAGGTGGACAAAGTATTGGAGTTTCAGCTTCAACATCAGTCCTTCCAATGAACACCCAGGACTGATCTCCTTTAGGATGGACTGGTTGGATATCCTTGCAGTCCAAGGGACTCTCAAGAGTCTTCTCCAACATCACAGTTCAAAAGCATCAATTCTTCGGTGCTCAGCTTTCTTTATACTCCAACTCTCACATCCATACATGACTACTGAAAAAACCATAGCTTTGACTGTATGGACCTTTTCGGTAATGTCTTTGCTTTTTCATATGCTGTCTAGATTGGTCATAGCTTTTCTTTCAAGGAGCAAGCATCTTTTAATTTCATGGCTGCAGTCACTAGTCAGACATTATAAACAGAAGGAAGGGCAAGGCTAGGTGTTTGTTTCCTGCAGAGTCCCCGTTAGGAGCTTGGCTCCACACCCCTGTTCAGACCGAGGGTGGGTCCAGTCTCCATCAGGGAACCTCTGCCCTCGGGCTCTGGCGATTCTACGGTGGGAGACACCAGAGGCTCAGGTCCCCTTCAAAGAGGGACCCGCTGCCCAGCGGCAGGGGTGCAGCAGACTGCCGGCCTCCAGTCATCAGCCCCTGCAGGGTCAGCCCTGCTGGTGGTCATGCCCTCCCGACCAGCCCACATCCTGGGACCAAGCGGCTGGGTATTAAGCACGCAGCCATTCTGACTCAATGCTGGACACTCTGGTGGCAACACTTCAGACATGGCAGAGGTTTTGTCTGGTCTGCATCACAGGGCAGTTTCTTCCTCCGACATCCTGTTTCTCCTTTCCCTCCCAGGGGCTGATTTCCAGTAAACACCGTGAACCTCGAACTATGCCTAAGCGTGTGCTTCCTGAGAACCCAGCCTGGGCACACTTCTTCCTCTGTCCTGCCTCACAGGCGGGCAGCTCCCTGTGGGGTTCCTCTCCCCTGGCCCTTTCAAGCACTCAGATTATGCACTGCCTGTGTAACCAGTTCACTGCATCATCTGTTTAAATACTGAAATCAGCCGTAGTCACTGCCTGACAGAACGTTTTACATCTCAATTTGAGTTTATATTCAGATGTGACTGAACGACTAACAGTTTCCCTTTTTCCCTTTCAGGCCGCCCCTGCTAAGCAACTGCGTTATGGACGGGCCCCCTAACTCACACAAGAGTATCATAAAACATTGGGGAGGCCTGTAAGCCTCAGGGAGGCTTGTAACACTGCCCCTTAAAGAAAGGAGAGCGCCGACCGTGGAGGACCCCCTTCAGCAGGTAAAACCAGCGAGCTGCCCAGGAGCTGAGGTCCCCCACTGTCTCCCGGGTGGGAGGCAGCACTGCTGTCTGCTGTCCCCTGCTCTCCGCCGTCACCTGTGGTTCCCGCTGAGGCTGGGCACAGCGCTCCCGGGCCTGGGCTGCCGCCTCTCTGCGCTGACTCCCCCCTGCTTCACCCTCTCTTGGTTCCGAGGGCAGGGCTGGGCTGGGGGTGAGGAGACGCAGGAGCCCGGGCACGGAGGTAGCAGGCTTCCCTTGGAGGGTTGGCTGGGAGGCTTGCTTTGCAGGAGGGAGATGCTGAGCAGGCCCGAGGCCAGGTGTGGACGCGATACGCCGTGTCCGCCAGGGTCCACGCAGGAGACCGAAATCACCGCCGCTTGTTTTTGCAAGAGAGACGATGTAGGCGGAAGGCTTGTTGATGAGGTAACTGCAGAGGCCCCAGAGAACTCGAAAGGGTCGCGGAGGCAGCATCTGGGAGGAAGCCGCCTTTTAGGCTGGGGTTGCTCAAGAAATAAGGGGGAGACTGAAATGATGCCAATTTAGAAACTCGACGATGGGTTCCGGTAGCTGGGATTCCAGTCTCCGAGGGGTGGGCGCTGCTGCCTCTGCGGGGCCCCACAAAGCTAACTCTGTGAGGGTCAGGGTCGAGAACTGCAAACCGGGTTCAGTCCCTGCGCGGGGAAGCGGAAGGAGCAGCCCCGCGCCCAGCCCTGTGGCGCCCTCTGCCGCCCCCTGTGGGCCGGGCCCGGCACCGCGCGGGCCGACACAGCCAGGTTACGCTCTGCGGAGCCCCGCCCCCAGCCCTGCGGCGCCCTCTGTCGCCCCCTGTGGGCCGGGACCGGCACCGCGCTGCCTACACAGCCAGGTTACGCTCTGCGGAGCCCCGCCCCCAGCCCTGCGGCGCCCTCTGTCGCCCCCTGTGGGCCGGGACCGGCACCGCGCTGCCTACACAGCCAGGTTACGCTCTGCGGAGCCCCGCCCCCAGCCCTGCGGCGCCCTCTGTCGATCCCTGTGGGCCGGGCCTGGCACCACGCAGCCTACACAGCCAGGTTACGCTCTGCGGAGCCCCGCCTCTGCCGCCCCCTATGGGCCGGGCCCGGCACCGCGCCGCCGACACAGCCGGGTTACACTCTGCAGAGCCCCGCCCCCAGCCCTGCGGCGCCCCGCCCCCAGCCCTGAGGCGCCCTCTGCCGCCCCCTGTGGGCCGGGCCCGGCACCGCGCCGCCGACACAGCCGGGTTACCGTCTGAGGAGCCGCCTCCAGCATCACACAGCTGATGCTGGAATGGGAGGCTGGGAGTCAAGAGACGGAGAGCCTTGAATAAGGGGTGTCCCTTCCTCAAGCGTCTATATCTGAGGCGTCTCAGGCAGAAGTGGCCTGGAACCTGGTCACGAATGTAAATCAAAGGGAAAGGCCAGACAATTCCCAGGCCCCATGGGTGATTGGGTATTCAGTTTGTAAACAGAAATCAGGGTTATGACAGCAGGATTTCAGAGTTCAGTGACACGCAGAAGCATTTCTAGAGCTCCTGAGAACCTGGCAATGAGGGTGCAGTAAACCGCCAATTTCCAGGTCTGTCTTCGTTCCCAGCCCCCACCTGCCATCACTGCGCACACTGGAGCCTCCTCAGCTGTTGAGGGGTCTGCATTGCAGAGTGGTTACACCTTCAGCTCTCAGTGAAGTACCGGACAAGTGCAGGCCTCAGGGAGTGACTGTATTCTTTTGCCTGTTGCTGCAAATTACCCCAGAGTTGAGCAGTGCAAAACAACCCACGTTTATTAGTTTGTTGTTTGCTTTTTGTTTAGTCGCTAAGTCTTGCCTGACTCTTTGTGACCCCACGGACTGCAGTCCACTAGGCTCCTCTGTCCACGGAACTCTCCAGGCAAGAATACTGGAGTGAGTTACCATTTCCCTCTTCTTCAGGGTTTCTTCCCAACTCAGGGATCGAACCCTCATCTCCTGCATTACAGGAGGTTTCTTTAGCACTGAGCCACCAGGGAAGCAGTTATTATTAATGAATTTTTGTTATTAAAATTATTATCTCAGTGTCTGTGGTCAGGATGCCTTTGGCTTGGAGCTTTTCACAAGATTGTATGAAATTTCCTCCAGGTCTGTCTACATCTCAAGCCTCACCTGGGGGCAGACCCCTCTCCAAGTTCACTCCCCTGCTGTTGCCAAGTCTCAGGTTCCCAGCGGCCGTTGGCCAGAGGCCTCCACAAGGTCCCTGCTGTGTGGGCCTCTCCGCAGGGCATCTCATGACATGGCAACTGGCTTTTCCAGAACCAGAGAGGGTGAGAGATGGCTAAAAGGGCAGAAGGCACAGGCATATTCCACTCAGTCCCAGAAGTGACAGCCCATCCCTTCTGTTAGAAGCAAGTCAGGAGAGCCAGTGTACACATGAACCCAGGAAGTGGAGAGTTACTGGGAGCCACGTATGGGGGCCTTCTCACCATGACTCAGCCCGTAGCTGCCCTGAATTTCTTAGAGCAGCAGATATCCATCCTGCAGTTCAACACAGGTTGGGTCTCCTGTTCTAATCAAATTACAAAGTTAATAACAAAGTTAATTTAACAAAATTAATTTAAGGCATATAAAATGATATATATAAGTATCATGGCACCATATGGTAATTAGGTAATTAGAAGGCTCACCAAAATGTAATTTGTGGTATTTCAACACAGCCAAACCCATTTAATTTTTCTTGTTAGCTTAGGTCACCAGTATCTATCATCAGCCTCCATGTTCATAAGCTTTCCCCAGTACCACCTACCACTTAATTGTCACCCCACATGTGAACTCTGACACTCACGTAAATGCAGTTACAGTGATCCTAGATCTCACTCTGCAGTAGCTGGATGCTTTGTCTCAGCCTCCTCTTCCCAGTGTTTTCTCTCTGTTCCCCAGATGAAAGCTGCTGAGTGGCCTGGGCTTGGGCAAAAACTGGATGTGGAGGCTGTGAACTGGATTTCTCCAGGGAGGTGCCGGCAAAATAGGGGTCCTGGTGTGGACAGTTTATGTTCTCCAGCGCTTCAGAAGGGGCTGCTTGAATTGTTAAAGCAGTTGTCCCTGTATTTCCTCTCTTCGCTTGTATGTGCTTGGGGTAATTTGAGCAGAGAATCAAGTCTTTAAGCTTTGGACAGCCACAAAGAAGCAAACATGCACACAGAGGGAAAAGAATATGTCAGTAATGAATGCGCTTCCGTGATTTGGGACAAATCAGATCCTCTCTTGTATTGCTGGGGAAGAATGGCAGGAGGAGGCCCAGCCAGAAGAGGAGAGAAGGAAGAAATCACCAGGGGGCTGGGCTGGGCTGGGGCACGAGGTGGAGGGATTGGTGAGCTGCAGACCTACCAGGACGGGTTGCCAGATTAAATGCAGGACATCCAGTTACATTAGAATTTCAGTGGAAAAAAATTAGTACAAGTATATTCCATGCAACACTTGGGATATACTTATACTAAAAATTATTTTTCTGAAATTTAAATTTAACTGAGAATTCTGTACTTTAATTAGCTAAATCTAGCAACGTTGTTTCTTGCCCTTTCTGATGGCTACTATCCTGGCATTAATCCTTCCCTCTCTGGCTGCTCTCAGACCTGCACACAGAACCCCCAGCTCCAGGAAGCTGCAGGGGCAGCAGTAACAGGGGCACAGCACGCTCATCTGAGGTCCCCCTGCCCCCTCTCCCCAGTGACTCAGTAGCACTTGCCCCGGTTTCGATCTCCTGGGCGTGCTGTGCCTCAATGTCAGCTGCCATGATGTACGTGTATGTAGAGCAGGACAGACAGATGTGACGACCACAGGGGGACTCTGGGTATGGGTTTAAATGTGGGTAAAACATTTCTTGCTGAGCAGTTCATGCTAAAAGGAATTTAGTGTGTCCCTTGGTGAGTAGCCTGGGAGGGTAGCTGGAGATCTACCACTGCAGTGCTTCTCCTGAAATTGCTCTTTTGGGTTTTACAGTAACGTGTATGCTATTTTGGTGGCCAAGTTTTTTGATGAACAAAGCAGTAAAACCAAAAGAAGTACTTACATGTTCGTCATGGAAGGGGAAAGCAAAATTTGGATCGCTGAGGTTTCTAATAATAATAAACCAGATAATAATAATTTTAATAAACCAGAAAAAAACCCAGTTACGTTAAATGCTAATCTCCTCTTCTAATTGTCTGTCTGTCTGTCCTGATGTTTAACTGGAGGGTAGGTACGAGTATTGTGCGCTCCTGGGAGGAAGCTGCTCTTCCTTGCCCGTTGTCCAAACAGTGGAAGTTTCCTGGATTCCTTGCTGCAGCTTTCAAAGTTAGTGGACATATGCTGACTTTTTAAAAGCTTGCTGTTAACAGGAGCAAAAAGAAGCACAAGAGAAAAACGCTTACCTTCAGATTCTCCAAGGTAGGCAAAAAATTCTTCCCAAAGAAATGAACAACAGTGACAAACAGCTGCCCTGTTCTTCATGAATCTGGATCCTGGCTCTCACACAGCAGGCTCCTAGGTCCTGGATAGGATTCAGAGACAGGAGGACAGAAGGAACAAGATAGGATCTGGTCCTCAGAACCGGGGTCCAGTATCGTATCAGATGGGTCCTCCTGCCTGCCTGAACCCCCTCCTTCCCACTCTTTCCCCCTGCTTTCACAGCAGCTTCTCATTTTCTGAATACTCAAGATGCTTCTGCCCTCTGTGCCTGTACCCTTGCTGTCTTCTCCTCCCAGCTGCCCCCATTCCATTCCTCTATCCATTAACATTCAATGTGGAGAATGCCTCCTCCAGGCAGCTCCCCACCCTGACTGTCGCAGATTATGTTAGGTTTCCTTCCAGCGTGTTCCTCTGCCAGCTCTATCGCTGCATGGATCACAGTGTATAATATTTGCTGATTTTGATCTCAGTCTCCCCTGTGGTGTCACCTTGAGCCAGACTGTCTCATTTGTCTTTGGACAACCATGTTCAACACAGTGCCTGTTCCATACCAGGATGGCTGGATGAACAAAGACTCTGAAAAGCTTAATAATGAGTTTTAGGGTGTCAGCTGGAGCTCCTCAAGTCAATCATGCCCACCCGGAATTGTGACAATTGTAATATGGGTCTCTGCACTAGTTTTAAGATTTCCAAATGCCAGTTGGATATCATACAGTAACCCAGGTTAAGAAACACTCCCTGACTAAGGGTTTACTTGTGTTGTATCCAAATGGAGTTCTGTCAGTCCTCTCTGATATTCTTAGTTTTTTCATGAGGAACGAAAGATGTAATTGTCCTTTTATTATGTCAGTGCAAGTTTTTGAGTGAGGAGGAGTGAGTAAAATCACCAGCTAATTTGCACATGATAAAAATAAAATCTTTTTTTATGTGATAGAAAGGTGAGGTGCCAATTTTATGTCATTGCTTATTCATGTAGTCATTCAAATTTCCTGAGCATCTGTTACACAAAGGGCAGCGTTTTAGGGGCCCCAGATGTAGCGGTGAACGAGAGACACAAGATCGTCCTTTTGAAGTTGACCTCCTGTGGGTGAGAGATAGATAATAATAATAAAAAAAAATACACAAGAAAATATCTGATAACGGTGAGAGCTACTCAGAACAAAATCAAAGGGATGTACTGGACAGAATCCTAATGTGAAAAGATACATGCAGCCCTGTGTTCATAGCAACACTATCCACAATAGCCAAGATACAGAAGCAACCTAAGTGTCCATTGACAGCTGAATGGATAAAGAAGATATGGTATATCTATACAGTGGAGTATTAATCAGCCATAAAAAAGAACAAAATAGTGTCATTTGCAGCAATACGGAAGGACCTAGAGATGGTCGCACTGTGAAGTAAGCCAGACAAAGACACATATCATATGTGAAATTTAAAATATGAAACAAATGAGCTTATTTATGAAAGAGAAACATACAAACACAGAGAATAGATTTGTGGTTGCCAAGAAGGGGTGGTGGGGGAGGGGTGGAGTGCGAGTTTGGGATTAGCAGATGAAAACCATTATATAGAGAATGGATAAACAACTTTTCTTAAGTTCTCTATAAGAAAATTGGATGAAGTTGTACTGTATAGTACAGGGAGCTATATTCACTATCCCGTGATAAACCATAATGGAAAAGGAAAAAAACATCAGTGGGACGCATCAGAGTGACTCTGTAGCAAGGAGAGTGAGGAGCTTATATTTAAGCCGACACTTAATGACAAAAATATTGGAATAAAGAGCAACATCGAGAAGACGCATCCAAGCAAAGGGCCCCGAAGCACGAACACACGCAGCATCTGTGTTGCTCTTGTGTGTTTACCATCTGTCTCCTCCACTGAGCTGCAGTCTCCATGACAGGAGGGACCATGTCTGTTTTATTTACCAACATATCATACGCCCAGTGGCCAGCATAGCACCTGCCTGGCACAAAGCATGTGCTCATTACACATTACTGAATACTGAGTGAACCACTGCCCACTGCGCTTCCCACCTAAGACCAGGACTGTTCCTGCAGGTGTGGACCATGGGGCCTCAGCTTGGGAGAATGGAGCAAGGCAGAAGCTGTTTCCCTTATAGCATCTGGCAGTGAGAGAGGGCTGGGGACGCAGGGTCCAGGTGAGCGAGCCTCATCTCAGCCATGGATTTCAAGGTTTCATGTTCAGGCTGCTTATCTTTTGTGTTTATGGGAATCTGAGATCAGTCTTGGCTGAATTCATTCTTATACTCAGTTGCATGTTAATTTCTGGGCAAAAGGAACCTGCTAATTAAGAGTTCAAATCCCCCCAAAGCCATATGCCAAGTTACATGGGTGAAAAAAACCCCTGGCTGCTGTCTTTAGTATATGGACGGTAGAGGCTAACTGGCATGCTGATCTGGGCCAGCCAGGCTTTTAACTTGATCAGAACAACAACCACAGCAGCTACAAAAATCCTGTTGCTGCTCTTGGTTCTAGGGACCCATATTCCACCAGTTGCTTTGCATCCTTTTGTTTGATTTTTTTTTTCTCTTCAAGAAAATTGCAGATATCAAGGGAACATTTCATGCAAGGATGGGCACAATAAAGGACAGAAACGGTGAGGACCGAACAGAGGCAAGAGATTAACAAGAGGTGGCACAAATAGACAGAAGAACTGTACAAAAAAGATCTTAATGATCTGGATAACCACAAAGGTGTGGTCACTCACCTAGAGCCAGACATCCTGAAGTGTGAAGTCGAGTGAGCCTTAGGAGGCATTACTACAAACAAAACCAGTGGAGGTGGTGGAATTCCAGCTGAGCTATTTCAAATCCTAAAAGATGATGCTGTGAAAGTCCTGCACGCAATATGTCAGTAAATCTGGAAAACTCAGTAGTGGCCACAGGACTGGAAAAGTCAGTTTTCCTTCCAATGCCAAAGAAGGGCGAGGTCAAAGAATGTTCAAACTACCATACAATTGCACTCATTCTGCATGCTAGCAAAGTGATGCTCAAAACCCGCCAAGCCAGGCTTCAACAGTATGTGAACCGAGAACTTCCAGATGTATAAGCTGGGTTTAGAAAAGGAAGATGAACCAGAGGTCAAATTGCTAACATTCGTTGGATCATAGACAAAGCAATGGAATTCCAGAAAAACATCTGCTTCATTGACTATACTATGGCTTTGACTGTGTGGATCACAACAAACTCTGGGATAGTCTTAAAGAGATAGGAATATCACCTTACCTGTCTCCTGAGAAATCTGTATGCAGGTCAAGAAGCAACAATTAGAATCTTACATGAAAGAAGCGACTGGTTCAAAATTGGAAAAGGACTATGACAAGGCTGTATATTGTCACCCTGCTTATTTAACTTATGTGCAGAGTGGATGCGTGCATGCTTAGTCACTTCAGTCACGTCCAACTCTTTGCGACCCCATGAACTGTAGCCTGCCAGGCTCCTCTGTCCATGGGGATTCCCCAGGCAGGAATATTGAAGTGGGTTGCCATGCCCTCCTCCAGAAATACAGAGTACATCATCTGATATGTCGGGCTGGATGACTCCCAAACTGGAATCAATATTGCCAGGAGAAGTATCAACAACCTCAGATATGCAGATGATACCACTCTAATAGCAGAAATTGAAGAGGAACTAAAAGCCTCTTGATGAGGGTGAAAGAGGGGAGTGAAAAAGTTGGCTTAAAACCCAACATTAAAAAAACTGACATAATAGCATCCAGTCCCATCACTTCATGGCAAATAGAAAGGGAAAAGTGGGAGCAGTGATAAATTTTATTGTCGTGGGCTCCAGCTGTGGATGGTGACTGCAGCCTTGAAATTAGAAGATGCTTGCTTCTTGGAAGGAAAGCTATGACAAACCTAGACAACATACTGAAAAGCAGAGACATCATTTTGCTGATAAAGGTCCAGGTAGTCAGAGCTATGGTTTTACCAGTAGTCATGTATGGATGTGAGAGTTGGACTATAAAAAGGCTGAGTGCCGAAGAACTGATGCTTTCAAATTGTGGTGTTGGACAAGACTTTTGAGAGTCCCTTGGACAGCAAGGAGATCAAACCAATCAATCCTAAAGTATCAACCCTGAATTTTCACTGGATGGATTGATGATGAAACTGAAGCTCCAATACTTTGGCCACCTGATGCAAAGAGTGGACTCATTGGAAAAGATCTTGAGGCTGGGAAAGGTTGAAGGCAAGAGGAGATGATGGCAGCAGAGGATAAGGTGGTTAGATAGCATCGCTGACTCAACGGACATGAACTTGAGCAAACTCTGGGAGACAGTGAAGGACAGGGAAGCTTGGCGTGCTGCAGTCCATGGAGTCACAAAGAGTCAAACATGACTTAGCAACTGAACAACAACAACAATTTGCTGCCTGAGATATTTAAGGTCTTTGAAGACTCTGAGCCTATTTCACTCTGTATCAAATATCTTAAATTCTAACCAATGTTACATTAGGTATAATGTATTTTGCTCTTGTTCCAAAACATTTGAAGGGACTTTTGTTTCAGCTAGCTAATGCTGGATAACAAATCACCTCAAAACTTAGTGGCTTAAAACAACAATGCCTTGTCTTTCATGGGGTGGTTCTTCTCCAAGAAGGATTAGCTGGGTCAATGGGAAATTGCAATCATCTGAAACACTGACAGGGAACTCAGCTGAGGTTAAAATGTCCGGGATGCCTGGGCATCTGAGTCAGCTGGCACCTGACTGGGAGCTCAGGTGGACTGTCACCCGGGGCACCTGCTTCTTCTCCACGCAGCCTTCTCTAGATGGCCGCTTGACCTGGCCCACAGCATGGTAGCTGAGTTCTAGCAGGACTGTTCCAAGAGTAAGCCTTCCAAGAGGGAGGAAGCAGAAGCTGTGAGATCAATTAAAATATAGTTTTGGAATTGGCATAGCATTGCTTTCTCTGTGTTTTGCTGGTCAAAGCAGGGACAGACCTTGCTGTTCAGTTGCTCAGTCATATCCGACTCTTTGCCTGGTCCACAGTTAATGTGGGAGAGAACCACGCAAGGGCATAAACACTGGGACGTGTGAACAGCTGGGTCATCAAAATGACAGTCTCCAACAAGTTTTTAAATAATTAGTATTTTGGTTCTTCAAAAAATCAAACACAGGACTACTAGCAATTCCTCTTCTGCATCTATATCCTAGAGATTTGAAAGTAGTGATTTGATTGGTACATCCAGGTGCACAGTGGCATTATTCATAGTAGCTAAAAGGTGGAAACAACCCAGATGTCCTTTGATGGATGAATAGATAAACAAAATGTGCATACATACAATGGAATATATTATTCAGTCTAAAAAAGGAAGGAAATTCTGATCCATGTTATGACATGGATGAATCTGAAGACATTATGCTAAATGAAATAAGCCACTCACAAGTGGACAAGTAGTGTATGATTCCACTTATATGAGGTGCCTAGGGTAGTCAGATTCATGGAGATAGAATAGCACTTACCAGAGATTGGAGAGAGGAAGGGACGGGAGTGATTGTTTAATGGGAACCGAGTTTTTCAGTTTGGGAGGATGAAAAGATTCTGGAGATGGGGAGTGATGATGGATGCAAAATAATGTAACAGTACTTACTGAATACACTACCGAACTGCGTATTTGAAACTGGTTAAAGTGCTAAATTTTATGTTATGTATGGCTTACCACAATTAAATGTAATTTTGTGTTTTGTAAAAATAAAATATTCATCTTACATTTTTGGTATCTATTATAGCTGTGTAAGAATTGAATTGAGTTGCAGTTAACCATTTCTTTGCTGTTCAAAGTAGAGCGCATGGACTGGAAACACAGGCATCACTTGGGCACCTGTGAGGAAACAGAATCTCAGGCTCTAGCCCAGATCTACAGAATCAGAATCTGTATGTAGACAAGATCCTCAGATTTTTGGGATCTTATTAATGTTTGAGAAACACTGAATTACTTGACCTATGTTATGTTTTGTAGATATTCAATTAAACATGTATTGACTTTGAGAATATAATTTTGTTTTGCATTTTGGAGTCATTATATGTTTTCATAAACCCTCAAAAGTTTTCATGGGATTTGACAATACTCCCAGGTGGTAGCCACTGTGCCTAGAGAGCCTGGGGGATGAATTCGTAAATCCTACACTAGTCTCCGCGTCTTTGGCTCCAATCCCTCTTTCCTCCTCAGCTCTGATTCTTCAGGCCATCTACCTTCCCTCATAGGAGCTCTTCCCTGAGCTTCAGCCAGGATGACACCTCCAGCTTTCAGGCCACCGTCCACAGCCGAGGGACCCCAGGCCTCAAGGAAGGTTTCAGGCATCACATCCCAGGCCTGGTTTGGGAGATAAAATCAACCTCGTCTCTTCTAATTACTACTCCACAAACTTTCCTACTGAAGAGGTAACCTCAATTTAGCCTCATTTTTTTTAAACTATTGACTAAAGTACAATATTCATGTAGAAAAGTACACATACAAATTTACAACTCAATACATTTTCATTCACTAAACGTTCTCCCATAACCATGCCTTCCTTCCTCCAGGGGATCTTCCCAACCCAGGTCTCCTGCACTGCAGGTGGATTCTTTACTGTCTGAGTCACCAGGGAAGCCAGTTCTGATCCCTGGGTTGGGAAGATCCCCTGGAGGAGGGCATGGCTACCCATTCCAGTGTTCTTGCCTGGAGAATCCCCATGTACAGAGGAGTCTGGCAGATTACAGTCCATGGCGTTGCAAACGACTGAGGGACTAAGCACACCACTGCACAAGCATTCTCCCATAACCAACCCACAGGTCAAGGAAGAGAATATTACCAACACCCAGGAAACTGTTCTATTCTAATGCTCTATTCTAACTAATGCTTCTTCTCCCCCAGAGTTAACCACTGTTTGGTCTAATAACATTGTTCAGTTTTTACCGATTTTTATTCCTTATATATGGGCTTCCACTTAGGAGAGGTGCTCAGCCACTGAGGTGGCTCAGTGGTAAGGAATCTGCCTGCCAGTGAAGGAGATGCAGGAGACCTGGGTTCGATCCCTGGGTCAGGCAGATCCCCTGGAGGAGGGCATGGCAACCCACTCCAGTATTCTTGCCTGGAGAATCCTGTGGGCAGAGGAGCCTGGTGGGCTATAGTCCATGGGGTTGCAGAGAATCGGACAGGACTGAGCGACTAAACACATTCCTTATAGAAACAGAATGTTAGAGAGTATTTTCTTTCATTTATCTTCTCTCACTCAAGTTGCCCTTCTGAGATTCATCCATATTGTTGTGTGTAATTGTAATTCATATTCTCACTGCTGTGCAGTGTTCCATTGTGTGAATTCACCACGATTTTAAAAATCAAGATATTGTTGATGGGCGTTTGGGTCCAGTTTGCGGCTATTATAGCAGGGCAGCTACGCACATCTTAGTCCTTTTGCGGGGGGAAACATACATACACCCTGCTTCTGAGGGAATTACTGGGAGGGGAATTGCTGCGTCATTGGGTATGTCTTTGTTTAGCCCTGGTGATACCGTCAGTTTCCCAAACTGTTAACCCTGTTCTTCATCTGCAAAGAATCGTCCTGCCCTTACTCTATCGCTTCTTAGAGTTGTGACAAATCTCAAACATGACATTCTCTCTCAATCTCAAGATTTACAAATTTCTACCAAAACATCGGTGCTAACATTTCAAAATAAATAAATGCATCCATGAAATTCTCAGCAGCGGCAGAGGGAAAACGCAAAGAATCCAGATGACAGTTCTAATGCCAAGATGCGAAGCCGGTTTCCTTTGTTGCGGAGAGGGCTGGAAGCCTTTTTGCAAAAGCTGCTGCCAATCAAGCTCGCTGATCTTTGCAGGGCTAATTAACAGCACTTGGGCAAGCTAGGGGGACGGGCAGGCGCCTGCCCGTGATGTGAATTGAGCCATCCCAGGGCTTATGGCTAATTATAAACACAAAGGGCACTTAAAGGCCATGATTTGAAGAAGAAGAAGAAGAAAAAAAAAAAAAAACCCTGAACAAAACCAAGAAAACCTCTCCGGAATTCTAATGCCAGCATGCTTGTGATTGCATCGCCTGGGGGCAGGGCTGAAAGCAAAAATCTCCTACGGGGGACTTAATCACACAGCACCCCACGTCAGGCAGCCACCCTCCCAGACATGCCCAGGGGAAGGGCCTCCTTTGTGTCAGGCGGGAGCTGGGGGAAGTGTGTCGATTTCATTTCCAGGGGCGTCCTGGCCCCAGCTTGATAACCCTATTTACCCCAAGCATGGAGGTGCAGACTGGGGCAATCCAGAGTCCTGTGGGGTAGGTGCGGTGGGGTTATCTGTGCAAGCTTTGATCCCCATTAGCTACAAACCACAAATAATTCATAAGGTATGCAAATCAGGTCCCAGTGAAGAGCACTTATTAGCAACTCCTGGAGCCAAGCAGGGAGAAGCTGTGAGTGTTTGCCAAGGAAGAAAGCAATTCTTGCGCACCTCATTGCAGAAGCTTGTCTGATCAGGCGAAAACCCTGGGCTGCTGGGAGGGAAAATAAAGCTGGAACTGAAGGCAGCTTTCATGCCCACAGGTCATCCGGAACAGTGTCCACACAGTTCAGGCGTGTGCTGTGATTGGATGTGAAACGGAGGAATCAGATATGAACACGTTTCCCTGGCGTTCCCATCCCTTGGGGTGCCACCTGGCTCAGGCCCTAATGAGCTCTGCATGTACCCCCTTGGCTCTCCCCAAGCCTCTGAGCAGCTACCAGGACAATCTAGGGCCCCAAAAACTGGGGGGAAAAAAAGCTAGGCTGCTGGAAGGGGGCAAAAGAAAAAGAACTTTTACTTTAAAGGACGGTGGAAAGCTGTTTGCACGAATACTCTTGCACATTCTTGATCAGGAGGTCTTGCTCTTTTCTGATCCACGGATCCTTTTGGCAATCCAGTGAAGTCTCTGGGCTCCTTTGCACAATAGATTTTTAAATGCGTAAGTGAAAAGTGAAAGTGAAAGGCACTCAGTTGTGTCTGACTCTTTAGGACTCCATGGACTATACAGCCTATGGGATTCTCTAGGCCAGAACACTGGAGTGGGTAAGACATAGTAAATTAGGAGTTTTGGATTAGCAGAAGCAAACTACTATATAAAAGAAAATATATATTTACTGTATAGCACAGGGAACTATAGTTAATATCCTATAATAAACCATAATTGAAAAAATATGAAAAAGAATATATATGTAATGTACATATAAATGAATCACTGACATACACCAGAAACTAACAGAACATTGTCAATCATCTATATTTCAAAATAAATATATAAGTGAATTAATTAAAAAACAGTGTTAAATTGTCTAGCTATCAAAATATTTAAAATATAATATGGTACCAAAAGTGCTTCTTTACTAACACATGAGATATTGAGATCCAGTAGCAGATCCACTGACTACAATAGTTTTAAAGTAATGATGAGCATAAGTAATATTTTAAGATATCTACCACGTACCTGTAATATAGCATAAAAATATCTTTGATTTCACTTAGTGATAGTCACAGGTGTTACTAACATCCCTATTGTGTGTAACTTACATGCAGAATGAAGGAAATGTGAAATTTCAGTTACAGTTTACTAAAGATAAAGATGTACCTTTTCCCATCCAACTTTACAAACTTTCTGAATTCTCAAGATTAAGAACCTCAATGGCATAAATTAAATTTTAAAAGATATATTCAAGATTACTAATGTATGTTTCCCTTGCTTCAAAAGACCTAACAACAACAATTTAAAATAATTTTTAGGAAAAAATTATTCTTATGGACATTGACATTGTAAAAAGACTGATGTAGTTACTGCCCTCTCTGAATGTCCAACCTTCAAGCACAGACACCAGTGCTGAGCCCCTGATACAGCACTGCTCCTTCAGGAGACCAACTGCCCACTTGATGGCAACTTGTCCTCACAATAACAGATCCTATTCTGGGTGTGGGTCTGCCTTTCATACACACAGAGCCTCATGGAGCACCATTATCCAGGGGCACCTTTTTTTTTAAGTCATCGGTCTTGTGTTTTCCACATAATATTACCCACTAATGCCATCAAGAGCTATGGTTCTTAAAATGAATCCATAAGAAATCCCAAAGCCTCTGGGGCTGGGCTCTATTAGGCTGAATTGACCATTAGGTAGAGCCAGCCTTCTTGGGTGGAAAGGATGGGGTGCTACCCCAATTCTTCAGTAAGGAAACTCCTGTGTCCTCAGCTGCTAGGAATGTTGCTGGCAGACAGCCGTTACCTGTTAGTCCCCTTTGGGTATTGCCTTGTTTGAAGAGGGCCATCTCACCCAAAGTTGTGTCTCCTTCTACCAGCTGGCTGACACGGGGCTGGAAAGCCTTGGCCTCTGCCCCAACTTGGAACGAATCAAAAAGATTTTGTCAGCTTCAGAACTCCCTCCGGGTTGGACTGACGCCTTCACAGCCCAGTTTTTCTCTCTGCCCAGTTTTGCTCCCTTCTATAGGTTTGACCCAAGGGCTTTTCCTAATAAACCTTCTGCGTGATTATCTCCAGGTCAGAGTCTGCTTCCCGGTGAACCTGACTGACAACACTTTTGGTTCGTGCTTGGCTCATAATTGACAGATTCTTTCACCTAGAACTTGACTCCAAAGGGTGGTCACTGCTTTCCTATTACTTAGACATTTTCCTCTAAGGTGCTGACAGTCATCAATCTGCAAGTTTCGAAGCTGGTACTTTTGATCTTCACACATAAGAGGCAAAGACAACCGTGTGACGGCTACAAACTGGCCGCTGAGACTGTGAGAGGCCACTGGCTGTGACTCGCGTCCCAGCCCAGAGACATTAAATGTGAAGAAAGCTTTTCTCTACCAAGGTTGCCTTCCCTTTCTCCTGAGTTTCTTTTAGGTTTAAAAGTCTCAGGGGACCTCATGGCTTTGGCCTTTACTGCACAGCCTTGTCCGGCTTGGTCTTTGGTGGTGGCCTCCTTTCTTGGGGGCCAAGGGCAGCAATTAGTCCGTTTTCTTGCCCTGATCTGTGCCCGAGGGCCCCTGGGAGCCTCGGGCCTCACCTCAGCTCTGGCAGTTCTGACACCTGGCTGTGACTTTGGAGCGCCCCGTCTTTGGCCGTCAACTGCAGGTCCCTGCACCCCTCGCTGCAGTGAACTCTCCCGCCAGCCTTCTCTGCTGTCACTGGAGTCCCCCCAGGGCCCTTGCTTTGTCCAGGTGAGCCCTGCCACCGTTTCCACTCCATGGTGGCCACCCCACATTGGCACAGAATGCTAGGAGAGTTCCTGCCTCCTAACGCTCCAGGCGAGAAGCCAGGCTTTCTTCAGACCCTCAAACCTAACTCTTGCTTTTCCTTTTTCAGTGTTTCATTACTAAGGAGGGACAGGACCAGAGCCTCCATTCAGAAATACGCACCTGTACTCACTTTCTTAGCCCTCTCTAATCCTTCTCCTTCCTACCTCATACACTTATCTCTTCAAGTACAGAAAACTGTTTTCTGTAATGTCTCGTGTCTTCTCAAGTGTAAGGTCCACAGAGGAAAGCAATAGAGTGGGAAAAGCTAGAGCTCTCTTCAAGAAAATTAGAGCTACCAAAGGACCATTTCATGCAAAGATGGGCACAATAAAGGACAGAAATGGTGTGGACCTAATAGAAGCAGAAGATATTAAGAAGAGGTGGCAAGAACACAGAAGAACTATACAAAAAAGATCTTCGTGACCCAGATAACCATGATGGTGTGATCACTCACCTAGAGCCAGACATCCTGGAATGTGAAGTCAAGTGGGCCTTAGAAAGCATCACTACAAACAAAGCTAGTGGAGGTGATGGAATTCCAGTTGAGCTATTTCAAATCCTAAAAGATGATGCTGTGAAAGTGCTGCACTCAATATGCCAGCAAATTTGGAAAACTCAGCAGTGGCCACAGGACTGGAAAAGGTCAGTTTTCATTTCAATCCCAAAGAAAGGCAATGCCAAAGAATGCTCAAACTGTTGCACAATTGCACTCATCTCACATGCTAGCAAATAATGCTCAAAATTCTCCAAGCCAGTCTTCAGTAGTACATGAAGTATGAACTTCCAGATGTACAACTTGGTTTTAGAAAAGGCAGAGGAACCAGAGATCAAATTGCCAGCATCTGTTGGATCATCAAAAAAGCAAGAGAATTCCAGAAATACATTTACTTCTGCTTTATTGATTATGCCAAAGCCTTTGACTGTGTGGATCACAATAAACTGTGAAAAATTCTTCAAAGGCTGGGACTACCAGGCCACCTTACTTACCTCCTCAGAAATCTGTATGCAGGTCAGGAAGCAACAGTTAGAACTGGACATGGAATAACAGACTGGTTCCAAATAGGGAAAGGAGTACGTCAAGGTTGTATATTGTCACCCTGCTTATTTAACTTATATGCAGAGTATACCATGTGAAACGCCAGGCTGGATGAAACATAAGCTGGAATCAAGATTGCCAGGAGAAATATCAATAACCTCAGACACGCAGATGACACCACCCTTATGGCAGAAACCGAAGAACTAAAGAGCCTCTTGGTGAAAGTGAAAGAGGAGAATGAAAAAGTTGGCTTAAAGGTTAACATTCAGAAAACTAAGACCATGGCGTCCTATCCCATCACTTCATGACAAATAGATGGGGAAACAGTGGAAACGGTGACAGACTTTATTTTTGGGGGTTCCAAAGTCACTGCAGATGGTGACTGCAGCCATGAAATTAAAAGATGCTTGCTCCTTGGAAGAAAAGCTATGATCAACTTAGACAGCATGTTAAAAAGCAGAGACATTACTTTGTCAACAAAGGTCCGTCAAGTCAAAGCTATGGTTTCTCCAGCAGTCATGTATGGATGTGAGAGTTGGACTATAAAGAAAACTGAGCACAGAAGAACTGATGCTTTTGAACTGTGGTGTTGGAGAAAACTCTTGAGAGTCCCTTGGACTGCAAGGAGATCCAACCAGTCCATCCCAAAGGAAATCAGTCCTGAATATTCATTGGAAGGACTGATGCTAAAGCTGAAACTCCAATACTTTGGCCACCTGATGCGAAGAGCTGACTCATTTGAAAAGACCCTGATGCTGGGAAAGATTGAAGGTGGGAGGAGAAGGGGACGACAGAGGATGGGATGGGTGGATGGCATCACTGACTCGATGGACATGATTTGGAGCAAGCTCCGGGAGTTGGTGATGGACAGGGAGGCCTGGCATGCTGCAGTCCATGGGGTTGCAAAGAGTTGTGTACGACTGAACTGAACTGAGGGTCCACAGCATGAATCTCTATAGTAAGCTAGTCCTCCAGAATTGGCTCTTCATATTTAAGCCCTATTTTCTGGAATTCTGAGCAACCTAACTTCCTTTCTTCCCTTTCCTCCTCCTCCTCTTCTTCCTTCTCCTTCTTATGAGAGCTTCACAAAGCCCAATCCTTGCAATAAAAAAAAAACCCTACTTTGCTGTGAGTTAAAAATTCCATTTGGCAATTTAGTGGACTTACTTGAATCAGGTTGCATCAAAATATTTTCCCAACTACAGATATGTGTCACACTTTGTTCCCTGCAGAGAATCTATTCTCTATTCTAAGCCCATGGAACATTTGCTAAGAGTGATCAGCTATTAGGCCACAAGAAAAATTTTAACATATTCCAAGCAGAAGAAATCACGCAGGCTATGATCTTGGACAAAATACAGAGAAAGTATGTGTGAGTGCCAAAACCTTAAAAAGAAAGGAAGAAACTCCGTCACACGCCTACATAACTTTCAGATTAAAGACAAAACAAAACTGCAATTATAGATTATTTAGAAAACAATGATAACAAGAACATTACATAAGTGAGAAGGTCAAGGTTGTGCGCACAGAACAGTTAGGAGCTTTCAAGTCTCTTATAATCAAGTAAGAAAAGAACATAAAGAAACTGTCCAACTAGGAGGTAAGACGAGAGCCAAGAAAATATGACTTAGAAAAGCAGGAAGGAGGGGTTGATCAAGAGTAAGACAGGAGAGCTTTCAGAAAAGAGAAGTAAAGCAAGTCAGAGATTTGCTTAAAATACAAGAAAAATAGAAAACCTGTTGCAAAGCTAATCAAGAAAAAAAAGGAAAAAATAGAACGTATGGAATGGAGAAAGAAAGATAACCATAGATAAAGGACAGCTTCACAGGTTTTATACGCAGGTGATTATGTTGAACTCGGAGCTAAGAGTTGTAAAGTCTGGGTAAAATGAATGAGTTTCTAATAACACATAAAAGATCAAAATTTATCAAGGATGAAAAAGGTATAAATATGCTCACAACCATAGAAGAAATTTTAAAACTTGTCAAAACACTCCCAAGATGTGCCTAGATCTTATAAGTTAATTCCATTAGAACTCCATGGAGCACATAGCTACCATGGGATTTAGAATATTCCAGAGCACTGAAAAAGATGGAGAGTAATTCACTTAATTTTACTAGACTAGCATAATCTTTTGTTTTTAGTTCATTCACATATATGTATATATATATATATATATTTTTTTTAAACTTTTTGCTTTTTATTGGGGTATATTCAATTAACAAACAATGTTGTGATAGTTTCAGCTGAAGACTGAAGGGAATCGGCCATACATATACATGGATCCTTTCTCTCCAAACTACCCTCCCATCCAGGCCCCCACATAACACTGAGTAGGGTTCCGTGTACTCTATAGGAGGTCCTTGTCGGTTACTCGTTTTAAATATACCAGTGTGTACATGACTAACGTAATCTTGGTATAAAAACTTGTAGCAGAAATCTACTGCCATCTCAGATATAAATATAGTCCCAAGAATTGTAAAAAGAAAAGCACAATATTCCATCAGAAGAACAATATAATGAGTCAAGTTTTTTCCTAAGAATGCAGAAGTAGCTCAATAATGAAAAAAATCACAGTCATTATTGCGGGAGGGGTAAGCTGGCACAGCTTTTTGGAAGAGTAACTTGGTAGAATCTATTAAATTTAGACATGCATCTAGTCTGTGGCTTAGCAATACTGTTTATAGTTATCTGGGTCCTAAACAAACACTTTCATACAGGCACAAGGATGTCTGCAAGAATATTTTCTGTAGCAGAGTTTCTTTATAAAAAAAGAGAGAGAAATAATATCAGTAAGGGGATGACTAAGTCATAGTGTTTAAAAAATATGTGTTGGGAGAAAGGGGCAATAAATTAGGAATTTGGGACTAACATATACATACTCCTATAAATAACATAGGTAAACATCAAGAATGGGGCTCCAGAGTAGAGGTAATGTGTGGAACTCACCTCCTCTCACAAACACAGCAAAAATACATCTACAAATGGAACAGTTCTCAAAGGACACCTACTGAATACTAGCAGAAAACCTCAAATTCCTGGAAGGATGAGAAAAATCTCCACATAGCCAGGTTGGGTGAAAGGAAAAAAAAGGAGGAAGCAGGACAGGACTTGTACCCTTGAAAGAGAGCTGGATAAAAGTAAATTTCTCACGCTCTGGAAAGCTCCCTCAACCAGTGGGGTGATAAGCAAGGACAGAAAGGGAGCTTCAGAGGCTCAGAGGAAAATGCAGCAACTGGTTGCAGGCAGAAGAGAGAGACCTGCCGGATGATCTGGTCCACCACCCTGCGTGTCCCAGCCTGAGATGCACATCCACTGGTAAAGGTGGAGGCTGGGAGCGGAAACTTGGGGTTTAGAGGACAGACCTGGGGCTATGACTTGAGTTGGCTGCTCAGAGACAGCCTGAAGGGGCTGGAGTGTGGTATGGCCATAACCAGGGGTGTTCATGGAAGAAGCCCATCCCACCATAGAAGCAAGCACCATTGTTAAGTGGAGCACGAAGGGGGGCAGTGGAGAGGCTGCCCTAGCACCCCTTTCTCCATACCCCAGCCCCTGCCTCCACGGGCTCCAGCAGAGCATGCCCCAGCCACCACCTTGGGGGTTCCTGCCCCAGAGAGCTCCCACACCCCAGTCATTGCCTCAGTGGGCTCTGGGAGCAGAGGCCATCTGCCCAGGCACAGAGATGGGAATGAAATCACAGCTAAGCTCCAGGTAACTTAAGAAGCAAGACTGAAATCTTTCCCCACAACTTCACAAGCCATGGATTTACACCTTTGCTGTGAGCTCTGTAAATAGTACCTGCACGACATCCAAGTAAACAACAAGTGCTCCCGAGGCGGGGGTGGGTCTGGCCTTAGCAGTTGTGGCCTTTGTGGGCACATCCGCATGGGGCCTGGGCTAGACCAGGTCTGAGCTGCCTGCATAGCTCCCACAGGAGGTCCAGGTGTGTGATGACTGTGGTCCTTAGACCTGACTCTGGTTGCTTTGTGCTGGTGGCCTTGTGAAAACAATGCCTGCGGGACACCAGGGTCCATTGCCAGCACTCCCGTGTTTGAGATGGAACCAAGGGCAGTGCCAACAATGGTGTACTTTGTAAGCCTGCACAATGAGTGACAGGGGACACCACAGAGCACACTCGGTGTTGAACGTCTCTGGCAGAGGAATACTTAGTAGCTCCTCTCCCAGTAGGAGAGTTCCAATCCCACCTACTTTGTACTGCAGCTCAGAAGTGCAGCTTAGAAACAGGTCTGGGGACTTCTACTCCAACACATAGGGACCAGACCTTGTCCCTGAGAGGGCAGTGACGACCACAGAGCAAAGAGGAGGCCCTGTTAAATATCCAGTGTAGGGTCTGGTCACCATCCCACCATTCATATCTCCTATTAAAGGCTAACAGCCAGCATACCATGAGGAAGGAGCAGCAGGCATCCACACTAAAAACAGCCCTCAAACCAGAAAAACATTAAACGCACACAGGCTGCATAGGGATGCTCCCACATAAACATAGCCCTTCAGGACCATAGTTCAGTTCAGTTCAGTTCAGTTCAGTTCAGTTGTTCAGTCGTGTCCGACTCTTTGCAACCCCATGAATCGCAGCATGCCAGGCCTCCCTGTCCATTACCAACTCCCGGAGTTTACCCAAACCCATGTCCATCGAGTCAGTGATGCCATCCAGCCATCTCATCCTCTGTCGTCCCCTTCTCCTCCTGCCCCTAATCCTTCCCAGCATTAGGGTCTTTTCCAATGAGTCAACACTTCATATGAGGTGGCCAAAGTATTAGAGTTTCAGCTTCAACATCAGTCCTTCCAATGAACACCCAGGACTGATCTCCTTTAGGATGGACTGGTTGGATCTTCTTGCAGTCCAAGGGACTCTCAAGAGTCTTCTCCAACACCACAGTTCAAAAGCATCAATTCTTCGGTGCTCAGCTTTCTTCACTGTTCAACTCTCACATCCATACACGACCACTGGAAAAACCGTAGCCTTGACTAGATGGACCTTTGTTGGCAAAGTAATCTCTCTGCTTTTAAATATGCTATCTAGGTTGGTCATAACTTTCATTCCAAGGAGTAAACGTCTTTTAATTTCATGGCTGCCATCACCATTAGCAGTGATTTTGGAGCCCAGAAAAATCTTTCAGGATTTGAAATAGTTCAACTGGAATTCCATCACCTCCACTAGCTTTGTTTGTAGTGATGCTTCCTAAGGCCCACTTGACTTCACTTTCCAGGATATCTGGCTCTAGGTGAGTGATCACACCATCGTGATTATCTGGGTCATGAAGACCTTTTTTGTATAGTTCTTCTGTGTATTCTTGCCACCTCTTCTTAATATCTTCTGCTTCTGTTAGATCCATACCATTTCTGTCTTTTATTGAGCCCATCTTTGCATGAAATGTTCCCTTGGTATCTCTAATTTTCTTGAAGAGATCTCTAGTCTTTCCCTTTCTGTTGTTTTCCTCTATTTCTTTTCATTGATCTTTAAGGAAGTCTTTCTTATCTCTCCTTGCTATTCTTTGGAACTCTGCATTCAAATGGGAATATCTTTCCTTTTCTCCTTTGCTTTTTGCTTCTCTTCTTTTCACAGCTATTTGTAAGGCCTCCTCAGACAGCCATTTTGCTTTTTTGCATTTCTTTTCCATGGGGATGGTCTTGATCCCTGTCTCCTGTACAATGTCACAAACCTCTGTCCATAGTTCATCAGGCACTCCATCTATCAGACCTAGTCCCTTAAATCTATTTCTCACTTCCACTGTATAATCATAAGGGATTTGATTTAGGTCATACCTGAGTGTTCTAGTGGTTTTCCATACTTTCTTCAATTTAAGTATGAATTTGACAATAAGGAGTTCATGATCTGAGCCACAGTTCGCTCCCAGTCTTGTTTTTGCTGACTGTATAGAGCTTCTCCATCTTTGGCTGCAAAAAATATAATCAATCTGATTTTGATGTTGACCATCTGGTGATGTCCATGTGTGGAGTCTTCTCTTGTGTTTTTGGAAGAGAGTGTTTGCTATGACCAGTGCATTCTCTTGTCAAAACTCTATTAGCGTTTGCCCTGCTTCATTCTGTACTCCAAGGCCAAATTTGCCTGTTATGCCAGGTGTTTCCTGACTTCTTACTTTTGCATTCCAGTCCCCTATAATGAAAAGGACATTTTTGGGGGGTGTTAGTTCTAAAAGATCTTGTAAGTCTTCATAGAACCGTTCAACTTCAGCTTCTTCGGCGTTACTGGTCGGGGCATACACTTGGATTACCGTGATATTGAATGGTTCGTCTTGGAAATGAACAGAGATCATTCTGTCTTTTTTGAGATTGCATCTAAGTACTGCATTTTGGATTCTTTTGTTGACCATGATGGCTATTCCATTTGTTATAAGGGATTCCTGCCCACAGTAGTAGATATAATGGTCATCTGAGTTAAATTCACCCATTCCAGTCCATCTTAGTTCGCTGATTCCTAAAATGTCTATGTTCACTCTTGCCATCTCCTGTTTGACCACTTCCAATTTTCCTTAATTTATGGACCTAACATTCCAGGCAGGACCATAGTAGATGATTGTTTCTCCTAAACTCATGGAGCAATAGAAATATAAGTAAAATGAAGAAGCAGAGGCAGCTCTTCCAATTAAGAGATCAAGAAAATTCCCCTGAAAGAACAAACAATGAAACAGACCTCCTCAATCTAATAAACACTGAGGACAAAAAGGAGATAATGAAAATACTGAAGAAATTGAGGGCTATTGATAGAAATGCAGATTATTATTACAATTAACTAGAAACTATAAAAAGGAACCAAGAAATTTAGGGAACTCTTTCACTAAGATGAAAGATGAGCTACAGGCAATGATTAGCAGAATGAATACTGCAGAAAACATATAAATGATCTGGAAGATACAATAATGAAGATCAGCCAGTCAGAACAGCAGACAGAAATCCAAATGAAAAAAATGAAAGCAGCATAAGAGATCCCTGGATAATATAAAGTGTGCCCATCTACACTTAATGGGTATTCCAGAAGAAGAAAGAGAAAGGAGGATTGAAAGTGTATTTGAAGAAATTATGGCTAGAAACTCCTCAAACCTAAGGAGGGAAACAGATATCCAGATACAGGAAGCAGAAAGAGTCTCAAACAAGACGAACCTAAAATAGGCCTACACCAAGACATACTATAAATAAAATGGCAAAAGTTAGGATTTTAAAGGCAGCAAGAGAAAAACAAAGAGTTAATTACAAAGGGACCCTCATAAGGCTCTCAGCTGATTATTTCTGCAGAAACATTACGGGCCAGAAGAGAGTGGCAAGATATATTTAAAGTCCTGAAAGGGAAAAAAACTGCAACCTAGGATACTCTACCCAGCAAGATCATTTAGAACAGAAAGAGAAAGAATTTCTCAGATAAGCAAAAACTTAAAGAGTATAACATACTAAACTTATCCTAAAGGTAACATTGAATGGTCTTCTCTAAATAGAAAAAGAAGTAAGAAGCTATAGGAAAAAGAAAATCATAGTTAAATAAGCCAGCACCCAGGTTAAAAAAGATAAATTTCTGTGAAAACAATGGCAACCACAATGAACAGCAAAAGGATGACATAAAGATGTAAAAGAGGACATCAAAGCCATATAACGTGGTGGAGGGGACAACAGAGTACACACAGGGATTGAAAGTAAGGGGTGGAAAAAAGGTGCTTCATGTAAACGGAAATCACAAGACAGCAGGGGTCACAATACTCATACTAGAAAAAATAGACTTTATAACAAAGGCCATGATGAAAAATACAGAAGGGCACTACATAATGATATAGGATCACTATAAGGTGGGGATATTACACTCATCAACTTACATGCACTCAGTATAGGAGAACCCAAATACATAACATAAATACTAACAGACATAAAGGGAGAAACTGATGGAAATACAATAATATGAGGAGACTTTAACATCCCACTCATGTCAATGGACAGATCATCTAGACAGAAAATCAATAAGGCAACAGAGATCCTAAATGATACAATAGAACAGTTAGACTTGATTGATATTTTCAGGATGTGTTGTACCCCAGAAAAACAGAATACACATTCGTTTCAACTGCATATGGAACATTCTCTAGGATTGACCACATAATAGGGCACAAAATAAGCATCAATAAATTTAAAGATATAGAAATTATTTCAGGCATCTTTTCTGACCACAGTGGCATGAAACTAGAAATCAATCACAGAAAAGAAACAAGAAAAAAAAAATTACCTGGAGACTAAAGAACATACTACTAAAGAAAAAAATCAATGGATCAATGAAATCAAAAGAAATTTAAAAATACATTGACGCAAAGACAATGAAAACAAAACCATACAAAATCTATGGGATGCAGCAAAAGCAGTTCTCAGAGGGAAGTTCGTAGCAGTATAGGCCTTTAAAAGACAAGAAAAATCTCAACTAAACAACCTAATCTACCACTTGAAAGGATTAGGAAAAGAAAATAACAAATAAGACCTAAATTCAGCGAAAAAGAAGGAGATAATAAAGAGCAGAGAGGAAGGAGATAAAATAGAAATTCTAAAAAAATAGGAAAAAATCAATAAAATCAAGAGAGGTTTCTTTGAAATCATAAACAAAATTGACAAACCTCTGGCCAGGGTCACCCAGATGAAAGAAAGAAGACCAAAATAAAGTGACAAATGAGAGGAGAAATCACAACTGACACTGCAGAAATACAAAAGAAAAAGAGAATACTATGAACAATCGTACGCCAACAAACTGGAGAACCCAGAACAAAAGGACAGCTTTCCACAAATATACAGCCCACCAAAACCGGATCAAGAAGAAGTGAAATAAATATCTAATAGAAGTGAAATCAGAGAAGGCAATGGCACCCCACTCTAGTACTCTTGCCTGGAAAATCCCATGGACGTAGGAGCCTGGTAGGCTGCAGTTCATGGGGTCGCCAAGAGTTGGACACGATTGAGTGACTTCACTTTCACTTTTCACTTTCATGCATTGGAGAAGGAAATGGCAACCCACTCCAGTGTTCTTGCCTGGAGAATCCCAGGGACGGGGGAGCCTGGTGGGCTGCTGTCTATGGGGTCACACAGAGTCGGACACGACTTAGCAGCAGCAGCAGCAGCAGAAGTGAAATAGAATCTCTAGAAGTGAAATAGAACTGTAATAATTTATATATATATATATATAAAACATCCCTGTAAACAAAATCTAGGGGCAGATGATTTCACAGGTAAATTTTTCCAAACATAAAAAAAAAGAATTTATACCAATCCTTCTCAAACTCTTCCAAAATACCGAAGAGAAAGGAACACTCCCAGAGACACTCTATTTAGCCACTATCACCCTAATACCAAAACCAAAGACATTACTGAAAAAGAAAATTACAGGCCAATATCTTTGATGAATATAGATGCAAAAATTCTCAACAAAATAGCAACACAACAACACAAAAAAAGATCATATACCACAACCAAGTTCAATTCATCCCAGGGTCACAAGGACGGTTCAACATATGCAAATCAGTTAATGTGATACATCACAGTAACAAAAGAAAAGACAAAAATAGCATAATCATCTCAATGTGTGTAGAAAAGCCATTTGGTAAAATTCAACATCCATTCATGATAAAAACTCTCACCAAAATGGGTGTAGAGGGAACATAATAAGAATTTTTTATGACAAAAATCACAGCCAACATAATATTCAATGATGAAAAGCTGAAAGCCTTTCTGGTAAAATCTAGAACAATGCAAAGATGTCCACTCTCACCACTTCTAGTCAACATAGTATTGAAAGTCCTTAGCCACAGCAATCAGATAAGAAAAAAAAAAGGTATTCAAATCGGTAGGGAAGAGGTAAAATTGTCATTATATATAGATGACAGGATACTATATATAGAAAACCCTAAAGACTGCACACAAAAACTACTAGAACTGATAAACTCAGCAGGGTAGCCAGATGCAAGATTAATACACAGAAATTGCTGCATTTCTTTACACAAACAATGAAATATCAGCAACAGCACGTCAGCAAACAATCCCCTTTTAACATCACAGCAAAATGAAAGAAACAGGAGTAAATCTGACCAAGGAGGTTAAAGGCTTATATGCTGAGAACTACAAAACTTTAATAAAGACCCTGATGCTGGGAAAGATTGAAGGCAAAAGAAGGGGGCAACAAAGGATGAGATGGTTAGATAGCATCACCAACTCAGTGGACATGAGGAAACTCTGGGAAACAGCGAAGGGCAGGGAAACCTGGCATGCTGCAGTCCATGGGGTCACAAAGAGTCAGACATGACTTAATGACTGATCAAAAACCACAAAATAAAGTAAACTGAAGATGAAGCAAAGCAAGTAAACAAGATAAAGTAAACTAAGATGAAGATGATTCAAAGAAATGAAAAGATACACCATGCTCTTGGATCGGAAGGATTAATATTGTTAAAATGGCCATACTACCCAAAGCAATCAACAGATTTTACATGATCCCTATCAGATTACCCATGATGTTTTTCACAGAATTAGAACCAATAATCCTAAAATTTTATTTTTTTGGACTCCAAAATCACTGCAGACAGTGACTGCAGTAATGAAATTGAAAGACTCTTGGCTCCTTGGAAAAAAGCTATGACAAACCTAGACAGTGTATTAAAAAGCAGAAACATCACTTTGCTAACAATGGTTCATATAGTCAAAGCTATGATTATCCAGTAGTCATGTAGGCAGATGTGAGAGCTGGACCATAAGGAAGGCTGAGTGCTGAAGAATTGATGCTTTTGAACTATGGTGCTGGAGAAGACTCTTGAGAGTCCCTTGGACTGCAAGGAGATCAAACCAGTCAATCCTAAAGGAAATCAACCCTGAATATTCATTGGGAGGACTGATCTTGAAGCGGAAGCTCCAGTACTTTGGCCACTTGAGGTGAAGAGCCAACTCTCTGGAAAAGACCCTGATGCAGGGAAAGATTGAGGGCAGGAAGAGAAGGAGTGACAGGGGTTGAGATGGTTGGATATGTATCACCAACTCAGTGCACATGAGTTTGAGCAATCTCTGGGAGACAGTTAAGGACAGGGAAGCCTGGCATGCCACGGTCTACGGGGTTGCAAAGAGTCTGACACAACTTAGCAACTGAACAAGAACAACAATCCTAAAAATTTTATGGAACCATAAAAGACCCAGAACTGCCAAAGCAATCTTGAGGAAAAAGAACAAAGCTGGAGGCATAACCCACCCAGACTTTAGATAATGCTACGAAGCAACGGTAATCAAAACAGTTGGTATTGGCACAAAAACAGACATATGGATCAATGGAACCAACTAGAAAGCCCAGAAATAAACCTACACATCTATGAACAATTAATCTTCAGAAAAGGAGGAAAGAATATACAATGAGGGAAAGACAGTCTCTTCAACAAGTGGTGTTGGAAAAGTTGGATTGTTGTTGCTCATTGTTCAATCAGTCATGTCCAGTTCTTTGTGACTCCATGGACTTCAGCATGCCAGGCTTCCCTGTCCTTCACCACCATCTCCAGGAGTTTGCTTGAACTCATGTCCATTCAGTCAATGATGCCATCCAACCATCTCATCCTCTGTCCCTCCCTTCTCCTCCTGCCCTCAATCTCTCCCAGCATCAGAGTCTTTTCCAGTGAGTTGGCTCTTTGCATTAGGTGGCCAAAGGATCGGAGCTTCAGCTTTTAGCATCAGTCCTATCAAAGAATATTCATGGTTGATTTCCTTTAGGATTGACTGATTTCATCTCCTTGCTGTCCAAGGACTATCAGGAGTCTTCTCCAGCACCACAGTTTGACAGCATCAATTCTTGGTGCTCAGCCTTCTTTATAATCCAACTCTCACATCTGCCTACATGACTACTGGAAAAACCATAGCTTAGATTACATGGACCTTTGTTATTTAAGTGATGTCTTTGCTTTTTAATATGCTGTCTAAGTTTGCCATAGCTTTTCTTCCAAGGAGCAAGCATCTTTTAATTTCAAGGCTGTAGTCACCATCTGCAGTGTTTTTGGAGCCTAAGAAAATAGTTTGTCACTGTTTCCATTTTCCCCCCATCTATTTGCCATGAAGTGATGGGACCGGATGCTATGATCTTAGTTTTCTGAATGTTGAGTTTTAAGCTAGGTTTTTCACTCCCCTCTTTCCCCTTCATCAAGAGGCTCTTTTGTTCACTTTCTGCTATTACGGTGGTATTATCTGCAAATCTGAGATTTATTGATATTTCTTACAGCAATCTTGATTTCAGCTTGTGATTTATCCAGCCCAACATTTTTTGTGATGTACTCTGCATATAAGTTAAATAAGCCGGGTGACAATATACAGCCTCGATGTACTCCTTTCCCAATTTTGAACCACTCTGTTGTTCCACATCTGGTTCTAACTGTTGCTTCTTGACCTATATACAGGTTTCTCAGGAGGCAGGTAAAGTGGTCTGGTATTTCCACATCTTTAAGAACTTTCCATAGTTTGTTGTGATCCACACAGTCAAAGTCTTTGGGGTAGTCAGTGAAGCAGAAGTAGATGTTTTTCTGGAACTCTCTTGCTTTTTCTATGATCCAACAGATGCTGGCAATTTGATTTCTGGTTCCTCTGCCTTTTCTAAATCCAGCTTGTACATCTGGAAGTTCATGTACTATTGAAGCCTAACTTGAAGGATTTTGAGCATTACTTTGCTCTCATGTAAAATTACTCTTTCAAGATGTGCTAATCTAAATGGCAAATCTAAGTGGCTCAAGAATATAAAGTGACTTTTATACTCCAAGTACTCCTTACCTGCCAGGCTTTCTACTAAGCGCTTTATAAACAACATTAAGTCTTACTAGGAACCTTCTGCAGCATATTTATCATTGCATCTAATTTACAGGTGAGGAAGCAAAGTTCCAGGAGGTTGACGTGGTGGTCAGTGGTGATTGGTGGAGCCTGGATTCCAACCTGTGCCATCTGATCCTGGAGCCTGCTTGAGATTCTGCTCATGGGATCTGGAGCCCAGCTACACATTATTGAAAAACCAAAGGCACTTTTCAATAAGAACCCTGTTTCTATAATAAATATACTAAAAAGCAATATACATTTGTATAAAATATCAGCAGTTTTTATACATAACATCAATTACCGACCTGGAAATATCAGGGAAAAAACCATTCTATTAACTATGACAACCAGAACTATGTATTACCAAGTAGCTTGCTTATGAAAAACTAATAGGAGGAAAACTTTAAAACTTTACTGAGAGAGAAAGGGAAGATGAATAAATGGGGAGGCATGCCCATTTATAGCTTAGAAATCAATATTGAAAAGATCCAGATTATTCCCAAACCAGTCTATAAACATAACGTAAATTCCAGACAGGTGATTTTTTGTCAGTACCTGACCAAATTATTCTCGTAAGAAAAATACTGAATTTCAAAGACTGATTATATTTCAAAAGTCAGAAATGTGTCATACACAAATGTTTAGAAGTAAATACCATTAACAGTTTGGAACATACACCCAAACATGCACACAACACACACGTGCAGACACAGGGATACTTGGGCAGGATACTGCTCTCCGCGTGTACAGGCCCAAGTGTGAAACAGGTTTATAACAGATCGTGAGAGTATATTATTAAATTTTTACTTTTATGAATTGGTTGATAAGCACAGGTATTATTATAAAGGTAAAATAAACAATTTTAACAACAAAAGTAATATGTTCTTAAATATACTCATTGCTTTCTAATTATTTTTACTACACTTTGCAGCATGTGTGCTCTGGAGGTCATCTAGGGCTCGCGTTTCTGGGTGACACACGTGTGTAATGGTCTGTGCTGTGCTGCCCTTAGTCATTCAGTTGTGTCCGACTCTCTGCGACCCTATGGACTGTTGCCCTCCAGGCTCCTCTGTCCATGGGATTCTCCAGGTAAGAATACTGGAGTGGTTGCCAAGCTCTCCTCCAGGGGATCTTCCCGACCCAGGGATCGAACTGCGGTCTCCGGCATTGCAGGCCTATTCTTTACCAGCTGAGCTACCAAGGAAGCCTGTCATCCGTGGCATCATGTTGATAGCTTGAAACTGACCACGGTGAGAGTATTTATTCCAGGTCCCTGACTTCTTTTCAGATTGTTGATGGTTAAACATTTAACAGCACACCACCAGATTAAAATTATGTTGGTGGAAGTGATGCATATTTCACCTGTGGGCCCCAGTGAAGGCTCTTGGTTTTACATATGTGTCTATGTATACGACTCCCTGCCTGGAAGTAGGGTGACTGGAGATGAGGAATACAGCTTGCCTCCCAGTCAGTCCTGGATCAAGTTACAAGGGTTTCCTGGGGCAAAGTATTTAAATAAGTTGTCAACCTAAAACACATTATAAACTTTTCTTTTATAAACAGACAATGCTCTAAATCTGCTGACCTTTTCCGTGATGAAAGTGGTGTCGGTAAAATGTACCTAAAAGATACTTGGGAAAAATAAATATACTTGTCTTCTGGAGGCAAAGGTTATGTTGTAACAAAGTGTGAGCCAGTAACAGCTTTTCAAAATAAACCCACGCTTTGGGGAGCATGAGTTTATATTGAAATGGATAGCAGAAATTTCTCTAGAGTTATGTGATTTTGAGGCTGAAAATTATGTAAGTGGGCCACTCATAAAAACTCACATATCTGCTTACTTTCAAAACTTGGAAACAGGATATTCTAACCTTATACACCAACAAAGTTTTTAACACTAGAAGGTAAAACCTTTCAATTATTTTGTACGAACAAGTGCATGACTTCAGGAAAAGGAGAAACTGTCAGCTGAATTTTATTTAACAAATACCTTTGTGTAATTGGTGGATGAGTATCGCTATTTATTAGCCATGGTCCATAAAGCACTTATTTCTTTTGGTGTCTAGGCTGGTGAAGCTCCTTTTCAGTTATTTCAAAACCGAGTACTAGAATAACCTGAATTTAGAACCAGAACTTCAAATGTCTACACTACAAAGTATTACACCAAGATGTCAAAAAAATAAAAAAATCAAGCATATTTTATCTTTGCCAAAACACATTTTTTTTTAGTGAGAACAAAAATATGCTGTGTCCTAATTATCAAAGTAATTTATTTATCAGAGTGCCTGATGAACTATGGACAGAGGTTTGTGACATTGTACAGGAGACAGGGATCAAGACAATCCCCATGGAAAAGAAATGCAAAAAAGCAAAATGGCTGTCTGAGGAGGCCTTACAAATAGCTGGGAAGAGAAGAGAAGCGAAAAACAAAGGAAAAAAGGAAAGACATCCCCATCTGAATGCAGAGTTCCAAAGAATAGCAAGGAGAGATAAGAAAGCCTTCCTCAGTGATCAATGCAAAGAAATAGAGGAAAACAACAGATTGGGAAAGACTAGAGATCTCTTCAAGAAAATCAGAGATACCAAAGGAACATTTCATGCAAAGATAGGCTCGATAAAGAACAGAAATGGTATGGACCTAACAGAAGCAGAAGATATTAAGAAGAGGTGGCAAGAATACATAGAAGAACTGTACAAAAAAGGTCTTCATGACCCAGATAATCACGATGGTGTGATCACTCACCTACAGCCAGACATCCTGGAATGTGAGGTCAAGTGGGCCTTAGAAAGCATCACTACGAACAAAGCTAGTGGAGGTGATGGAATTCCAGTTGAACTATTTCAAATACTGAAAGATGATGCTGTGAAAGTGCTGCATTTGATATGCCAGCAAATTTGTAAAACTCAGCAGTGGCCACAGGACTGGAAAAGGTCAGTTTTCATTCCAATCCCAAAGAAAGGCAATGCCAAAGAATGCTCAAACTACCACTCAGTTGTACCCATCTCACACGCTAGTAAAGTAATGCTCAAAATTCTCCAAGCCAGGCTTCAGCAATATGTGAACTGTGAACTTCCAGATGTTCAAGCTGGTTTTAGAAAAGGCAGAGGAACCAGAGATCAAATTGCCAACATCTGCTGGATCATCGAAAAAGCAAGAGAGTTCCAGAAAAACATCTATTTCTGCTTTATTGACTATGCCAAAGCCTTTAACTGTGTGGATCACAAAAAACTGTGGAAAATTCTGAAAGAGATGGGAATACCAGACCATCTGACCTGTCTCTTGAGAAACCCGTATGCAGGTCAGGAAGCAACAGTTAGAACTGGACATGGAACAACAGACTGGTTCCAAATAGGGAAAGGAGTACGTCAAGGCTGTATATTGTCACCCTGCTTATTTAACTTATATGCAGAGTACATCATGAGAAACTCTGGGCTGGAAGAAACACAAGCTGGAATCAAGATTGCCGGGAGAAATATCAATAACCTCAGATATGCAGATGACATTACCCTCATGGCAGAAAGTGAGGAAGAACTAAAGAGCCTCTTGACGAAAGTGAAAGAGGAGAGTGAAAAAGTTGGCTTAAAGCTCAACGTTCAGGAAACTAAGATCATGGCATCTGGTCCCATCACTTCATGGCAAATAGATGGGGAAACAGTGTCAGACTTTATTTTTTGGGGCTCCAAAATCACTGCTAATGGTGATTGCAGCCATGAAATTAAAAGACGCTTACTTCTTGGAAGGAAGGTTATGGCCAACCTAGACAGCATATTTAAAATCAGAGACATTACTTTGCCAACAAGTCTGTCTAGTCAAGGCTATGGTTTTTCCAGTGGTCATGTATGGATGTGAGAGTTGGACGGTGAAGAAAGCTGAGTGCTGAAGAATTGATGCTTTTGAGCTGTGGTGTTGGAGAAGACTCTTGAGAGTCCCTTGGACTGCAAGGAGATCCAACCAGTCCATCCTAAAGGAGATCAGTCCTGGGTGTTCATTTGAAGGACTGATGTTGAAGCTGAAATTCCAATACTTTGGCCACCTCATTTGAAGAGTTGACTCATTGGAAAAGACCCTAATGCTGGGTAGGATTGGGGGCAGGAGGAGAAGGGGACAACAGAGGATGAGATGGTTGGATGGCATCTCTGACTCAATGGACATGGGTTTGGGTAAACTCCAGGAGTTGGTGATGGACAGAGAGGCCTGGTGTGCTGCAGTTTATGGGGTCACAAAGAGTCAGACATGACTGAGCGACTGAACTGAACTGAATTATCAAAGTGAAAATGTTTTTAAAATGTTGTTTATTTGATATTTGTATTTCCTTTTAAAAGTCTCAAGGGTGGTGGTACCAAGACGATCATCAGCATCACCTGGACCTCTCAGGCCTCACTCTCAGCCCTGCTTCACTGCTTTGAGTTAAATCGAGGAATTACCCACACCTGTGAATTTTGCAGAACTAGTATCAAGGGATGACAAAGGTATTTTGTCTTAGGTAGGTGTGTGGGTAAGGGGATTAGGAGTGGTCTGCTCCTCGTTGGAGATTTTGAAGACTAGAATAATTCCTGACATTTTGAAGTAAATTTATATTAAAACAGACTTTTTTTTGGAGTAAATAGATCCCCTACTTGGTGTAAATCCCAACTCCAATTTTACACTAGCTCCAAATTATAAAGGCATGTAATAAAACTGGCTGATAGAAGATGTACTATGTGCCAGGCTTGAGCTCCAAAATCTCTATCTTAGGCTCCAAAATCCCTGCAGGTGGTGACTGCAGCCATGAAATTAAAAGACGCCTGCTCCTTGGAAGAAAAGCTATGACCAAACCAGACAGCATATTAAAAAGCACAGACATTACATTGCCAACAAAGGTCCGTCTAGTCAAAACTTTGGTTTTTCCAGTAGTCGTGTATGGATGTGAGAATTGGACTGTAAAGAAAGTTGAGCGCTGAAGAATTGATGCTTTTGAACTGTGGTGTTGGAGAAGACTCTTGAGAGTCCCTTGGACTGCAAGGAGATCCAACCAGTCCATCCCAAAGGAAATCAGTCCTGAATATTCATTGGAAGGACTGATGCTGAAGCTGAAACTCCAATACTTTGGCCACCTGATGCAAAGAACTGACTCATTTGAAAAGACCCTGATGCTGGGAAAGATTGAAAGTGGGAGGAGAAGGAGATGACAGAGAACGAGATGGTTGGATGGCACCACCAACTCAATGGACATGAGTTTGAGCAAGCTCAGGGAGATAGTGAAGGACAGGGAAGCCTGGTGTGCTGCCATCCATGGAGTCGGAAAGAGTCAAGACAGGACTTAGGGACTGAACAGTAACATACACACTCATTTTCACACATACAATAAGCTTTGAAATTCACAACTCTTACACAAATGTAGTCATATTTACATACAGTCAATGCCCACACACATATTCCCATGTGCACACCCACATTTACATGCACACACTTACATTCATGATCACATGCTCACATATCCACATTCACACACACACATTCACACTATGTGACTTACACCCCCACACATATTATGCCCCCACATTTAGACACACTCACTTTGTCTCAGCTCTCTGAGGAGAACCAGAATGGGATACATTAGAATTTTTTCCCTTAATTTTCCTGTGTGGCTGGTTAGGGATCTTATCATCATTATCATTTATTTGTATTTTTCTTCAAAAGGTCTTCAGGGTTTTTCATCACAAAATAAAATTTTTTAAATCACATTAATAGTACACATAGGCATACTGCCCATCAAATTTGCTTAAACATAACTGATTCTTGCTAAGCTTGAGAATGAGCAACTGAACTGAACTGATATGCCAGGCATTGTCCTAAGTTCTCCCGAATTAATTCATTTAATCCTCTCCACGGCCCTACAAGGTGGATCTGCTGTTATCCTCAGTTTACAGATGAGGAAGCTGAGGCCCAGAGACCTTATGTGATCAAAGGGTGCTCAGTTGCTTCAGTCGTGTCTGACTCTGTGCGACCCTATGAACTGTAACCCGCCAGGCTCCTCTGTCCATAGGATTCTCCAGGCAAGAATACTGGAGTGGGTTGCCATGCCCTCCTCCAGGGCATCTTCCCGACCCAGAGATCGAGCCTGCATCTCTTACATCTCCTGCATTAGCACGCAGGTTCTTTACAACCTGTGCCACCTGGTCATCTGCTAATAAGCAGCAAGACCAGAACTTGGACCTAGTCTGTTTGCCTCCAGACTCCACCCTCTTAACTATTACACTGCATTGCTTGGGCATAGGGCTTCCCAGGTGGCGCTAAATGCAGGAGATGTAAAAGATGTGGGTTTGATCCCTGGGTCAGGAAGATCCCCTGGAGGAGGGCATGGCAACACACTTCAATATTCTTGAGTGGAGAATCCCATGGACAGCGGAGCCTGGTGGGCTACAGTCCATGGGATCACAAAGAGTCGGACACAACTGAAGTGACTTAGCATGCATACTTGGGCATAAGATGTATAAATGAGTAAATATCTGTTGCGGATGCACACTCAAATATTTTTATTAATGGGGAACACGATCGAAAAAGTTTGGAGGCCATTAGCCCAGGGACGGAGGAGCCTGGTGGCTGCCGTCTGTGGGGTCGCACAGAGTCGGACACGACTGAAGCGACTTAGCAGCAGCAGCCGCAGCAGCAGCCCAGGGAATATGAACTCAGATGCTAGTGTGACCTGGAAAACTTTTCATGATCCAGCCCCAGTCAGTCTCTCAGACTCGTCTCCTGCCCTCCTTCCTTGCAACCTGTGCTTTGAATTCTACCATCTTGAACTTGACTCTGGCAGCTCCCTGATTTCCCAACGCCTCCTCCCCTCTCTTCCTCCTACTCGGCCTTTGGAACCTGGCTCAGGCCACTGTCTTCCCTTTCCTCTCTGCTCCTTCCCCTTCGAAGGTGTCTCTTGTATGTCCAGCATTTTCTGCATACTCCTCCAGGACATTTGCCCACTGTTTTGTAGTCACCCATTCACTTGTTTGTTGAGCACCCAGGAGATAGTGTCCTAGTGTATGTCGGGCACTGTTGTACAGCCTGGCACGCACAGGGGTGAATGCACGACGGAGGAAAGGGAAAGCCACCGCTGCCCTAGGGGCTGCTGTGTGACCTGTTATGTGTGTAACAGCCACCAGAGGGGGGCAGACGAACAGGGTCCTTTGAACAGCACTGCCTGGAAGAATTCAGGCTGAGAATTGAAAGAACTATTCTAGGACCAGAAGGGAAGCTCACTGGGCACACAAGCCATTCCTCTGTTTAAGAGAAGAACAAGCAAACCCTTCCTGGTAAGCACAGTGATAAAATCTGTGCTCTCTTTTAATTTTTTTGAACCTGGACAATCTTCAAATCAGAAAGCCTGGGTTCTAGTTGCAACTCTAACATCCATTTAGCTTGTTGGATCCCAGACAAGACCCTTGGTTTTGGAGCTTTAGTTTCTTACTCTGGAAAACGGGTGGCATACTCATTTTTTCCTACTCCCTAGGATGTTCTGAGATCCACACTCAACAAAGCACAGTTTAATAACGAATATCTTAAAAATGACAAGGCCACATGTGGGGTGTAAGCAGAATCCAGGGGCTAAAGGAAAATAAGTCCAACCACCCTGGTTCAAAATGAGTTTTTTGCTCTGTGGGTTGAAAACCAAAGTATCCATTTGGGTCAATCAGCGTGGTCCTGCCTAGGAAGCATAGACATCTGGAGATTTCAAGGTGGGGGTTGTTTAGACCTTCTCATTTACTTGTCTCCCACTTGACCATCTCAGCTATATTGCCAGGGACCCCCTAGTCCACCTGCATCTAACCTCATGGATAATCTGTGTATTTCATCACACTTGTTCATATTTTAGAAAAAATTTTGCAAATGTGCATAGATATCATTGCAATAAATAAAACAAAAATCATATAATAGCTTTCCTTCGTTTCTAGTTGCAGTGTATGTTTAAAATTAGCAAATAATTCAAAATACACTTAGAATTGCAAAACATGCCTATGGAACCCATGCAAATTGGACAACAGGGGCTTAGCAAACTCAGAAACAGCCAATCCAGACCCATAACCATTTAACAGTGTTAGCTCTTTGGTTACTGTGATTCCTCCCACTGGGGGGATTGGATGCCTGGGCTGAGCAGGGATGGATAGATGTGACTGCTTCCTCTCGGCGGGTCTCTGATCTCACAGATGCCTCTCAAAATAAGTGTGTCTCTGTGTTCGCGAGTAATTTAAGGGAATTTAAAGGGGACTCTTTATATGCGCAATAGTCTCACTTTATATTTTATCTTTAGAATCCAACTCACCATGATGTGGCATGTGCAGGTCTGGGAACATTTTGGGCACAAATTTAAGCCTCAGTTGAGTCCGCTGATGGAGCCCAGGAACCCCTGAGGCCCCGAGTGGCACTCAGAGACCGCGGCAGAGCCAGGCCCTCACCCCAAGGCCCACAGCGGCGCGCGCCGGCCGGCCTTTCCCTCTGGGGGACCTCGGGCACCGGGCCTCCGGAGCCGCGCGTGTGTACGGCGCACGCTGCCCACTGCGGCAGTCGGGCCCCGCGGGCCCTTTCTCAAGGCGCCCTGCCCCCTGGAGCCGCAGGGCGGGGCGCGCCTTCCCGCCCCTCGCCTCGGTTCTGTGTCCCACATAGCGCTGATGGTCGACGCCGGCCTGGGCCCCCTGGGCGCCGGGGGGCAGCCGCCAGCTGCCGGCAGTCCCGGGTGTGAGCGGGAGGCCCGAGTGGGCGGCCGCTCCACACCCACCCACGCACACCCTCTGGCTGCTGCTGCGAGCTGCCGTCTCTCCTCCCCGGGGCCGGCGTGCAGAGACCTCTTCAGGGACGAGGAGCGTCAACGCTGAGGTTCCAGAACCAGAGACTCCACAAGCCGCAGCGGAGATGGTGGAGATTAGGACTGCCAGGCCTCCAAAGTCTTCCTGACCGTCCTGAAGACGTCGAAATGGGTGGAGTTCCTCTGGCTCCCGCGGCTGGGTGGCCGGAGCTTCTGCCCGCAGGATTTAGTTAGATCTCAAGCAGAAGTCGCCAGCCTTGAGCGCTTGCAGACAGCCAGAGCAGGCTGTGAGGGAGGACCCTGGCAACATGATGGAGATCTTTAAAAAAACCACAGTGACTTGTCTCTACTTGGCCATGGCCTGGAATGACAGCCCCTGAAAAAAACTAAAACCATGGCAACCGCAAAGCTCTTTATTTACACCCACTCTGGATTTGAGGCAGTGTTAGATTTATTACAGTTCCATTTGTTATTTGGGGCTTCCCTGGTGGCTCAGATGGTAAAGCGTCTGCTTGCAATGCAGGAGACCTGGGTTCGATCCCTGGGTCCAGACGATCCCGTGGAGAAGGAAATGGCAACCCACTGCAGTACTCTTGCCTGGAAAATTCCATGAATGTGCCTGGTAGGCTACAGTCCATGGGGTCGCAAAGAGTCGGACACGACTGAGAGACTTCATTTTCTTTCTTTAGATTTGTTATAAATCCCCATATTCTTCAATTGTCTACCCAATATTAAATACACACTGATGGTGCTTTGCACCAAGCCTGGAGCTCCACTGTGGAAGAAGGAAATTTCTTAAAAATTTAAGTTTATGTATTTATCAGTTGTGCGGGGTCTTCGTTGCTGCTCGTGGGCTGTCTCCAGTAGCAGCAACTGGGGCAGCTCTCTAGTTGTGGCGGTTGGGCTTCTCACTGCAGTGGTCTCTCCTGTTGCAGAGCACAGGCTCTATGGTTCATGAGCTTCAGTAGTTGTGGCCAACGAGTTTGTTGCTCTGAGGCATGTAGGATCTTCCCAGACCAGGGATCAAACCAGTGTCTCCTGAACTGGTAGGTGGATTGTTAACCATTGGACCACCAGGGAAACCCCAGAGGAAGGAAATTAATATCTGACAGGGAATCCCCGAGAGAGAACTTTGTATGAAAAATTGAGGTTTAAGGCCCACCTCTGAGGGACTCCCAGAACTTTTTCCATTAAGTACCCTCCCACCTCCACTAGGGGCTTCCCGAGCGGCTCAGATAGTAAAGTGTCTGCCTGCAATGCAGGAGACCCGGGTTTGATCCCTGGGTCAGGAAGATCCCCTGGAGAAGGAAATAGCTACCCACTCGGGTATTCTTGCCTGGAAAATCCCACGGACTGAGGAGCCTGGTGGGCTACAGTCCATGGGGTTGCAAAGGGTCGGACACGACTGAGCGACTTCACTTTCACTTTCACCTCCACTGTTTGTTACCTCTGCACCCTTCCCCCAGACTCCTTCTTCACATCCATCATTCCTAATCTGGTTTCTAAGGCTTCCAGAAGACTCTCTGGATGGGTCCTGAGTCGTCTCTTGAGCTTTAACTGGGAAACATGGAGGTGGGAGGGTGGGGTGAGAGAGGCGGCCTAGGGAGCAGTCAGGGAACTGAGACCCTGAGACCCCTCTCACTTTTCCTCTTCTTTCTCTCATCATCCTCGGATCTTCTCCTCCATAATCAGCCATGTTTGCTGAACCAAAACAAGGACATGAGATCTGACAGGTGTACTTACGGGGAAAACGGGATGTTAAATCCTTGAAACTGGAATTGGGAATCCTAGTCTCAGAGTGCACACTAAGCCTTACCCACAAAATCAGGGACATACTTGTTGGCTTCTCTGGACCTCATCAGTGAGGCAAAGGTTTCATGTACAGATGGACTCACGTGTAGATGAGGCCACGTCACCGTGGCTTAAGGACACCAGATAGCGTGAGAGTTGTTTTATGATGGTCAGCAGTGCCTGGCACACTGCCTTTGATAATATCCCCACAACCCCAAAGATATTAAGAGGGATGACAGACCCTTGAACAATGTGGGGGCTAACCCACATAGACCTTACAGTCTTTCCCCTGTATCTGCAGTCCCTCCATATCCGCAGATTCAGCCAACCTCAGATTATAGTACTGAAATATTTACTATTGAGAAAAAAACCAGTTCCACATGCATTTTACTTAAACATTTATTGAATTGTATTTATTCTGTCTGAGATACAGTATTCTTTTTTTTTTTTTTTTTCAGATCTCAGGCATTTCACAAACCACTCAAAAGCTTTTGACCTCAGATGTTCTGTCTATAGGATCCAGTGGCTAAAATGCCTTGGACATTGGAGGATTGTTTAGAGGACCAGACTCAGAGAAACATGCATACAGCTTTGGCAGATCATCTGCAAATCTTGATGTCTTGATAAGTGTTACTTTAAAATGTATGTTTGCGGTAGTGAGAGGCAGATGGTGGGCCACTGAAGGAAGGAAGGTCTTAAAAAGTTTCCAGAAGTTTCTTGACTCATCTTGGCTGTCCTTGGGTGTGAATGGAAAGTATGCAATACTGTTAATTATTCTTGTTATTGTTCAATCACCAAGTTGTGTCTGACTCTTTGTGACCCCACAGAAAGCAGCACACCAGGGTTCCTTGACCTTCACCATCTCCTGGAGTTTCCTCAAATTCATGTCTGTTGAGTCAGTGATACTATCTAACCATCTCATCCTCTGCCACCCTTTTCTCCTTTTGCCTTCAATCTTTCTCAAGATCAGGGTCTTTTCCAATGAGTTGGCTCTTCGCATCAGGTGGCCAAAGTATTGGGGCTTCAGCTTCAGCATCAGTCCTTCCAATGAATATTCAGGACTGACTTCCTTTAGGATTGACTGGTTTGATCTCCTTGCAGTCCAAGGGACTCTCAAGAGTCTTCTCCAGCACCATACTGTTAATTACAGGGGAGCAAAATGCCCTTGGCTTCCCAGGTGGTGCTAGTGGTAAAGAACCTGCCTGCCAATGCAGGAGACATTAAGAGAGGTGAGTTTGATCCCTGGGTGGGGAAGATCCCCTGGAGGAGGGCATGACAATCCACTCCAGTGTTCTTGCCTGGAGAATCCCATGGACAGAGGGCCCTGGCAGGCTACAGTCCCTGGCATCACAAAGAGTTGGACATGACTGAAGCAACTTAGCAGCAAAATGTCCTTAGTTTTGCTGTTGTTTTGGGAACAGTTTCTGTTCTATTTTTGAGAGTGAAAGTGTTAGTCACTCAGTCATGTCTGACTGTTTGCAGACCCATGGACGGTAGCCCACCAGCTTCTCTGTCCATGAATTTCTTCAGGCAAGAATACTGGAGTGGGTAGCCATTCCCTTCTCCAGGGCATCTTCCTTACCCTTGAATTGAACCTGTGTCTCCTGTATTGCAGACAGATTCTTTACCATCTTCCCTGGTGGCTCAGATGGTAAAGCGTCTTCCTTCTGAGACCCGAGTTCGATCCCTGGGTCTGGAATATCCCCTGGAGAAGGAAATGGCAACCCACTCCAGTACTCTTGCCTGGAAAATTCCATGGACTGAGGAGCCTGGTAGGCTACAGTCCATGGGGTCGCGAAGAGTCAGACACAATTGAGCAACTTCACTGTCACTTTCACTCCTGTAATGCAGACAGATTCTTTACCATCTGAGCCACCAGGGAAACCCCTTTAGGGAACTTCAATATTAATCAGTGCAGAGGGCGTCTGTGGCTTTTGGCCACCTTGCCATTCCTCACCACAAAGTCATCCACCACAGAGGTTTTCAGGGCCCTTGCTCTGTCGGTGTGAGGTGCTTTCAGTTTATGAGGAATGAAGAGGGATACCCACCGGAGCAAACACTGGGCACCGGCTGTGTATCAGACTGTGTTCCAGGGTCCAGGGAGTCTCAGTTCAGTTCAGTTCAGTTCAGTCACTCAGTCGTGTCTGACTCTTTGGGACCCCATGGACTGCAGCACGCCAGGCCTCCCTGTCCATCCCCAACTCTCGGAATTTACTCAAACTCATGTCCGTTGAGTCGGTGATGCCATCCAACCATCTCATCCTCTGTCATCCCCTTCTCCTCTGGCCTTCAATCTTGAGTGGTGGATAAAACCCACAAGGTTCCTGACCATGTGGAACTTCCACTCAAGTGAGGGTTGATAAATAATAAAAACATGCGTAAATCAACAAGGTAATTTCAGATGATGTAAGCGCCAGGAAGTGAAGAATCTGATGACATGCTTGAAAGAGATAGGGGAGAAGGGTCTGAAGCTACTCCTGGTTGCATGGTCCAGAAAAACATCTTTGAAGAGGTGACTGAGGCTTGAAAGCTTCAATGAGCCAGGTGGGGAAGGTCTTGGGGCAGAATCTCCTAGTTATAGGGATCGGTTGGTGCAGAGGCCCTTACGTGGTAAGGGCCTTGGTAAGGGCTTTGGTAAGTTCCAGGAATACAAAGAAGGCCAGTGAGGCAGGAGCATGGAGGGTAGAGGGGCATCCTCAGGCACTCATCCTCAGGCCAGATGCAGAGGAAGCTGTAACAGGTCCACTGTTCGAGCCAACGGTTGCTCTGGTGTCCTCAACACCTTGTTCCCTGGAACTGGGCATCCATTTCTTTCTGTCCCATCAACCCCACCCTCATAACTCAGCTGCTTTCCCCCTCTGCTTCTCTCTCTATTCATTTCTGCATGTCTGTTTCCACTTGAGTGTGTTGGGGAATCACCATCAATGAGACATGATTCTGGTGGATGGGGTGTCAGGAGAGGTCTCTCGTTACCCGCTATCTCTCCTGGTCAAGCTTCTCTGGCCTGGACTCTGGGTCCATCCACTGTGGCCAGGTTTTCACAACCCATAGCTTGGCAACGTACTTTGAAGGAAACTGTAGTCTACGGCCATACCACCATGAATGTGCCCAGTCTCATCTGAAGGATGGTGTCATGACTACTTCCCTCAAGATCAGACTGTGCACTGGGCAAGATTTAAAGAGTCTGACAGCCTTTTATAGGAAGGATAGTTACAACCTTGTCCCAAGAAACAAGCCTAAAAGCTGGTTTGTTTTTAACAAAGAGCTCCATAACAAGGGGTAAGTACTTTAGCTCCTCACTGATCCTACCCCAGGAAAGTCTGCCCTTCAGCATCCAGATCTCAGCACTTCTGACTCAGCCGTCCACACAGCCTCTAAGGACTGGCTTCCTCCTGTTCCTGCTCAAGACGGTCCCGAGTCTCTCTCCCTTCCCACGTCCTCTTACACAACAGATCCCACCATTTCTCTATCGAGAACTAGACTCTTATTTCCTCTCCCCTCAAATCTATACTAGCTGTATGAGCAGCTGTAACCAAGGAACGTAGTGGAAGTACTCTGTAAGAGAAGAGCATCTTCCATCTTCACCTGTTGGAACATCCCTCCTTGGGCCCCAGCTGCCACATTGTGAGGAAGCCCAATTATCCGTGAGAAAAACCCCAAGAGAGAAGTATGAAGGTCTCCAACTAACAGCCCCTGCTGAGCTCCTAGTTGGCACGGAGTGCCGATTGCCAGTCTCATGCATGAAGCCACTGAGGACCTTTTAACCACCCCAACACCACAGCCAGTACCTGCGAGGCATTTGAATACCCAGTCAATACACAGCATTGTGAGAAATAATGAACTGTTTCATTCTGTGTCTCTATGTTTTATGGTGGGTTTTTTTTTTTTTTTTTTTTTTTTTTGGCAGAACAGCTCCTGAGCTTCTATAGCGTCCAGAATCTGGGTATCAGGGGGTTGGATGAGGACAGAAGATAGGTTATATCCCATCGCATCACACGTGACCTTATGGAACTTCAGAATCGGGTACAAGCAGCCAGGACTGGGAAAGTGAAAAGCACGATTTTCACTTTACTTGGTCATTGCTCCCTGTGAAGAATCACTAGAACAGAACTCCTTTACATCCCAGTGGCAAGAAGCCCAGGCCCCTCTGGCTTGGGACCTCGCCTACGTGGTGTTGGCAGTTTGGGGAGAGGATGCAGGCACAGCCTGGAAGGCAGGAGAGGACTCAGCGTGGTGGGCAGCGCTGAGTCTGACATTTTCATCTGAGGGCTGGAATGTGATACTGTCAGTTGCTGTAGAATTAGAGAAGTTCACGTGGATGTTATCGTATTATTCAGATACTAATTCTTACATGATGAAATGAGAACACTGTTTTTTTTATTGGAGTGTAGTTGCTTTACAATATTGTACTAGTTTCTACTCTACAGCAGAGTGAATCAGCTGTACGTAGACATACAGTTCCTGAAATGAGAAATCTCATTTGCTTTTCCTTTCTCTTCACTTTCTTCTTCTTCGTTTTTTTTTTTTTAGGAGAAGCAGCAAGAAAGATGTCCAACCTATTCTTGAGCTCCAGCCTAACATTTGGTTATTCGTTCTTTATCCAAAGTCAATATTTTGGAAGAAGTTTGAACCAAATCATTCATGCATTCTCAGGTTTCCCTGCATGAAAAATCCCCACAGTTTTCCACTTAAAAAGAAATAAAAAGTCTGAGAACTATGTACTGAAAAGCTATTAAATGTTGTAGGCTGTAAACTCCAAACTTGGCAGGATGAAATGGTCATGAAAGAAGGAAATTCAAGTCAAGTGTGAATCTAGTAGCCAAAGCTTGTAACGTGTTCAAGGCATGCAGATCAGAGCTTGTGGGGAGCACTGGGCGGTGAAAACCTGTCACGAGTGACCTGTCACCGAACTGGCCCTGCAGACAAGAACACTTACTCTTGCCTGGTCGCTGCGATGGTCTCATGACTGGTCCCCCTGACTCTGTATCTTTTTAAAGCACGAAGTTTATCAGGTCATTTTCCTGTTTACAAATGTTCAATGACTCTGCACTGCCCGCGGGATAAATCAGCACTTCAGAAGTCACCTTAAAGAGGTACAGGCATGATCCGTCTTTGCTTCCCTCTCTGACCACACAGCTCAGCCACGCCCCAGCTAACACTATTTCCCCCCGTCATGGTGAACTCCTGGTGTTCCAAGAATGCTCACTGCTCTCCAGCATGAGTGCTTGGACATGCCATTCTCTCTGCTGGGACCACACCCCGGTTCTTATTTATCTACCAAGAGTCAACTCAGATGTCACCTCTTCCAGGAAGGACTAGGGGTACCTCCTCTGGATTACCATTGCATTTGGTAATTTGTCACGATATGTAATCATTGTATGTTTACATGTCTATACACACTATTACACTGTTCATACCCCCCATTAACTGCCTCAAGGCAGTTACCCTGCTGTATTTGATTTTTTTAACCCCTAAAACCCACATAGTACTTGACTTATAATGGATACTAGATAAACTGTTGTGGCCAAAAAGTAAACAAATAGCTCTAAACCTTATTTACATTTGTTTGGCACCCTGGGAATAAGCAAGAAAAAGAGGAATATAGGGACATAGAGTTTTAAGAGGGAGGACCTACAGAGTCAAGATTCTGAATCCAGAGAATTGTTTATCCATGTCATAATTTTGCCTAGAATTGAACTTTCCCTAGAAAATAACATCCACAGCCATTCAACCTGGCAGTGTTCTTATTTTCATAAGTGTTGTCACAATGGACTCTGTGTCACAGAGGTTTGGAATTGACTCGTTTAATTAACAAAGATCATTTGAATTCCAACTGTGCCAAGCCTTGTGCATATTAAAATGTGAAGACAGCCTGAGTTGTTTTCCTCCAGGAGCTTGTAGTATCCTGAGGAATTGGTAATGGGGTTTGGATTTGATTTGATGCTATGGTTGTTGTTGTTAAGACTTCTACAAGGATGAAGTTCTTTTGCAGGAGGGCTGCCCCAGTTGCAGGGAACTCAGCTGACCAATATGAGTTCAGCTCCAAAAAATGCTTTTAACTTTTTCCCAGAAGAAAAAACAGGCATAAAGCTCACCCGAGAGAAGAAATGTGGATGACACACTCCACCATGGACACAAAATATTTTTTAAAACAAGTGACATGTGAGCAAATAAATAAGAGGATACAGGATGCAGACACAGAAGCAAGAGATTCAACCTGAGTTTCTGACACACCTGGGTCTTAAGGATGGAGCAGGTTTTTCTCTCTAGAGGCACAATCTGTGCCTTAAATCCTTGAGAATCATGTCCAACTTCTATGTGTGGAAGATAAATGTCTTTGGAGATGTTTGGAAGGAAATGGAAGATGGTGAGAACCTGGAATGGGCCCTCTGTCTCTAGGTCAGGCTACAAACACACCAGAATTGATGCTGGAGGGACAGCAATATGCTGATGACATCAATCAATGGACCTATGCCTGTGGGTGACAGAGACACAGGATGGAATATCAAAGGGTGAAATCTGACCTTAAGAGGTGTAGGGAGGAGAGCAGAGAACATGCCTAAAATTCTCCTCTGACTGTTGCCCACTTAATCAACTCTCCAAATCTGAAATATCCACTCATACCTGTTTTTCTTCTGAATGTTAATCTTCTGAGATCTAGAAATGTATTTCAAAGAGAACCTAAGGATAGTTGCTCACCTTTAAATAATGAAAGTGTTATTAAATAATGTATATGATTGACTTCAATTCTCCCCCTTCCTCTGGAGACACACTATGCCATCTGTATTTTCCATGTATATTTATACTTCCCTGACCCAGACTTGTGCCTGGGCCCATAGAATGTGGTAGAAAGATTTGAGCCTAGTCTTAAAGAGTAGTACCTGACTCTCCTGTTTCTCTCTGTACCTGTTCTATTATCATGAGAAGTGCTAGTCCCGCGTAGGCACTGCCTTCTAGCAACAATCAATATGCATGGATCTGACATGAGCCCCCAGTCAATGAGATGCCAAGCCCATCTGGACTTTTAACTCGAAGCAGAACCACTCAGGTAATACCAGCCTAGACCAGCAGACCCACAGCCAACCCTCAGAGACAAAAGCAAGAATTAGTGAGTGTTGTTCAGACACTATTTGAGTTCATTTGTTACACAGTGAAAACTGACTTACAGGGAGGAGAGGAATAGCGATCACACCAGAAAAAGCGCTCACGGGAAAATTCAGCCAGAGCCTCTCAAGTCTCATAGGGGCAAGGAGATTCAAAACAGAAGGGAAAACAAAGCAGGATTCAGGGTTAAAGAACAGTAGGCTGTAAAAAGAAAGAAAGAAAAGAGGAGGGATGGAAGACTGCCCAGCATCCCTGCTGTTGAACTAGGGTTTGCCTATCACTTAGTAGCTTCATGATCTTCTCTTAGTTTTCTCATTGTGACATAGGGATAATGAAAGCAACTACTTCATAGGGGTGTTGAGAGGATTAAATGAGTTGAATATATACAAAGAGCTTAGAAAAGTGTCCGGCACATGTTAAGTGGTGTACGCATGTTAGCTTAGCAGTGCCTCCATGATGGAGCTCCAGACGTAACCTCTGCCTGCTACTTCTGAGTCCACCACTGGGATGCTTGTGTATCATGTGAACTTCGCTATCAGAACTCCATTTCCCAGAACCTCTTCCTAACTGCCTGGCGGCCAACCTACAGTGACTTTAGGATTGACCCCCACCAAATGCAGAGTTAACAGCCCTCTTCACCAGCTCCCACCATTATTCACCATCTCATCTCTATAGCAGGTCTGTGTTTTCCCATATTCCTTATCATGCTTCCCTGATCACACCTTGACTGATATCCCTACCTCTAACACATTAACTTATGAGCGGGGAGAGAAGACGTGGCATCATTGAAAACTTAGGAATTTTTACAAAAAAGTTTGCTTTCCCATAACCCTAAACATTTTGGTTCTCAATTATAGCTCCTCACCCACCATCTCCCTAGGACTTTTCCGTAGGAGACCTTGAGCAGCCGCGAGTGAATACCGGCTGCTAAATTCTCATGAAACAAATATTCAACCCCTGGCTTCAGAGCACTGATGGGTGGGGTTAGCCACTGGTCTGTCATCATATTTCACAATCAAAGCAGTAAATTATCCCTAAGAATAAAACACAAAAGGAATTCTATCTACCTCAATGTTGCTATTTTCCCAATTTCCCAGAACGAGTTGTACAGAAAAATGCAAATGCTATGAAGATAGGTCCAAGTGAAACACAGAATTCATAATAAGAGGATGTTGTCACTCTGGAAAAAGGCACCCCAGAGGGCTTTGGGTTAGTATCACAGTCATGAAAACAAGTTCGACGTTCTTGTCAGATAAACAATCGTCATCACAGCTCTGGAAGCTTAGAAAGTGAGTCATCCCGAGAAGCGGGCGCCGAAGACGTGGAGGCAGGCGTTGACCTCAGCCCTCTGGCAGCTGACAGGCACATTCTTTCTTCCCCGTGATGCTATCTTTGGGAGATGCAGCTGCAGCCGTGAGCACCAGCATCTCTGCTGAAACGCCCTTCACCTCTTCCTCCCCAAGACGCCTGTGTGCTCTTGCCTCCAACATTCCGCTGTCCTTGAGAGTGACCATTCTCTACTGCCAATGGATTTCCTCCTTGGGGAAGAGAAAATACTTCAAAAAGCCTCTCCTTGCAAGAGCGACGCATCGTTAAGGACTTTCCACCTAAGATGTGTTGGCTGAGTCCACGGGACAGAGAAGAGAGCAGGCCCAGTCCCAAACCCAGTCAACCAGCAAAGCAAGAAAGGGCCTGAAAGGGGCATCAGAGACTGGCTAGAGGTGGACACAAGGTTAATGTCAGTGTGTGTGTGCATGTGCAGGGGGTCCTATAAACAGGAAGTGATGGCTGGGGTGAGGTCCACAGCAAGGCCAGACATGCAGGCATGGAGGAGGGTTCAGGCAGGAGAGGGTGAGGGGCCCCTGATTCTGCAGCCTGGGCTGGAGCTGGGGCAGGTCGAGAAGCATCACCAGGGCTCTGCGAATGGCACTGCTGTCCTTTCTCCCTTCATCTGAGTGCGCTTCATGACCAGGACCAGGAGTTTCTACAGGCATAGCCATCAGAGGCTGAGCACTCAGGAAGCAGCGTGGTATAGAGGAGGCATGTCAGCCTTTTGCTCCAAGACACGTGATCACAGTGTTCCCAGAAGCCTTACTCAGAATTGCTACCAGCCTGGAACTAACCAAACTACCTCTGGGGTAGAATGCATCGGAAGTGGAGGTTTATTTATAAGCACATTGTGGCTGATTTGAGCAGTGGAATACTGTATTAGACTCCTGGGCTACCATAGCAAATTACCATAAACTGGTGGCTTCCCATCACAGAAACATATTCTTCCCAATTCAGGAGGCTAGAAGTTCACAATCAAGAGTTTGGCCAGGCTGGTTCCTCCTTGCTCCTTGGACAGAGGCTTTGCGCTGTCTCTCCCATAGCTTCTGGGGCTTGCCTGCAACCGCTGTAGCTTGTGGCTGCGTCACTCTGTCTTATCATGACCTTCTGCTCTTGATATCTTCTTGTAAGGACATTGGTCACAGGGTTCAGACTCCACCCTAATCCAGTATGATCTCATTTTAAATGATCACATCTACAAAGACCCTATTCTAAAGAAGGCCACACTCCGAGGTTTTAGGTGAACATAAATTTTGGAGAGACACTGTTCAATGCAGTACAAACACTACAAAACAGTCAAACTGGTTGAACTGCAGCCACATCCAGAGTGTGAATGAAAGCTTCAAACCCAACATTTGATGAAAGAAGCTAGACACAAAGGAATATGTACTGTGATATTACACTATGAATTTCAAGGTTTACTGTAGTGTTCAGGGACAATGATGGTACCATAGCAAAAAAGCAAGTCCATGATTCCCATAAAAACCACAACAGCGCTGACCTTGAGGAGGAGACAGGAAAGGGGGCATGAGAGGGGTTTCTGGCATGCTGGAATGTTCTATTTCTTTTTATTTTTGGTGAGAACAGTTTATAATTTATTTAAAAAGACATAATTGCCTCCTGAGAAATCTGTATGCAGGTCAAGAAGCAACAGTTAGAAACCGACATGGAATAGCGGACTGGTTCCAAATAGGAAAAGGAGTACGCCAAGGCTGTATATTGTCACCCTGTTTATTTAACTTCTATGCAGAGTACATCATGAGAAATGCCAGGCTGGATGAAGCACAAACTGGAATCAAGATTGCGGGAGAAATACCAATAACCTCAGATACACAGATGATACCACCCTTATAGCAGAAAGCAAAGAGGAACTGAAGAGCCTCTTGATGAAGGTGAAAGAGGAGAGTGAAAAAGTTGGCTTAAAGCTCAACATTCAGAAAACTAAGATCATGGCATCCGGTCCCATCACTTCATGGGAAATAGAGGGAGAAACAATGGAAACGATGAAAGACTATTTTCCTGGGCTCCAAAATCACTGCAGATGGTGACTGCAGCCATGAAATTAAAAGACGCTTACTCCTTGGAGGGAAGGTTATGACCAACCTAGACAGCATATTAAAAAGCAGAGACATTACTTTGCTGACAAAGGTCTATATAATCAAAGCTATTTTTTTTCCAGTGGTCATGTACAGATGTGAGAGCTGGACCATAAAGAAAGCTGAGTGCTGAAGAATTGATACTTTTGAGCTGTGGTGTTGGAGAAGACTCTTGAGAGTCCCTTGGACTGCAAGGAGATCCAACTAATCCATCCTAAAGGAGATCAGTCCTGAATATTCTTTGGAAGGACTGAAGCTAAAGCTGAAGCTCCAATACTTTGGCCACTTAATGTGAAAAACTGACTCATTAGAAAAGACTCTGATGCTGGGCAAGATTGAGGGCAGGAGGAGAAGAGGATGACAGAGGATGAGATGGTTGGATGGCATCGCCAACTTGAAGGGCATGAGTTTGTGCAGGATCTGGAAATTGGTGATGGACAGGGAACCCTGGTGTGCTGCAGTCCGTGGGGTCACAAAGAGTCGGACACGACTGAGCAACCAACCTGAACTCAGTTGAATTATAAATGTGTAAATTATTCCTGTTAAGATATATAAAAAACTGATAACAGTGGTTGTCTTGAGGGGGTCTAGGGGAATGGTGGTATCTGGGTGGCCCACAGGACCAACATGGGAGACTTATTTTTCATTGTATACTCCAAATTGTGTAAGATATGAAGATGTAACCTATGAAGAAATTAAAATAAACTACTATTTGGTTTGTCTCCTATGAAGAAATAGGTAACATTGAGCCCTGTTTTTAAAATAGAATGAAAAATATAGCAGTAGCAACAAAAATGAACTTTGGCCTTTATCTCACATATTATACAAAATAAATTCAAAACTGATCATAGTTTTAAATATAAAATGTAAAACTAAAACAGGAGAAAATTTCCCTGATTTGGGGTCAGGCAGAATGCCAAACACACGAAACACAAAAGTAATTGATAAAGTGAACTTAATCACAATGTAGAACTTTTATTCTGCAAAAGAAAATAAGGACAAGTCACAGAATAAGAGAAAATATTTACAAATCACGTATCTGAAAAACAACTTTTATCCAGGATATACAAAAGACTCTCAAGATTCATTAAGAAAACAACCCAATTAAAAAATGGGCAAAAAATATGAATAGATCCTTCACCAAAGCAGAGATCAGTTCAGTTCAGCCGCTCAGTCATGTCCGACTCTTTGTGACCCCATGGACTGCAGCACGCCAGGCCTCCCTGTCCATCACCAACTCCCGGAGTTTACCCAAACTCATGTCCATTGAGTCGGTGATGCCATCCAACCATCTCATCCTCTGTCGTCCCCTTCTCCTCCTGCCCTCAATCTTTCCCAGCTTCAGTCTTTTCCAGTGAGTCAGTTCTTTGCATCAGGTGTTCAAAGTATTGGAGTTTCAGCTTCAGCATCAGTCCTTCCAATGAATACTCAGGACTGATTTCCTTTACAGATACAGATGGCAAATAAACACATGAAAAGATGCTCAGTATCATTACTCATTAGGGAAATGAAAAATCAAACCATAATGAGATACCAGTAAGTTTATTGTTGTTATTCAGTCACAAAGTTGTGTCTGACTCCTTGCAACCCCATGGACCCCTTGAATCTATTTGTCACCTCCACTGTATAATCAAAAGAGATTTTATTTAGGTCACCCTGAATAGCCTAGTGGTTTTCCCTGCTTTCTTCAATTTAAGCCTGAATTTTGCAATAAGGAACTCATGATCCGAGCCATAGTAAGCTCCAGGTCTTATTTTTCTGACTGTATAGAATATCTTCATTTTTGATCGCAAAGAACATAATCAATCTGACTTCAGTATGGATCATCTGTTGATGTCCAAATGTAGAATTGTCTCTTGTGTTGTTGGAAAAGACTGTCTGATATGACCAGCGTGTTCTCCTGACAAAACTCTATTCGTCTTTACCCTGCTTCATTTTGTACTCCAAGGCCAAACTTTCCTATTACTCCGGGTATTTCCTGACTTCCTACTTTTGCATTCCAATCCCCTATGATGAAAAGGATATTTTTTTGGTGTACGTCTAGAAGGTGTTGTAGGTCTTCATAGAACCAGTCAACTTCAGCATCAGTGGTTGGGGCACAGACTTGGATTACTGTGATGTTCAATGGTTTACTTTGGAAAAGAACTGAGATCATTGTGCTGTGTTTGAGACTGCACCCAAGTACTGCATTTCAAACTCTCTCTCTTTTTTTTTTTTTTACTATGAGGGCTGCTCCATTTCTTCTAAGGGATTCTTGCCCACAGTAGTATATATAATGGCCATCTGAACTACATTTGTCCATTCCAGTCCATTTTAGTTCACTGATTCCTAAAATGTGGATGTTCACTCTTGCCATCCCCTGCTTGACCACATCCAATTTACCTCGATTCATGGCCTACCATTACGGTTCCTATGCAATATTGTTCTTTACAGCATCAGACTTTACTTCCACCACCAGAAACACCTACAGCTGAGTGTCGTTTCCTCTTTGTCTCAGCTGCTTCACTCTTTCTGGAGCTGTTAGTAGTTGCGCTCCATTCTTCCCCAGCAGCATGTTGGATACCTTCTGATCTGGGAGGCTCATCTCCCAGTGTCATAGCCTTTTGCCTTTTCATACTTTCCATAGGGTTCTCTAGGCAAGAATACTGGAGGGGGTTCCATTTCCTCCTCCAGGCTAGCACATTTTGTCAGAACTCTTCACTATGACCTGTCCACCTTGGGTGACCCTGAACAACATGGCTCATAGCTTCATTGAGTTGTGCAAGCCCCTGCACCATGACAACGTTGTGATCTATGAAGGGGGCATACAGAATAGACACTTGCAAATAGTATAGGCCAACCCATTGGGAGGGATTCCCTGGTGTCTGAGTGGTAAAGAATCTGCTTGCAATGCAGGAGACACGAGTTTGATCCCCGGGTTGGGAAGATCTCCTGGAGAAGGAAATGGCAACCCACTCCAGTATTCTTGCCTGGGAAGCCCCATGGACAGAGGAGCCTGGCGGGCTGCAGGCCATGGGGCTGCAGTAGCGTCAGACATGACTTAGTGACTGAACAATAGCAACAATAACCCACTGAGAACTGAGCTATGCCAGCCTCCCCAGTCACTTCGTTTGTGTTACAGCAATTGTGCAGTTAATCCACTTTAAGCCGTTGTGTTTAAATTGGTCTTACTTGTCCTCCTAAATTTAAAATTAAAAGTGTCCTGCTCCACTGTGAGGAAAAGTTCTATTCATATCCCATTGAATATCTCTGCATCTTTAAAGACACAGGAATTTAGTTCTCCTCAGACGCCTCACTACATAGGCGCCCCAATAGGTTACAACCCTCGACACCACGCAGGGCTTTCATTCACTGCCACGCTGTGTGTAACTATTAGTTCTGTTTTGCTGATGGGCAAACTGAGACATGCTTTCTAGGTGGTGCTAGAGGTCAGGACGCCCCCTGGATTGGGAAGGTTCCCTGGAGGACGGTAAGGCAAGCCACTCCAGTGTTCTTGGCTGGAGAACCCATGACAGAGGAGCCTGGCGGGCTGCAGTCTATGGGGTGGCAAAGAGTCAGACACGACTGAAGTGACTTAGCCCACATGCAATCTGAGACATGATGAGGAATCCACTTTAAAAAGCAGAAACAAGTCAAACGCACAACTGGGTTTGACTGGGACTAGCCCCTTTGTGTCATGGGATTGAAGGCAAGGTATTAACCTCTCTGCACTGGCATCCTTTTCTGTACAACGGGACTAACAATATCTAACTTATGGGGCTGTAAGTGTTTACGATGGTGTCTGGTTAGTCTAAGTAAGTTTCAGTGGGAGATCTTATTGAAGAATGTGTCTGACTGTCCAGGTCTCTCCACCATCTTTATCTAAAAGCAACCATCTCCAAAAACTGCTTGTGCTAAAAGTACAGGCTGTTACAACTTACTTACCTGGAACTTTCTAGATGACTTACTATGTTTTTGTGGGTCTGGGTCCCTTTCTTCCTCTTCCACCACCAGAACTCAAGGCTCGCAGGCAGCAGGGTCCGTCTCCCCATGACATGAGGAGGTGGCCCAGGGAAGTGCTCCTCTCTGCTCCACCTACTTCGGGCTCCAACCAGAAAACCTGCGGCTCTCTGGAATATTCCAGTGTTTGATGTGACTGGTGGTTACAAAGGTGTTCATTTTTTAGTACTGGGTTAAGCCATTCTATTCCTGTGCTGTTTTTCACAGTAAAACAAGGGGTGTTCAGACACCTACAGCTCCAGGCTCTGCCAGTAGCTTTGGGCTCTTGGGTAAGTTGCCTCTCTGGACCTGTTTCCTCATCTGTGAAGTGAGGATATTGGGCCAGGTGACCTATGAGTCCTTTCCAGGCCCCCCCTCTGGATTTATAACTCATCTCATTCTCTAAACACATCTGTGAGGAGGGACAAACACCCACCATTGCATTTACAAAGAAGGAATCATTGAGTGAAGTTTATAGCATCACAGGCTTTGAAACCAGAAAGACCTGGATTTAAGCCTCAGCTCTGTGCTCAGTTTTCAGGGGACCATGGACAGATCACTTTAACTCTCTGGGTCACAGTTTCCTCAGCTACAAAATGAGTTTAGGGAAAGAATCTTCTTTACAGAGTTGTTGAGAAGATCAGAAAGGATACGTGCATATATTACCAGCCTCAGTGCCTGGAATCCAGACAGTTGTTGGTAACCGGTCACCTGGCAAAAGCCAAACAATCAGATCAAGTCAACAATTCGCTCTTGAACATCGATTATAAAATGGACAGGTTTCACATCATGTGATCTTTTTAAATGCTGTGAGGTCACTTATCCTTCTGGGTTTTTCCAGCTGATAAGAAAGAGGGAGGAAGTCATATGATCAAAGCAGCTGCTTAACAAGTGGTGCTGGGAAAGCTGATCAACCATGTGTACAAGAATGAAACTAGAACACTTCCTAACACCATACCCCAAAATAAACTCAAAATGGATTAAAGATCTAAAGGTAAGACCAGCAACCATAAAACTCCTAGAGGAAAATATAGGCAGACATAAATCACAGCAAGATCCTCTATGACCTGCCTCCCAGAGTAGAGGAAATAAAAACAAAAATAAAGAAATGGAACCTAGTTAAACTTAAAAGCTTTTGCACAATGAAGGAAACTATAAGCAAGGCGAAAAGGCAGCCTTCAGAATGGGAGAAAATAATAGCAAATGAAACAACTGACAAAGAATTAATCTCCAAAATATACAAGCAGCTTATGCAGCTCAATACCAGAAAAATGAACAACCCAATCAAAGAGTGGGCAAAAGAACTAAACAGACGTTTCTCCAAAGAAGACATACAGATGGCTAACAAACACATGCAAAGATGCTCAACATCAGTCATTACTAGAGAAATGCAAATCAAATCCACAATGAGGTATCACCTCACGCTGGTCAGAATGGCCACCATAAAAAAGTCTACAAACAATAAATGCTGGAGAGGGTGTGGATAAAAGGGAACCCTCTTACACTGCTGGTGGGAATGCAAACTAGTACAGCCACTGTGGAGGACAGCCTGGAGATTCCTTCAGTTCGTTCAGTTCAGTTCAGTTCAGTTGCTCACTTGTGTCTGAATCTTTGCGACCCCATGGACAACACCACACCAGGTCTCCCTGTCCATCATCAACTCCCAGAGTTTACTCAAAGTCATGTCCATTGAGTCAGTGATGCCGTCCAACCATCTCACCCTCTGTCGTCCCCTTCTCCTCCTGCCTTCAATCTTTCCCAGAGTCAGAGTCTTCTAGTGAGTCAGTTCTTCGCATCAGGTGGCCAAAGTATTGGAGTTTCAGCTTCAACATCAGTCCTTCCAATAAATATTCAGGACTGATTTCCTTTAGGATGGACTTGTTGGCTCTCCTTACAGTCCAAGGGACTCTCAAGAGTCTTCTCCAACACCACAGTTCAAAAACATCAATTCTTCAGCCCTCAGCTTTCTTTATATTCCAACTGTCACATCCATACATGACCACTGGAAAAACCATAACCTTGACTAGACAGACCTTTGTTGGCAAAGTAATGTTTCTGCTTTTTAATATGCTGTCTAGCTTGGTCATAACTTTTCTTCCAAGGAGCAAGCATCTTTTAATTTCATGGCTGCAATCACCATCTGCAGTGATTTTGGAGCACCCAAAAATAAAGTCTCTCACTGTTTCCACTGTTTCCTCATCTATTTGCTATGAAGTGATGGGACCAATGCCATGATCTTAGTTTTCTGAATGTTGAGTTTTAAGTCAACTTTTTCACTCTTCTCTTTCACTTTCATCAAGAGGCTCTTTAGTTCTTCTTCACTTTCTATCATAAGGGTGTGGTCATCTGCATATCTGAGGTTATTGATATTTCTCCCGGCAATCTTGATTCCAGCTTGTGCTTCATCCAGTCCAGTGTTTCTCATGATGTACTCTGCATATAAGTTAAATAAGCAGGGAGAGTCCTTAAAAAAACTGGAAATAGAACTGCCATACAACCCAGCAATCTCACTGTTGGGTATACACCTGAGGAAACCAGAATTGAAAGAGACACATGTACCCCAATGTTCATTGCAGCACTGTTTTCAATAGCTAGGACATGGAAGCAACCTAGATATTCATTGGCAGACAAGTGGATAAGAAAGTTGTGGTACATATATACAATGGAATATTACTCAGCTATAAAAAGGAATGCATTTGAGTCAGTTCTAATGAGGTGGATGAAACTGGACCTATTATACAGAGTGAAGTAAGTCAGAAAGAGAAACAACAATACTACATATTAATGCATATATGTGGAATTTGGAAAGACAGTAACCATGATCCTATATGAAAGGCAGCAAAAGAGACACAGATGTAAAGAACAGACTTTTGGAGTCTGTGGGAGAAGGCAAGGGTGGGATGATATGAGAGAATAGCATTGAAACATGTACATCACCATATGTGAAATAGAGACTTGGGCAAATTCGATGCATGAAGCAGGGCACCCAAAGCTGGTGCTCTGGGACAACCCAGAGGGATGGGGTGGGGAGGGAGGTGGTAGGGGGGTTCAGGATGGGGGGACACATGTATGCCTGTGGCTGATTCATGTTGATGTATGGCCAAAACCACCACCATATTGTAAACTTTTTACCCTCCAATTAAAATTAATTAATTAAAAAAAAAAGAAAAGATCTCAGGCAGCCATGGGGCAAGTTAGAAGGAATAGAGAAAGAGGGCAGGTGAGAAGTGCTTTTGGTCCAGGAGACCCACAGAGGCCAGGGGTCACGAGGCGGTGCTGCAGCCCGTGTGGCTCAACTCTGTGGTCAAGTGCCCGAGAGACAGCTTGCAGAGGTGGGATGGGGAGACCCAGGGCGGGGGGCAGCGATGACCCAGGGGCTCCAGGTCAGTCTGTCACGGGGTGAAGGGGGAGCCAGCCAAGAGGGGAGGGCTTAGTGGGCCCTGCCTGGAGAGCCAAGTGCCCTGAGGCGTCTAAAGTAGGGCCAGAGAATTTAAAATTCAAGACCTCCACTTCAAACCATCATATGCCAAATCCAAAGGAATGGAAAAGTATTTTACAAGTTGTATCACTAATGTGCCATTGTAACGTATGCGAAGTCTTCAAGTTAAAAGTGTGAAAATGAATTTCTTTGTAGAGGAAAAAAAAAGACCTCTGCTTCACCACCCAGAATGGCTTCCAATTCGTGTCCCCTTTCAGAAATCTTAATTGCTTGGGAGGGGATGGGGGGACTTGGAAATTCGCGGGGTCACCCCCTTGTCCACTCTGTTCCTGTCTGCACTTGGACTTCTCACAAATGGGCCACTGCTGGTCCTTGGACAGTGGCACCTCCGGTTTACAGCTGCTTGAGGCTGCATTTCTGAATGGGCCGTGCGAACGGCAGAACCCCGGGTTCCTCAGAGGCTCAGACCCACCACGGTAATCGTATCCTTTAGAGACAAGCACCTTCTCTTTGGCGATAGTTTAGTTGCTCAGTTGCGTCTGACTCTTGTGACCCCATGGACTGTAGCCTGCCCGACTCCTCTGTCCTTGGGACTCTCCAGGCAGGAATACTGGAGTGGGTGGCCATGCCCTCCTCCAGGGGGTCTTCCCGACCCGGGGATGGAACTCGGGTCTCCTGCATTGCAGGTGGATTCTTTACCAACTGAGCCACCAGGGAAGCCCCATTCCGCTCCTTACAGCCTTTTAAAAAATACAGATGAGCCAGCCCTCATAGACAACATGCTTCCTCAACACTCTTGTGGCATTGCCATCTTAGATGCTTTCCTTTGGGACAGGAGTGTAGGGTACAGGAAAGCACTGGGCATCTGGGCAGTCAGATGAGAGGGCTGTGAGCCTTTTCTTTCACCAATAAATTGTGTTCCAGAAGAGTAGACTGTGTCTGAGCAGAGACGGTAAGTCTCATACACTTTTATATCCTGAATATTTTCCTTATTCATCATGCGTCTTCCACCACTGCTCACATACTTACTTGACTGGAGGAAAAGGCCTTATGTGCCAAGCATGACGAGGTTCATTGTTGTTGCTGTCTAGTCACTAAGTCTTGTCCGACTCTTGTGACCCCATGGATTGTAGCCTGCCAATCTTCTCTGTCCATGTGATTTTCTCAGGCAAGAATACTGGAGAGGGTAGCCATTTCCTTCTCCAGGGGATCTTCCCGATCCAAGGATTGAACCCAAGTCTCCTGCATTGGCAGCAGATTCTTTACCACTGAGCCACCAGGGAAGCTCGAGCCTCTTTACAGATATGAACTCATGCAAACATCAGAAAAACCCATTTTTCAGACAAGAAAACTGCAGTCCATAGGGGCCATTGGCTCATCCAACCAGTGGGAGGCAGCCCAGCATGGTGGCAGCGTTCCCTGCTGTGGGGCGTTCCAACCCCTGCTCCCTGATTCTCAGATGGGTAACTCGGGAGGAGTTACCTCTTCTGCTGCTGTTTCCTCCTCCTCCTCTCAGGGTTGGAATGAACATTAAATGGGGCAATGTGCATGAAGGAATCAATGTAAATGCTGGCTGTGCTCTAACCATGCCAGGCAGTGGGTCGGCCTTCTGGATTTAGACAACAGGTTCCCAAATAAGCCCAGTGAGGATTTATGGAAATGGGTGGTTACGACTTCTTGGAAGGGCCTACCCAAATCTTCATGGGCAAAGGCTTTTGTTCCTCGGTTGAAGGGGGAAGAGGGATGAGTTTCTTTGGAAGAGGTTCAGAGAGGCTTAGAGACGGACTCAGTTCAGTTCAGTTCAGTCACTCAGTCGTGTCCGACTCTTTGCGACCCCATGAATCGCAGCACGCCAGGCCTCCCTGTCCATCACCAGCTCCCAGAGTTTACCCAAAACCATGTCCATCAAGTCGGTGATGCCATCCAGCCATCTCATCCTCTGTCGTCCCCTTCTCCTCTTGCCCCCAATCCTACCCAGAATTAGGGTCTTTTCCAATGAGTCAACTCTTCGCATGAGGTGGCCAAAGTATTGGAGTTTCAGCTTCAACATCAGTCTTTCCAGTGAACAGGACTGGTCTCCTTTAGGATGGACTGGTTGGATCTCCTTGCAGTTCAAGGGACTCTCACGAGTCTTCTCCAACACCACAGTTCAAAAGCATCAATTCTTCCGCGCTCAGCTTTCTTCACAGTCCAACTCTCACATCCATACATGACCACTGGAAAAACCATAGCCTTGACTAGACAGACCTTTGTTGGCAAAGTAATCTCTCTGCTTTTAAATATGCTATCTAGGTTGGCCATAACCTTCCTTCCAAGGAGTAAGCGTCTTTTAATTTCATGGCTGCAATCACCATCTGCAGTTATTTTGGAGCCCCCAAAAATAAAGTCTGACACTGTTTCCACTGTTTCCCCATCTATTTCCCATGAAGTGATGGGACCAGATGCCATGAACTTAGTTTTCTGAATGTTGAGGTTTAAGCCAACTTTTTCACTCTCCTCTTTCACTTTCATCAAGAGGCTCTTTAGTTCCTCTTCACTTTCTGTCATAATGGTGGTGTCATCTGCATAGCTGAGGTTATTGAAATTTCTCCTGGCAATCTTGATTTCAGCTTGTGCTTCTTCCAGCCCAGCGTTTCTCATGATGTACTCTGCATAGAAGTTAAATAAGCAGAGTGACAATATACAGCCTTGACATACTCCTTGTCCTATTTGGAACCAGTCTGTTGTTCCATGTCCAGTTCTAACTGTTGTTTCCTAACCTGCATACAGATTTCTCAAGAGACAGGTCAGATGGTCTGGTATTCTCATCTCTTTCAGAATTTTCCACAGTTTATTGTGATCCACACAGTCAAAGGCTTTGGCATAGTCAATAAAGCAGAAATAGATGTTTTTCTGGAACTCTTTTGCTTTTTCAATGATCCAGCGGATGTTGGCAATTTGATCTCTGGTTCCTCTGCCTTTTCTAAAACCAGCTTGAACATTTGGAAGTTTACAGTTCACATATTGCTGAAGCCTGGCTTGGAGAATTTTGAGCATTACTTCACTAGCGTGTGAGATGAGTGCAATTGTGTGGTAGTTTGAGCATTCTTTGGCATTGCCTTTCTTTGGGATTGGAATGAAAACTGACCTTTTCTAGTCCTGTGGCCACTGCTGAGTTTTCCAGATTTGCTGGCATAGCGAGTGCAGCACTTTCACAGCATCATCTTTGAGGATTTGAAATAGCTCAACTGGTATTCCATCACCTCCACTAGCTTTGATCATAGTGATGCTTTCAGAAAACTGAGCACTGGAGAATTGATGCTTTTGAACTGTGGTGTTGGAGAAGACTCTTGAGAGTCCCTTGGACTGCAAGGAGATCCAACCAGTCCATCCTAAAGGAAATCAGTCCTGAATATTCATTGGAAGGACTGATGCTGAAGCTGAAACTCCAATATTTTGGCCACTTGATAGGAAGAACTGACTCCTCTGAAAAGACCCTGATGCTGGGAAAGATTGAAGGAGAGAGGAGAAGGGGACGAGAGAGGATGAGATGGTTTAAGGGCATCACCGACTCAATGGACATGAGTTTGGGTAAACTACGGGAGTTGGTGATGGACCGGGAGGCCTGGCGTGCTACAGTCCATGGGGTCACAAAGAGTTGGACATGACTGAGACTGAATTGAACTGAGAGGCTCTGGGGTGCTGTCTGCTTCACCTCTACCCCACAGCCATGCTCTGTAGAGGCTGAACAGGAACCCACCCCCAAGGCTCCATCCTCAGGAGAATCTTCCTCCCTCCCCGCCCTCCCCTGCTGGCCCAGCAGCCTCAAATCAGCAGGAACATGTCCAGAGCCAAGAGGCTCACATGCAGATGACAGACTGACCCTCCTAACCCCAGCCGCACCCTGGTGTGAAACAAAGGGCAGTTGCACAATCAATAGCGAGCTGTTTGGTGGTGAAACAAGCACCCCATTGATGAAGGAGGCAGGGACTGCTTCTCTGAAGCCTGGCTGGGCTCTGGGCTGGCAGAACTGACTTGGTTCTCCTGCCTTGTTTATTGTTCTGTAAGTGTGGCGGGAGGCTTTTCACATTTGAGCGCCCATATCTGGACAGGACATCAGGCTGGACTGGCTGATGAAATCCATTTTAAAGCTCATCCGTCGTGGCTGAAAGGAAACTGACAAGCTGCAGAACTGAAAAGTTGAAGTTTAGCCCTTGCTGGAGGCTTTGGGGTGGGAGACAGGGGTTTGGCTGGCCCCTCAGTGGCGGTTCTCATACTTCTTAGGCGAGTCATTTCTATTTGGAGGCCCAGAAACGTTGTAAAATACGCTGTCAGGACTGCGTTCAAATATCTGGGGAGATGCATGGGAAGTTGCTCTTGCGTGTGAGCTCGGGGTACAGCTGGGGGTGGCCGGCACATCCCCTGATGACCCCTTGCTCCCGTGCCTGGACTCAGCCGTGTCCAGCCTGGAGGGTCTGCATTTTTCCTTGCTCCTCGGTGTGACATTCTGGGGTTTGTTTTTTATCCCTTTCGATCTTGGTGAAACAACATGCAAAGGGAAGATTAATGGAAAAACTCTACTTCCAACTGCCAGGAAAATATTTTTCCCTTTGCAGCATGAAAACAAAGAGGCGTGTCAGCCGAGTGGTCTGGACAGAAGAGGAAGTTAGTGCTCCTGCAGGGGCCCTGCTCCGCCCTTCTCATGGGGCTCCTCTCCTGGGCAGGACTTTCTGTTTTTCTCTAAGGATCTCTTGTCTGACCACCTAAAATAGATCCAATTCATCTGCAAGTGACCTCTGAGCAGTACTTACGCTGTGCAGGTCCGTGGCAGGCTGCGCTCCTAACGTTGGCCCCCCGACCTGTAGGGTAAATTCCCGATGAAGAGTGAACTAACCTGACATTACAGATAAGGAAACTGAGGCTTAAGGCATGAATTAGCTTCCTCAGGGTCACACAGCAACCAACTGATAGAGTGAGAATCCCAATCTAGGCCTACTTGCCTCTCGGCCCTTTTCTTTCTTTCTTGTTAAGATATTTTGAAGTGGGCCGTTTTCAAAGTCTTTATTGAATTTGTTACAATGTTGCTTCTGTTTTACGTTTTGGTGTTTTGGCCGCAAGCCATGGGGGATCTTAGCTTCCTGACCAGGGGTGCAATTTGTGCTCCCTGCATTGAAAGCTCAAAGTCTTAACCACTGGACTGCCAGGGAAGTCCCAAGCCATGGGCTTCTTTATAACCTGGCATGTATCAGGTCCTGGCACATGCCACGCTCAGACATTTGCCAGAATGGAGGAAAGCCTCTTGAGGCTTAGATGACCTGGGGTGCCTTGATTTTACCACCTTCATTTCCCTCGAGGCCTTCTCAGGATGCCCCAGGGTCCTCACTGGCAGAACGGGCATGAAAATGCTGGCTCCTGCCTGTGGATCGAAGCATGATCTCTGGTGGGCCCACAAGAAAACAAGGAGGGCTTCTGAGCTGAGAGAGTGAAACCACTCAGCTGTCTGACCTCACACGTGCTAGACTAGGCCCTCTGAACCCTCACAGAGGGTGTGAGTGGGCCCTTCACCCAGGCCTTTTTCTAAAGATTAGATGAGATGTAGTTTATGAAGCTTCTGGCATATGGTGGTGTTTGTGAGCTGTTTTCGCTTGGTTTACTTTATTTAAAGGCTTGAATCTGGGAGCCTCACGCTTGGGGAGGGGAGGGATGCAGTGATGGACATTTTGCTTGGTTGTGCATTTTTCTGGGAGTCGGTCCACAGCACTCATTTCACTCTCAACAACCTCTCATGAGTCCAAAAGCATTTAAAAACCACTGCCGTCCAATCTGATTTTTGACGCACAGTTAGAAACCACTGAGCTAAGAATATATTGTGTCTACATGTTCCTGGAATTATGCTACTCAAACAAATAGCACATGAGGCATCTTTGCCTTTTAGAAGTTTACAATTTAAATATAGACAGTAGTTGGTGATGCAACTGAGTTAGGTACATACCTGGATAAATATCAGAAATGATGTGGGAAGCACAGAAGAAAAGATTAAATATTCACCAGCTGTACAAAAGCAATAATCACTTCTTGGTCCTATTTCAACTTTTCTTTCAAGCATGTATCTAACCACCGGTTATTAGAGGGTAGTCACTCTGTGCCAGGTGGTGAGCTGTTTGTTCTAAATGCTCAGTCCTGTTTAATCCTTACCACCACACTGTGGCATGGATACAAATATAAGCTCTCTTTTACATAGGAGGAAACTGTGATTCAGAGAGTTGTGACAACTTGTCCCAGCTTACACAGCTCGTCGATGGTGATACTCAAAATCATGAGCTGTATGGGACTTAAATTTGAAGATGTTTTCATTTCTTTGGCATCTTCTTTTGGCCCATACTAGTGAGAACTAGTGAGTATTACTAATACTATTGCTACTATGACTATTATTGCTAGTATTGCTACTACAGCTACCCCCAAGTCTGCTCAGAAGGTACATGGCTTCTAAAGAGTAAGGAGTGGAGAGCCTGCTGTAAATCTTGTGTAATAAATTCAGTATCAGACTTTTTAAAACAGGAAAATTGCACAGCCTTAGAACTGGCTTCTCAAAATTACAGTGATTTTTAATCAGATAGGAAAATGGAAGTGAGAAGAGAGACCAAGGGAGCTTTGGATCTGAAACTTTCTCAAGTCCCTTCTCAAGACTAATATAACTTAAACGATAGAATAGAGTGTCTATCTAGCCAACGGGAATTTGTTGTATGTCTAAAGAAACTCAAACAGGGGCTCTGTATCTACTTTCTCTGTATAGAAAGTGGATCTATTCAGATTCTCAGAGCTACCCTGAGCCCAGTGTCCACAGAAGGACAGGAATTGCAATATAAATATTATTTAATTTGATACATCAAGGACAGCATCTATTCGGCAAATACGTTATCATTCCCAAAGGTTTCCCTACCATACATTGCTTTTCCATGCTCTATGTAAGTAGAGCCTTCTCTGTCTTTCAGAAACACCTGGCATGCCAAGCCCTCTGCTAAGCACATTTGAAGGCACACAGTTGAATCCAGCCTTTGATGGACTTGCCGACTAGAAAAGGAAATGTGACCATAAGTGTACACTTCTTCCATTTTCCCAAGAAGAACACAGCACAAGCATAACCCTAGAGGGGCATGGACAGAGGTTCAGACGGCTGCAGGGGACTCCCTGTGAGGTGCCCAGGGCTGGATGTCGGGCACTGTGGCGACGTGGTTCTGTGGCTCAATGAATGGGTGGAGCTTGGACATGCAGAGATGGGGCATTCGTGGTGGGAAGAGCAGTCTGAGCCAAGACATTGAGGCAGAAATCCTGCGTGTATTTGGGGAGCATCAGGGAGCTTGACTCAGCAAGTGGACCTTGGAATAAAGATGTGACTCTCCTAAAACACTTGTGGTTGGGTTGGGGGGAGCTGTCCATCAACTCTGGGTCTGACTGGAAGAAACCCAGGCCCACTCGCCTGCTGTCTGGAGGAGGCGAGTCCACCATGATGGAGAACAAGCAAGCGTCAATGCAGAGGCCAGAGAGAGAAGGACACAGAAGAGTAGGCTCTAGGGGTATGTGGAGGGTGGGAGGCTCTTAAGGGCCTTTCCTAAGGAGGTAATGCATCTGACCTGTGACACAGGGGCAAAGTGTGGGTGGCTTTTCTTTTTTTAATTAACTTATTTTTTTATTGAAAGATAACTGCTTTACAGAATTTTGTTTTATGTCAAACCTCAACATAAATCAGCCACGGGTATACATATATCCCCTCCCTTTTGAACCCCCCTCCCATCTCCTGCCCCATCCCACCCCTCTAGGTTGTTACAGAGATCCTGCTTGAGTTTCCTGAGATATACAGCAAATTCCCGTTGGCTATCTATTTTACATATGGTAATGTAAGTTTCCATGTTACTTTTTCTATACATCTCACACTCTCCTCCTCTCTCCCCAGGTCCGTAAGTCTATTCTCTATTCTTCAGTACCATTTTTATAGATTCTGTATATAGGCGTTAGAATACAATATTTATCTTTCTCTTTCTGAGTTACTTCACTCTATAATAGGTTCTAGGTTCATCCACTTCATTAGGACTGACTCAAATAAGTTCCTTTTTATGGCTGAGTAATATTCCATTGTGTATATGTACCACAACTTCCTTATCCATTCATCTGTCAGTGGACATCTAGGTTGCTTCCATGTTCTAGCTATTGTAAATAGTGCTGCAGTGAACAATGGGACACATGTGACTTTTTCAATTTTGGTTTCCTCAGGGTATCTGGGTGGCTTTTGACAGGAGAGAAAACCCTGCAAATTTGAGGGCTGGGGAGAGAGCTGGGTTTTGGAGGCCAAGGAGCACCAGCTGGCATCTGATCAACTCTCCCCTGGGCCACCCATGGGAGCTCGTCCTCCTGGCCTCGAGGTCTAGGGCAGGAGCATAGCTACAGAACTGAATCCTAATCCATTCAACAAATAAGAATTCTGTGGAACAGACCCACAGAGCACTTCCTTCCTAACCAGCTCAGCTGACCAGCCAGTCTTACCTCTGTGTCTAACACAGTATCCCACAGGCCTTTTGCTTTCTGCTGCTCAAAATGCAAAATTTACTCTCAGAGAGAACTCCAGTAAGCTACTCGGCCTCTGTACATCTCAGTTCTCACTTGTGACACAGGGTTGATAACAGGATTCACTCCACAGGGTTGTGAAGATGAAATGAGTTAATATACGGAGGTGTTTGGCACAACCCAGTCTATTTATCTATCAGCTTCACACTCGAGGGGGATGGCTGAAGCCAGACTGTCAAGAGCAGGCAGTCAGAAGGATGAGACCCTCCCAGGAACGGGGTTCCTGAGAGCCACGGGACCCCGGCCAGCACCACAGCCCGACACCTGGGGTTGGAGGGCAGAGGTCCCCCCGCGTCAGAGGCCATTCACCCACACCACCCACATCACACGGAGGCTGGGTCTTAAAGCGTGGACGGGGATTAATATGTGCAGAGGGAGGGGGCAGTGTGAGTGTCCTGTCCTTCCTCGGCACCGTGACCTCCAGAACACGCTTCCCCTTGGCAACCATGCAGTGAAATGGAGTGGTTTTCTTGAAAGAATTTCTTGCAGAGAGAGAGAAAAAAATCTCTTTTTAGAGGAGAGATGCTAAAATGGTAGACGTGGAAGCATCTGAAGTGGAAAGGCCCTGGGCATTGAAGGATCTGGGCTTCCAGACGATATCCTTAGGGCTGGGGGCCCACAAAGAGGGTAGGGATGTGCTGTCAGAGGAGGTTTGTCTGATTGTGCAGTTACAGAGAGGAACGCACTGACCTTACTAATGGAAGGAAAGAGGAAGCAAGAGGGGGCACCCAGAGAGGCTGTTAAGATGAGTGTCTCATTGACTACATGGTTGATGGCCTTGCTCACAGCCTCTGAGCGTAAAATGAAATGCGTGAGCCTTGTTTTCCTGAGGACCAGACACTGACCTATTTCTGCAGTCCATTCTCCTCCTGAGAGTTTCCCCCACTCTTGAACAGACATATTTCCTTCCAGAACAGGTAGGGGGGCAGAGGGTGCAAATGCTCACTCAGTAAAAGGCAGCTTTACCCTCCCCACAACTTCACTCTCAGTTAGGATGAAGGAAAGTGAAAGTGAAAGTCGCTCAGTCCTGTCCAACTCTTTGCGACCCCATGGTCTATACAGTCCATGGGATTCTCCAGGCCAGAACACTGGAGTGGGTAGCCTTTCCCTTCTCCAGGGGATCTTCCCAACCCAGGGATCGAACCCAGGTCTCCCACATTGCAGGAGGGTTCTTTACCAGCTGAGTCACCAGGGAAGCCCAAGAACACTGGATTGGGTAGCTTATCCCTTCTCCTGTGGATCTTCCCGACCCAGGAATCAAGCTGAGGTCTCCTGCCTTGCAGGCGGATTCTTTACCAACTCCACTCTCAGTTAGTGTATGGAACTGGTATTTGAATTTGGCATCCCCTGTCTGGCCCCAGTCCAGCTTCTCAAAGGAGAGGCATCTAACTCGGGATGGGGGGCATACCCCCAAGCATATGTCTGAGAATAACTGTTAACATCATCCCCACCCTTTCCCACACTCGCAAGTATCCTAGTTTGGGCTGTAAATTACATAATCACTTGTCTCAGCTTGGTTGCCCTCAGAAGCAGACACTGGTGCTAGACTTAGGAAGTGCAGGGAACGATTGCTAGGAAGCAAGGAAAGTAGATAAGGAAAGGGATGCAGCTAGTAAAAGAGTCTGCTGTTAACAGTGGCTATAGTGGACACCTGGAGTGTAGTCCTGGGGGTAAATCTCTGAGAAATGGTATGGAATCTATTCTGAACTGTCCCACCCCCAGGGTAGGGCAAGGGAGCTGGGGTGTATATACACCAGCCAGGTGGCTCAGATGGTGAAGAATCCACCTGCAATGCAGGACACCCAGGTTCGATCCTTGGGTCGGGAGGATCCCCTGGAGAAGGGCATGGCCACCCACTTCTTGCCTGGAGAATCCTATGGACAGAGGGGCCTGGCAGGCTATGGTCCGTGGGATCTCACAGAGTCAGACATGGCTGCTCCTGGCAGGTGTCAGTTCTCTGCTATTTCTGGCTCAGCTCTGGGGCATAGTGGCCTTCTGCGGTCCTGGAGAAGCAATCCCTCATGTCCAGGATGTGGATTCCCCCCCTGGAAAGCTCAAGGAATATGGGGGCCGCCAACAGCACACATCACGTTACCTGGAACTTCTCTGCATCCTTCAGCTGGCATCTTGCCATGTCCAAGTTCATTCACTGGTAACTTCCTGCTCCTCAGATCCAAACCTCACAGATTTTCTCACCAGCCTTCTCACGGGCTTCCTTGTTCTTTTCACCACTGCTCAACCTCTTCCTCTTCAGACTGTACTTACCTCCTTTTGTGAACCCTTTCCTCTTAATTCCCTGATGCTCTTATTGTCTTTGACTAATGAGGAGTGTATCTCCAAGATTCTCTTCTTTCCCTCGAGAATTTTCTACATCCACGACTTCAACTGTTACCTCCGTGCAGATGGTGCCACCAAATTAATGATATTCTCTTAAATTCATGAACAGCTTTAAACCATACAAAACCCTCTCGCTGAAGTCTTTTTGACTCTGAGTGTATATAAGACTGAACGTACACAGTTGCATCAGGCATTTCTCTCTGGAGACCCACCTCCACATCCTGGTTGCCAGCTCAGGGTCTCCATGGATACGTCCTACCACCGTCTCAAATTCAAGCTGCTCAGAGCTTGGTGTCATCCTTGTCCTTTATCTGATGCCCAACTCGAGAAACACTGCTTCCTTCACTGTCTCCAGAGAGGTCTTGTCCCTCCCACTTTCCCCACAGCTTGTCTGTGGCTTCTGAGAGTGGGCAGCTCTCTCTTTCCTTCCCACCTGTTCCTATAGTCAAGACCACCCTTGCAAGGGATGTGAGGTCTACCTGACCTCCGCTGGGTTAAGGAAGAAAGGATTGACCCTGTGCGTCATAAACTACAGGGAAGAAAATGGGCTGCTGAGCTTCGGGGAGACAGCTGGAACCATGTTCCGAAGGACGCACACCCTCCTGCCCCATCTCTGTTCCCAGCTGCCTTTCCATTAGGCCAGTCTCCTCTATAGAGCAGGATCCGTGGGTACAGCAGCTCCTTCTCACATTTCATGCAAGCATGGCTGGTTGCTTCTCTTAGTTCCAGCTTTTTTTTTTTTTTTAAGAATTCTAATCAGGTAAGACTAGGTCCCACACCCACGCCAGTGGCCTGGCAGCCTCATCTAGAGTCTATCTCAGATGACTGCAGTAAAGGAAGAAGCAACCCCCTAGAGAAAGGGAGAAATGCCTTCTGGAGAATAAGGGAGGGTTGCTGAGCAGATTGGACACTCAATTCCACAATCGTACCCCTTTCTGAAATGAGAGGCCCTGCACCCCAGCTTTCTGGTGTTCCAGGCTCTGAACTCTTTCCCTCCTCTGAGTGGCCACACTCTTGAACCTCCTGCTTATCTGCCACGCAGTCCCATCTTGTTTTGCCTTGTCTCTTCTGTTGTTAAGAGGAGCTGTCGTGCCCAAGTTGCCTTTATTTCTTTAACTGTTCATCTATCTGTATTATTTTATCTCTAATGGCAACTGGGCCATTTGCGTAAGACCTACGTCAAATCTCTTACAATTATACAGAGGAAGTGACAAATAGGTTCAAGGGATTAGATCTGACAGAGTGCCTGAAGAACTATGGATGGAGGTTTGTAACATTGTATAGGAGGTAGTAATCAAAACTATCCCCAAGAAAAAGAAATGCAAAAAGGCAAAATGGCTGTCTGAGGAGGCCTTACAAAGAGCTGAGAAAGAAGAGAAGCGAAAAGCAAAGGAGAAAAGGAAAGATATTCCCATCTGAATGCAGAGTTCCAAAGAACAGCAAGGAGAGATAAGAAAGCCTTCCTCAGCGATCAATGCAAAGAAATAGAGGAAAACAACAGAATGGGAAAGACTAGAGATCTCTTCAAGAAAATTAGGGATACCAAGGGAACATTTCATGCAAAGATGGGCTCAATAAAGGACGGAAATGGTATGGACCTAACAGAAGCAGAAGATACTAAGAAGAGGTGGCAAGAATACACAGAAGAACTATACAAAAAAGATCTTAAAGACTCAGATAACCACCGTGGTGTGATCACTCACCTAGAGTCAGACATCCTGGAATGTGAAGTCAAGTGGGCCTTAGGAAGCATCACTACGAACAAAGCTAGTGGAGGTGATGGAATTCCAGTTGAGCTATTTCAAATCCTGAAAGATGATACTGTGAAAGTGCTGCACTCAGTATGCCAGCAAATTTGGAAAACTCAGCAGTGGCCACAGGACAGGAAGAGGTCAGTTTTTGTTCCAATCCCAAAGAAAGGCAATGCCAAAGAATGTTCAAACTACCTCACAATTGCACTCATTTCACATGCTAGCAAAGTAATGCTCAAAATTCTCCAAGCTAGATTTCAACAGTATGTGAACCAAGGACTTCCAGATGTTCAAGCTGGATTTAGAAAAGGCAGAGGAACCAGAGATCAAATTGTCAATATCTGTTGGATCATAGATAAAGCAAGAGCATTCCAGAAAAACATCTACTGTTGCTTCATTGACTATGCTAAAGCCTTTCAGTGTGCGGCTCAGAACAAACTGGAAAATTCTGAAAGAGATGGGAATACCAGACCACCTGATCTGCCTCCTGAGAAACCTGTATGCAGGTCAGAAGCAACAGTTAGAACCCAACATGGAACAACAGACTAATTCCAAATTGGGAAAGGAGTACATCAAGGCTGTATATTGTCACCTTGCTTATTTAACTTATATGCAGAATACATTGTGAAAAATGCTGGACTGGATGAATCCCAAGCTGGAATCAAGATTGCCAGGAGAAATATCAATAACCTCAGATAAGTAGATGACACCACCCTTATGGTTTAAAGCAAAGAGGAACGAAAGAGCCTCTTGATGAAGGTGAAAGTGTGGAGTGAAAAAGCTGTCTTAAAACTTAGCATTCACAAAACTAAGATCATGGCATCCAGTCCCATCACTTCATGGCAAATAGATGGAGAAACAATGGAAACAGTGACAGACTTGATTTTCTTGGGCTCCAAAATCACTGCAGTTGGTGACTGCAATCATGAAATTAAAAGATGCTTGCTCTTTGGAAGAAAAGCTATGACAAACCTAGATAGCATACTAAAAAACAGAGACATTACTTTGCCGACAAAGTTACGTCTAGTCAAAGCTAAGGTTTTTCCAGTAGTCATGTACGGATATGAGAGTTCGACCATAAAGAAGGGTGGATGCTGAAGAATTGAATCTTTTGAACTGTGGTGTTGGAGAAGACTCTTGAGAGTCCCTTGGACTGCAAAGAAATCAAACCAGTCAATCCTAAAGGAAATCAAGCCTGAATATTCATTGGAAAGACTGATGCTGGAGCTGAAGCTACAGTACTTTGGCCACCTGGGGTGAAGAGCCAACTCATTGGTAAAGACCCTGAGGCTGGGAAAGATTGAAGGCAGGAGGAGAAGGGGGCAACAGAGGGCAAGATGGTTGGATGGCATCACAGACTCAATGGACATGGGTTTGAGCAAGCTCTGGGAGCTGGTGAAAGGGAGGCCTGGCTTGCTACTGTCCACGGGGTCACAAATAGTCGGACACGACTGAGCGACTGAACAGCAACAACAACGACCCTATCGCTGGGACACAGTGGGACTGTGTCTTGGTTTACTCTTTATCCCATAAGACTGAGACTTTTTATCGCAAGCCTGAGACCTTACCCAGACTGGGCTCAAAAACAGTTTTTTGATTTAATATCTGCTGGGCTGTCATCCACACTGAACATTTATAAACCGGGGAGGTCTAGTGAAGAAAAAGTCTTGTGCCAAGAGCCAGGTGACATGACTTCTGAATCTCCCATGAGCTGTGAGACGCTGGCCAAGTTACAGCTCTGTTTATTTCATGGATTTTCCATCTGTGAAATGATGGCAATAAAATGTGCCCTAACTCTTAGAGTTGTTGAGAGAACACAGTGGAAGCTGTAGAAATACGCTATATAAATCCAACTCATGTTTATTCACATGGACAATTCAAAGAGAAAGCTCAGATGTTACTGATAAGGTATTGTTTCCAGGTACAAATCTTGCAACTGAGTTTGCATTTACACAGCTGTTTCCTCACTTAGATTCCTCAGCTTCTTCTGCTAGAAACGTGAACTAGTGGTTAAGTCAACCTTTTAATTCGCTTGTAAAAGCTTTGTGGCACTTTAAAGAATATCTGACAGTACTCTTTGGTTTCAAAATTTGATTATTGAGAAGATGCATTTCTTTGATGCCTTTTGGCAGGAAGCTCCAAATTGGCAAATTATGACTTTATTGCTTGGTGGGATTTTTGTTTGTTTGTTCATCTTTGGTACTTTTGACAAGTGTTAAAATGTTCGGTAATGAAGTACTGATGTAATATTCTTAAAAATTTGTTTTGTTTTTGCTGTGTCCTCTTCCTCTCATTGCAGAGCACAGGCTTCTCACTGCGGCGCTCGGGCTCCGGAGGGTGCAGGCTCAGTAGTTGTGGCACTGGGCTTTGCTGCTTGGCAGCCTGTGGGAGCTTCTTGGACCTGGGACTGAATCCATGTCCCATGTGTTGGCAAGTGAATTCTAAACCACTGGACCACCAGTGCTCATGTACTTGGTCGCTCAGTTGTGTCTGACTCTCTGAGACCCCATGGACTGTAGCTCGCCAGACTCCTCTGTCCATGGGGTTCTCCAGGCAGGAATACTGGAGTGGGTTGCCATGCCCTCCTCCAGGGGATCCTTCCAGCCCAGGGAGAGAAACCAGGCAGACTCTTTACCAGTTGAGCCACCAGGGAAGCCCAGGAATACTAGAGTGGGTAGCCCATCCCTTCTCCAGGGAATCTTCCCGACCCAAGAATCGAACTGGGGTCTCCTGCATTGCAGGTGGATTCTTTACCAGCTGAGCTACCAGGGAAGCCCAAGGAAGTCCCTAATATTCTCTTTAACACCAACATTTTGCTTCTTCTATCGCTAAAGAGTCTGTAATCTAATCAAGCTGCAGATAACCAGTTCACATTTGCTCACTGCTTGGTATACACTGGACACTCTGGGTCAATAGAAACCAGCCCTTGCCCTCATGGTCCATCAGTCAAATGGGGAAGACAAATGGTAAGTAGCTCTTTATAGAATCTGCGATTTTGTATGTCACAATTCTCTAAAGCAATGTTTGAGTCAGGATGGGCTCCCTGCTATAACCAACAGCCTCAGTTTTCACTGTCTTCACCTAGCAAAGGTTTATCTCTCACTCACACAAAGTCCACTGCGTGTGTCCCTCGTTAAGTGGCTCTCTCCAAGAGGTGACACAAGGATCCAGCTTCACTCTATCCTGTGAAGTCCCCATCTTCAACTTGGGGCCTCCAAAGTCACCATGAAAAGGGATGACAGGCGGGCAGAGCACATTGGACACTCACCACCTCGGCTTGGTTGGGACACGTATGCCCTCTGCTTTCACTGGTCATTGGTCTATCAGTTCACATGGTCCAACTCAGATGCTAGGTAGCTGCGTCCATGCAAGATGAGAATCTTTGGTAGACCACCAGCGACCTCTGCAACAGGTGGGCACTATATTTACAGGTGACAGAAATTGAGGGGGTGAAGACTTACCAAGGTCACACTGCCAGTATGTGGAGAAACCAGATTTGAACCAGGTTTCTTTGACCCAAAGCTATGCTCCCACAGCTCTGCTATGCTAACTTCTTCGCCATGACCTGTTCCCGGTTCAAGGCTAGGATAGAGCTCTGTGAGAACTCTCTGCCCTGGAACCCATTCCTCTTGGTTTGGGCCAGCCTGGAATGCTGGCCTTGCTGCTGTCAGATTCTTCTGATGGCCCTTGGCTGCTCCTTGAGGTCTTGCTAGTCCTTCTCCTTCTCCAGATGTGTTCATGGCACCAGGTGAAGTTTCCATCTTTGAGGACAGAAAATAAAGAAATAGGATTAGAGTTTACACAACTGTTGCTTGAAGGACATAGCAGCCAATTTGCATATATAACTTTGGGCATCTTTGGTTATAAAATAGTTGCCTCATTTTCTGGCCCCATTTCCCATAGACAGGGCTCTAGGAGTTTGGATATAGGAGACCACTTTGTGTTTGAGCAGTGGAATCAGTTTTGTCAGTGGGAACATGTACATCAGGCTCCAATCACAAGCAATGTGACAAATGTGTGTAACAGACTCTTTACCTTTGAGGTTGGATGGACCCAAGTGAAGAGTTGTGCTCACATCCATTCTGCCTGATGGAGATATGTGACTAATGTCAGCTCCATCCACAAAACCCCAATTACACTGAGTCCCAGTTACTATGGCTGTATAACAAATTATCCCCAAACTTAGCAGCTTAAATAGCAATTGATTATACTCACAGATTCCTGGGCCAGGAATTCCATCAGCAGAATTGGTTTATAGTTGTCTCTCAGTTTCTAGGGCCTCAGTTGGAAGTCTCAGGGACTGAGGATGTGTTGCTGTTCAGCCACTAAGTCATGTCCAACTCTTTGTGATGCCCATGGACTACAGTACTTCAGGCTTCCCTGTCCTTCACTTCACTGTCCTTCACTGTCTCTCAAACTCATGTCCATTGAGTCAGTTATATAATATAACCATCTCATCCTCTGTTGCCCCCTTCTCCTTTTGCCTTCAATCTTTCCCAGCATCAGGGTCTTGTCCAGTGAGTTGGCTCTTCGCATCAGGTGGCCAAAGTATTGGAGCTTCAGCTTCAGTAACAGTCCATCCAATGAATATTCAGGGTTGATTTCCTTTAGGTTTGATTTCCTTGCAGTCCAAGGGATTCTCAAGAGTCTTCTCCAGTACCACAGTTCAAAAGCATCAATTCTTCGGCGCTCAACCTTCTTTACATTCGTACATGACTACTGGAAAAGCCAGGAGTATGACTATCCGGATCTTTGTCAGTAAAGTGATGTCTCTGCTTTTTAATAGGCTGTCTAGGTTTGTCATAGCTTTCTTTCTAAGATGAGGGTTGAAATCATCTAAAAGCTCGTTCACTCACAAGTCTGCTGGTTGATAGTGGCTGTTGGCTGGGGGCCTCAGCTCCTCCTCCCGTGGGTCTCTCACTGCAGTTTCTCTCTGTGGGTGAGTTTGGGCTTCCTCACAGCATGGCGGGTGTGTTCCCAGGGGAGCATCTTGAGAGAGTTTTTTTTCACTTATCCTTGGAAGTCACATACTATTCCTTCTGTCACATTTTACTCATTGAGGCAGTCACAGAGTCCACCCAGGTGCAAGGGGAGAGGAGATGGACTCTGTATCTTCATGAAGAGTGGAAATCTCTAGACGGATGATCGGGACTGGAAATAGTGTTGTACCCACTTTCGTAAAAGTTATTCTGCCACTTTGCTTTTATTCTGATTCTTAAATCTGACTTAAACAACAGTTAGACATTTGATGCCTACGTGCCAGATATCTTGTATTCATTAAATCTAAGCCTGACCCCAACATTGTCAAGCAGATTACTATTCCTCTCACAGGTAAGGAAACTGAGGCTCAGAGAAGTTAACTAAGTTGCCCAAAGACACAGAGCCGGCTGATGGTACAGTCAAGGTGCAAGGCCAAGCCAGGCAGACTCCAAATTCCATACTCTTCCCCACGGTTTCTATATGGTTCCCAATGGGGATGACTCACTCATTTAGTGGAAGCCAAGTCTGGCAGGGGAAGGCCAGTGTGGTGGAGATGGGGTGAAGGGAAGTTCAGACACTTGGGATTAATGGTAGTTTCCATGAAGGTGTTTGTTCTAATAATTTCCACCTTCTAGATGCCACACATCTTTAGAGCCTGTCAAGTCAAGCTGATGTCATCGAAGACTCCCTGGTTCCCAAACATCTGCAATGCATTTACTTTGACTCTCTGTCGTGTATAAAATATTCCTCAAAGACCAGAAGATGCTGTCATGTTAATGGGCAATAGAATCCACCCTCCTTCAGGGGGGCTGAGGATAAATCCTGATGAGACTTTCCTAGGGGAACCAAAGGGTTCATCATACCAACTGGAAACTTTTGAGAGTAAAAGGGGAGGTTCATCCTGGGAATGTTCTGTGTCTTGATCTGGGGGGTAGTTCCACGTTTGTGTAGTGTAGACAGTCTTTACTCTTATGAGGTGGGTACTGCAGTTGTATAAGCTAGACCTAAACCACAGCCTCAGGATGGCTACATGTGATGAGCGCCATGCCAGGACCATGAGCATCAGTGAACCCTGTGGTGGGCCAGGCGGACAGTTGGGCCCCCTCCCCATTTCCAGTTCCCATCAGGCCTCCCTGGCGTGGGAAGAGCTGCGTCTGTCCTCAGAAACGGCAGGCTCTCCAAGTCAGGATCCTGTGAAGGTGCATCTCTAGAGCCTCTTGCACAGTAAACGCACATCCTCACCCCCACTCTCATTCATGCATGATGACATTCACACTCATGCCACTTATATGCACACTCATTTCACACACAACTTGTACTCACACAATCACATCCGTACTCACATTTGCACTTGTAAACAAAGTCTCATCACTTTATGACAAATAGAAGGGGAAAAAGTAGAAGCAGTGACAGATTTTATTTTCTTGGACTCCAAAATCACTGTGGACAGGGACTGTAGCCATGAAATTTAAAGATGCTTGCTCCTTGGAAGGAAAGCCATGACGAACCTAAGACAACATATTAAAAAGCAGAGATATCACTTTGCCCACCAAGGTCCAAATAGTCAAAGCTATGGTTTTTCCAGTAGTCATGTATGGATGTGAGTGTTGGACATAAAGAAAGCTGAGTACTGAGGAATTGATACTTTTGAACTGTGGTGTTGGAGAAGACTCTTGAGGGTCTCTTGGACTGCAAGGAGATCAAACCAGTCCATCCTAAAGGAAATCAGTCCTGAATATTCATTGGAAGGACTGATGCTGAAGCTGAAGCTCCAGTCTTTGGCCTCCAGGGGCAAAGAGCTGACACAATGGAAAAGACCCTGATGCTGGGAAAGATTGAGGGCAGGAGGAGAAGGGGACGACAGAGAACGAGATGGTTGGATGGCATCACTGACTCAAAGGACATGAGTTTGAGCAAGCTCAGGGAGATAGTGAAGGACAAGGAAGCCTGGCGTGCTGCCATCCATGGGGTCGCAAAGAGTCAGACAGGACTTAGGGACTGAAAAACATACACACTCATGTTCACCCTCATACAATGAGCTCTGAAATTCACAACTCTTACACAAATGCAGTCATATTTACATACAGTCAATGCCCACACACATATTCCCACGTGCACACCCACATTTACATGCACACACTTACATTCATGATCACATGGTCATACATCCACATTCACACACACATTCACACTTATGTGACTTACACCCCCACACATATTGTGCCCCCACATTTAGACACACTCACTTTTTATCTCAGCCCTCTGAGGAGAAGCAGAATGGGATACATTAGAATTTTTTTCTTCATTTTCCTGTGTGGCTGGCTAGGGATCTTATCATCGTTATCTTATCTATCATTTCTCTTGCATTTATTTCTGTTTGTCTTCAAAGGCTTTTCAAGGCTTTTCATCACAAAATAAAAATTTTTAAATCATATTAATAGTACACATAGGCATATTGCACATAAAATTTACTTAAACCTAACAGAGATTCTTGCTAAGCTTGAGAATGCTAAAACCAAAGGAAAAATCACAATGTATACCACACTACAGAGTTCATAATTACTCCCTCTCAGCCTGTATACCTTAATGTGTTTTAAACAGAGCCTCTTTAGTTGGTTCAAGTACTGTTGAAGCCTGGCTTGGAGAATTTTGAGCATTACTTTGCTAACATGTGAGATGAGTGCAATTGTGAAGGAGTTTGAACATTCTTTGGCATTGCCTTTCTTTGGAATTGGAATGAAAACTTACCTTTTCCAGTCCTGTGGCCACTGCTGAGTTTTCCAAACTTGCTGGCATATTGAGTGCAGCACTTTCAATAGCATCATCTTTTAGGATTTGAACTAGCTCAGATGGAATTGCATCACGTCCACTAGCTTTGTTCATAGTGATGCTTCCTAAGGCCCACCTGACTTCGCATTCCAAGATGTCTGGCTCTAGGTGAGTAATCACACCATGGTGATTATCTGGGTCACTAAGATCTTTTCTGTACAGTTCTTCTGTGTATTCTTGCCACCTGTGTATTCTTGCCATTCTGTGTATTCTTGCCACCGCTTCTGTTAGGTCCATACTGTTTCGCCCTTAATTGTGCCCATCTTTGCATGAAATGTTCCCTTGGTATCTCAGATTTTCTTGAAGAGATCTCTAGTCTTTCCTATTCTATTGTTTCCCTCTATTTCTTTACTCTGATCGCTGAGGAAGGCTTTCTTACCTCTCCTTGCTATTCTTTGGAACTCTGCATTCAGATGGGTGTATCTTCACTTTTCTCCTTTGCCTTTAGCTTCTTTTCTTTTCTCAGCTATTTGTAGGGCCTCCTCAGACAGCCATTTTGCATTTTTGCATTTCTTTTTCTTGGGGATGGTCTTGATCACTGCCTCCTGTACAATGTCACGAACTTCCATCCAAAGTTCTTCAGGCATTCTGTCTATCAGATCTAATCACTTGACTCTATTTGTCACTTCCACTGTATAATTGTAAGGGATTTTATTTAGGACATATCTGAATGGTCTAGTGATTTTCCCTACTTTCTTCAATTTAAGTCTGAATTTTGCAATAAGGAGTTCATGATCTAAGCCATAGTCAGCTCCTGGTCTTGTTTTTGCTGACTGCATAGAGCTTCTCCATCTTTGGCTGCAAAGAATATAATCAATCTGATTTTGGTACTGACAGAGAATATGAGGATTTCAGTATGTGAACTGAAGACTTCCAGGTGCTTGAACTGGATTTAGAAAAGGCAGAGGAGTCAGAGGTCAAATTTCCAACTTGTGTTGGATCATAGAAAAAGCAACAGCATTCCAAAAAAACATCTAATTTTGCTTCATTGACTATGCCAAAGCTTTTGACTGTGTGGATCACAACAAACTGTGGAAAATTCTTCAAGAGATGGGAATACCAGACCACCTTACTTACCTCCTGAGAAATCTGTATTCAGATCAAAAGCAACAGTTATAACTGGACATAGAACAACAGGCTGGTTCCAGATTGGGAAAGGTGTCCATCAAGGCTGTGTATTGTCACCCCGCTTATTCAACTTGTATGCAGAGTACATCATGAGAAATGCTGGGCTGGAAGAAGTGCAAGCTGGAATCAGTATTGCCAGGAGAAATATCAATAACCTCAGATATGGAGATGACACCACCCTTATGGCAGAAAGTGAAGAAGAGCTAAAGAGCCTCTTGATGAAAGTGAAAGAGGAGAGTGAAAATGTTGGCTTAAAACTCAACATTCAGAAAACTAAGATCATGGCATCCAGTCCCATCTCTTCATGGCAAATAGATGGGGAAACAATGGAAACAGTGAGAGACTTTATTTTTTTGGCTCCAAAATCATTGCACATGGTGACTGCAGCCATGAAATTAAAGATGCTTGCTTCTTGGAAGAAAAGCTATGACAAACCCAGATAGCATATTAGAAAGCAGAGACATTACTTTGCTGACAAAGGTCCATTTAGTCGAATGTATGGTTTTTCAATAGTCATGTGTGGATATGAGAGTTGGACTATAAAGAAAGCTGAGCACTGAAGAATTGATGTTTTTGAACTGTGGTGTTGGAGAAGACTTTTGAGAGTCCCTTGGACTGCATGGAGGTCCAACCAGTCCATCCTAAAGGAAATCAGTCCTGAATATTCATTGGAAGGACTGATGCTGTAGCTGATGCTCCAGTACTTTTGCTACCTGAGGAGAAGAACCGACTCACTAGAAAAGACTCTGATGTAGGGAAAGATTGAAGGTGGGAGGAAAAGGGGACAACAGAGGATGAGATGGTTGGATGGCATCACCAGCTCAATGGACATGAGTTTGAACAAGCTCCGGAAGTTGGTGATGGATAGGGAAGCCTGGCGTTTTGCAGTCCATGAGGTCGCAAAAAGTTGGACGTGACTGAGCGACTGAACTGAACTTTAGTTGGTGGTTTTGATATTAAGGACTGAGGTTTTTATAAACTAAAAACTCCTGAAATTTGGCCTACGATGCCAACTGCAGGTGCCTGGAGGCGTTCAGGACACAGGCCTGTCCTGGACCTCCTGTGTCTACCTGTGCTCATTGTGGCCGTTGCCCTGGTGGTACCTTGGCTCCAGGCTGAATTTCTGAGTCCCAACTTAGCTGGGCTGTGTGTGGGCTGAAGAGCTGCCTGGATAGCTTGCCCAGAAGTGGGCATGAAATAGTTAAGTAACAAGACAGGAAAATAAAGACCTTCAATGGCTGTGGCTTGTTGGGGGTTGAGGCGGGGGCCAGGGAGTGCGGGGCTGTGGGGCTGGGTAGCCTGACAGCACATCACTCCACTTCACCCCACTTGTGCCATAGCCCAGAGGATGAGTCAGCAGAGGCCTCTGCAGGCTGCTTCCATCTCTTGATACCCAGCAAACAGAGCAGGCTTTAACCTCAACTTCCCTGGTCCCCTGGGGAGGCAGAGAGAAACCGCACGAGGCAGAGACAGGCAGTGGGCTGAATCGCTCAGGCAGGTCGAGGCTGCCCCCCATAAACCAAGCTCATCTCACAACCCACTTGGGAGAGAACGGCTGAGCCCCTTCATAGCCCCCGAGTAGAGGCAGGATTACAACTGACAAAGCTGACAAAGCTCCGTACCTTCGGGTCAAAATTGGGAACAGTTGAAGTTGGAGGGAGTGGAATCCTGTGTCATCTCCATCTAAAGGCCAGCACACACAGGGTGCTCCTATCTGAGAAAGAGCCCTTCCCTCTCGGGCTGGTGTGTGGAAGGCAGGACACACAGAGGGGATGGGCAGGGTTCTAGAACCAGGCCATACAGGGAAGGAAAGCCTGGGCCCGGACCCGCAGGCCCATGCCCAATCCCCGAGGGGGCTCCTATGGGTCTCGGTAGCAGAGACTGAGTGACCAGTATCACATGGCATGTTCATTGCATCTGATTTTTATTTTTCTTTCCCTGACTCTGTCCTTCTGTCTCTCTTTTTCTTATTTGAGATGGATTAGCACGTCGCACTGGGCCCTAGAGAGAACCCCCGGGCCGCCTCCGTGTACCAGGAATATCAGCAAGCCCGGGATTTGTGTCCAGCCACTTGCAAGGCTGATCCTCACTGCAGCCCTTTGCCTGTGTGCTGAGCTCCCTGTTTCCTTTGGTGACAGATTGTCCTGCAAGGGGAAGGGGGCTGGAACCAGTTTTGGAGTGTTTTCGCCTAATGAGGTACTTGGTTTAAGATGGATGAACTCAGCCATCTTTTAGGAAGGAGCAACACTGCTTTTCAGAAAAGGCAATGGCACCCCACTCCAGTACTGTTGCCTGGAAAATCCCATGGACAGAGGAGCCTGGTAGGCTACAGTCCATGTGGTTGCTAAGAGTCGAATATGACTGAGCGACTTCAGTTTCACTTTTCCCTTTCATGTTCTGGAGAAGGAAATGGCAACCCACTCCAGTATTCTTGCCTGGAGAATCCCAGGGACGGCGGAGCCTAGTGGGCTGCCGTCTATAGGGTCGCACAGAGTCGGACACGACTGAAGCGACTTAGCAGCAGCAGCAGCAGCAGCAACAACACTGCTTTTTCAGAAAACTCCCCAGACCCTAGAGTCTGGACCCCAAAGGCCAGCTACGGTTTTCTTTCCAAACGTACATGCTGCTCATAACCATGAGTAGATCCTTAGGCCCCGGGCCTTAAAAAGGCAAAACTATCACTCCCTTTCCTTTATCCCCTGTTAGGGTCAAAGCCAGTCTACTAATCCTCTCTTTCAGCTTTATTTTAGGGTTTGGGCCAATAGGTCTAGACCAATATCCTGCTTTTCAAACTGAAAGGTCTGAATTTCATGGGGCAGAACGCTGGTGATAGTAGACTGGAAACAGTCGTGATGATAGTTTGTGCAATGGAGGTGGGAATGCTGATGTTCTTAGTGAGGACATTGATGTTAATAGTAGTGATGGGGGGGTGAGTGTTGATGATGGCGGTAATATTGATGGTGAGGGTGGTGTGATGATGGAGCTGGTGGTGATGATGGTGACGAGCTGTGTATGGAGGTTGTGATGGTGGTGGAGGTGGGGGAGATGGAAGGCATGATGGTGATTTGGTGCTGCAGGTAGATTGGTGATATTGGTGGAGCTGGGGATGGTGGTGGAGGAGGTGGGGGTAGTGATGGTGGTGGTGGGTGGTGAGGTGATGGTGGTGGAGGAGGTGATGGTGGAGGTGGGGGTAGCGGTGGAGGTGATGGTGGTGGTGGAGAAGGTGGTGGAGGTGATGATGGTGGTGGAGGTGATGGTGGTGGTGGAGGTGATGGTGGTGGAGGTGATGGTAGAGGTGATGGTGGTGGTGGAGGTGATGGTGGTGGTGGAGGTGATGGTGGAGGTGGGGGTAGTGGTGGAGGTGATGATAGGGAGAGCATGTGAGATGATAAAAGTGGGGGAGGAGGTGGTAACTGTGGGTGGGCGCTGGCGGGATGGTGTGTAGAAGTGAGTCCTGGTGGAGGTGGCTGCTGTGGATGTTGGCCGTGGTCGATGGCTGCAGTACAAGCGATGGTTTACATCCTCATGGCAGAGAGTGGCCCTGAAGACTCGCTCAGCTGTGACCTGACAGCCTCTTTTGCTGAAGAAGAGGGAAAGAGCCCTGGTGTGCCCCCCCCGCTGCCCACTTAGTTAGCCACAGTGTTTAGCTGACTCAGTTTTGAGTTACCACAATACACTGGATATAGTTTCTGCTCCGCCTTATGGGTGCAGGCATCCCTCACCAGACCTGCTCTTTTCCTCATAAAGTCTCTAGTAAGTGAACCTCTTCGGAAGCCCCAGAAGGAGGGGCCTGGTTATGCGGTGAGGACTCTGGAGCCCTGGGTGGCACACAGCTCCCTCAAGCTCCCTCTGCCCCCAGATGGAACCTGTACACGGGGCCCCTTCCCGGCATCTCCTGCTGTCACCCCACCACAGACTGCCTACCGTGTCAGGGCTCACACAACTGACCCCAGCGTAACTCTTCACCGCACGGTGTGAGGAAGGCAGGATTCTCCCCACTGTATAGATGAGAACACTGAGGCTCAGAGAGGGGCAGCAGCTCCCTGAGATCACATAGCTAAGGAGGGGCCAAGGCCCCACATGCCCACTCTGCTTCGCCTCACTGTCCCTTCCGTCCATCACAGAACGGAATGCCCAACAGCAACGCCTTAAACCCAGCCAGGCTTGGACAAATAACGGCCAATGTACCCACAGGGGTGCAAGGCAGGCAGGAGCCGCCGCTGTTAACATGGAGTTTCAAGGTCCTGTTAAAGCCAGCACTGAATTTCTGACCAAAACAGAGATATTTCAAGTTATTCAAGAGTTGCTCCCAGCAAAATGATGCTATCCTCTTGACCCAGGAATGTCCTTTCAGAACAATACAGAGGTTTAGAAGGAGCCTATGTGTCTCTACCCATTTCTATTTCAAAATAAATATTCAAAGAGGTTTCTCTTTGCAACATGTTTTGCTAAAAGACAGACAGCGGCACGGGGAGACAGACAGTCTCCCTAGGGGAGCTGAGGAAAGTGTCTGAAGCAGAGCCACGCAGAAGTGAGGCTGGTGCGCAGAGCAAGCGGCCGCAGGGCGCTAGGAGCTCGCGGCTGTCCCCCTCTCCCGGCTCCGCAGCCGTCAGTGTTTGGGTCATGCTTGCCAAGAGGGAAACAGGCAAGGCCATGGCACCTTCAGGGTGAAACCCAACTTAGACGGCCAAAGCCCCAGGAGGACCGCAAGAAAGTTGCAGGGACTGTGAAGAGGGTGGGAGGGAGGCTGGGAGAGAAGCAACAGGTGAGGGGAAGCGATAAAAGCCAACAGCCCTTCCAGACCCAGCGGTGGGCTCCGCCAGCCGTGTCTGCGTCCTCGGTCGAGCCCTGCAGTCCAGGCTGCCAGGCTGAGGGGGGGAGCCGTCCCCGGAGACCAACGAGCTGCCTCCAGGACCCCCTTGCTTCTGCTTCTGGGTCCTGTGCATGGGTTGTACCTCTCAGCCCCTCACGGCAAAGGCCTGGGGACTCTGAGACCATCCCATGCAGCCACACCAAAGTCCCATGCCCTTCTCCAGGGGCAGGGATTGAACCTGGAGCTCTTCCCAACCCAGGGATCGAACCCAGGTCTCCCGTGTGGCAGGCAGTTTCTTTACCCTCCAAGCCAGCAGGGAAGCCTGACCAAAGCCCACATCTCAGGATTTTTCTGGTGGTCCTGTTTGCAAACACCTAAGGAGCGGGGAATGGGGCCCAAGAGTTGACCCTGAGTGCTGGTGGCCACGAGCTGTGGCGGGGCTTCCTGGGGTCCCCACCTTCAGCACTTCACGGCCACCTTCCACAGTCTACTGCGTTTAGAAAAGCACCCAAGCCTGCTGAATCTTCATCCATATGTCAGTCCTGGAAATTATTCCTGGCTTCTTCTGCAGTTACTGATGAAGTACCTCCTACGGGCTGAGAACTTACTGGATGATGGGGAACTAGTATAAAACCTCACGTTTATTGGGTGCATTATTATCCCCACTCTACAGACAGGCAAACTGAGGCGCAGAGAGGTGATAGAGCAGTGAAAGTGCTAGGTCTGTCCCCTGCCCTCTGGGAGCTTATGTTCCCGTATGGGGGGTAGACATACAACAAAGAATGACCTGATGACTTAATCGTAATTGCGGTGGAGTGTTAGAGAGGAGGTGGGAGCTTGTCCAGGGAAGAGGTATGAAAAGAGGCGGAGGGATGGCTTTGAAGGACCCAGAGACAGGCCAGCGCTGGAATGAAGCAAGAGGGGCCTCGAGGGCTGGAGATGTGGGGGTACACTCCCGGGGACCTAGATACACCCTCTCCTGCCCCAGCCTGGTCCCAGAGGTTGGAGAAAGCGAGAGGGAGGTGTTGGCTCCAGACTGGAGCAAAGATACTTCATTTCAGCAAGAGGGAAAGCTGAGGCTTTGGGAATGGATGCAGGGGAACTGGGAGTTGGAGGCTAGGAAGATGCGAGAGAATTTCTGACTGTTTTCTATTTTCTCAGTAAAATACCAGACAAGACAGTCATCTGGGAGTGAAGCCAGAGGAGGGGGCACGGGCAGTTTGCGGGCAGGAAAGAAAGCCTGTGTTCAGGACTGGCAGAGCCTGCCACGGCCGTCCTGGTGAGGCCCCCTAAGACCTGTGGGCACCGCGAACTGAGGGTGAGACCAGTGGCACAGCTGTGCGTGCTGCTCTAGTGATGGTCTGCTACCCGGGCAGAGGTGTGCAGTGGCCGGTGGGTGGACTTGACCTGAGCTGGTCAGGTGAGCACAAGGCGGAGAGAGAGGGGAAAGGCGGTGGGCGGAGGCTGGCAGGCAGAGAGGGTCATGGATCACAGGATGCAATTCAAGGGGAAGAGGAACACGGGGACTCAAGGCGCTGATGGACACGGAAACAGAGGCTTCGGAACCGAACGTCTCCTCGGGGAAGCAGGGCTGGGTAAGGACGGGCCATCTGAGGAAGTGAGCAGGAAGTTTTCCGAGGTGGTGTTTTCATCAGTGGTGTCAAGGTCAGGAGGATGACTAAGGGGGAAGACGGCTGGCAGAGGGTGCATCAGAGGAAAGGTGCAGAGGACGAAGTCAGAGTGGCAATGCCAAGTGTGGGGCGAGTCCTCCAGATCAGCCCTGAAATGTGATCACAGAGCCAGAAAGAGAGGGAGCCAGGGGCTAGAAACTTCCGCAAGTGATCGCCCAGGGATTGTTAGATGACAGGACCGGAGATGGGCTGGGATGCTCCAGTTTGAAAGCATGAACTTCAAAGGAGCTGGGACTTTGGCATGTGGAAGGATGGAAAATGGCTTGAAAGTGGTGATAGGAGACAGTGAGGGCAACCGTGAAAACGGAGCGGCTCCACTTGGTGGGGCTGAAGGGGAAGGAGATGAAGCCCTTAAGGCGGACCCGGTTCCAGAGTTAGAGCGAGAGGCTGCAGGGAAGGTCAGAGAAGAGGGTGAGGCGCTGGTGGTGGAACATGAGCTCTGAGGGGCCCAGTGGCGGGGTTTGAGGGTCCAGAGGCACAGCCTGGGGTGGGACAGGGGCTCGGGACAGCCCAGAGCAGTCCAGGGTGAGAAGAAGGGGGTCATGGTTGCTTCAGAGACTGCAGCAGCTCAAGGTCCATAAAGTCATTGTTTGGAGGTGAGGGGGAAAGAGTGCTAATAGCTCTGCCAATAGTGATTCATGTATTTTTAAAAAATGATTTCCATTTGTAATCCTTTGATTGCAAAAGCTGATTAAAAAAATAAAGATCTTAAACACACCCTGGGTTGCAGTTTTCCTGAAACTGTCACCAAATGCCCGGGTCTTTGGTCTCTGCCCACCGAGACTCTCAGCACCAGCTGAGATAAGGGGGAGCAGGGAGTCCTGAGTCTGCTGCTCTGCCTGAAGCCACCCCTCCAGGCCGGGGCCTCTCAACATCCACCCAAGACGTCAGCCTGAGAGGTCAGGCTGCGGTGCTGACTGGAAGCCGTGCAGGAGCTCCAGAGACAGCTGGTAGAAATGATCTGGTCACCCTTCCCCTCCTCCTGCCCAAGTTCATCTCCCGCAAACACTCCTCCTTAACGGGAAGGAGACGACACCAGGGAGGAATTTTATACTCAGGATCCCAAGCAAAACTTTATGATTTTTCTCCCTTGTCTCTAGAACTAGTACATTTTCTTGGGGACAGGGATTCTTTCCTTGGGGAATTCAGTCCTGCTTTAAAAGGGCCCATATTTGGGAATTTCCTGGTGACCCAGGGGTTAGGGCCCAGGTTCAATCCCTGGTCAGGGGAACGGAGATCCAGAACCTGCACGGCATGGCCAAAAAGCAATTCGTGTGCCCGTGATGAGGTTTCCAAGGAAACAGTTCATGTGCCACAGCGGGCAGCTTTGTGCCGGGCCAGGAACCATAGCAATCACACGTGAGAAAGAAAATAGGTGAAGTTATAGAAACCCCAGATGCAACAGAGATGCAAGAATCCAACAAACTGGGCCCGGAAGGAACACCCAGGCCCAGGCGAACCCCCTCCAAACTTCTCCCCACCCCGCAGCTTTTATTGCGTGTCCACAGTAAAGAGGCTGCAGAGGTGACCGTGGCCTGCAGGGGCCTTGACTGAATATCCTGGGGGCACGCTTGCAGAGGGTGCCCAGTTTTACAATGTCACGAATCAGAGTGACCCCAGTGAGTGATTATACCCGATATTCAGGAGGACACACGCGTGTGCACATACACACACACGTCAAAACACTAGAGGCAAAGCGTGTGAAATCTGTGACTCACCCTGAACTCTTGGTCTAATCATAGCTCTGTTTGGGGATGAGAATATAAACAGGGCACTGGGTTAAGATTGAAAACACTTCCAGGTCTGATCTGGAATTTTCCCAGCAAAACTGAGTTTGCACACTTGGAGTTGACGTGTCTGTGAAAGGAACAGAGGGGCTAGGAGATGGGAGACTGGTTTTCATAATCTTCTACCTACCATGCTGCAGTTTACAAAGGTCTTTAACCCAGATTGTCCCTTTGATTTTCATGGCATCTTTAAGAGGTAGCTAATTCCCTGTCCTCTTTCTGGAGGAGGAAAGTGAGGTGCCCAGAGTTTAAATCTCTGCAGATCCAAGGTCTGGGGTATTCAAGCTCATTAGCTTCCACCCTTTCACTTTTAGAAATGAAAATACCAAGTACAATCATTCTTTAAAGACAGTCACGTAATGAGAAAAGTTCCATAGAAGTGTTTGCACAAATCAATGACTTTTACCTAATCTGTTTACACAGATGCCATTTCTAGCTGTTGGAGTGTCTCATTTGTTTCTGGGAAGCACAGAGACTGTGCTGTGGAGCTGAGCTGATTGTTCAGTGGACCCTAAAAGATACATCATTTTCCAGAACGTTCTAAGAAGAGGTTAATTGCTGAATGCTTGAAGGAACTTAAACCAGCTAAAACAGCTACTAAATCAGCCATAAAATCAAGTGGCTATTTTGCCAAGGGTGCCCTGACCACTGCCTTTCAGATAAATCTGTGCGCTTCTCCCCAGAGCAGCCAATCCATTTGGAATTGCCCACAGTTCCTGGCGGCCCATCAGTGCCTTGCAGCAGCGTGTGCACCACTAAAGTCCTGCCTCTGGGTGCTCTGCGCTGTCCATTTGGCTTCCCGAGACAGTTCAGCCTTTTATCTGTGCAGATCTTGCTGAGGGGCAAGACTTGCTGTGAGTTGGAAGTAATTTAAATTAAAAGCAGCCCTGTGGGGGGGAACCCTATGAGTCCTCCCAGAAAGAAAGGCATCTTTTAAGTCTGTGACCTCATTCTTAGTGACCGGCTTCTTGCTTCTCTTTGTTTCAGCCTAGTCCCCAGGGGCTAGCGCCCCAGACATCTACACTCCAGCCGCACAAAGTGGGAAGGGAGACCAGTCACTGGGAAGGGCTAGGATGGCCCAGACAACTGGGGTGGGGCCCTGGGGGAGCTGAATGCAGACCCAGAGCGGGGCTGGAAGCCGCAGCCCATCACCTGGATGCAGGAAGCCCAGCAGAGGCGCGGGAAGCGGGGCTGGCTGGGACTCAGATGCCCAGCTCACACCAGTGCCAGGTAGCGGGCACAGGTGGCCATCCCCAGGTGGCCATCAGGAACCTGAGCCACCCCGGTCCCCGTGGCTGGGTGACAACAAGGGGTAGTCTTAGCCTGTACTTCCTGTGGCTGAGTGGGGCCCGGGAAAGGCAGGGGCTGAGAAATTCAAAGGAATAATAATAATAATTAAGAAAAATTCATCTCAAATTATTTCAGCTACTAAAAAGGAATGATGATCATGCGATAGAGGTCCTAATCATTGCTACAGCAACAACCATGTGGCAGCATCTACGTGGATCAAAGTGACACTGACACCTTAAATTTACACAATGCTGTATGTCAAATGTATCTCAGTTAAAAAAGTTTAAGTACATAAAAATTTAAAAGCTCACTTCTCTAGGAGAGTGCGACCTCATGATAACCCAAGCTGACTTTCCCAGGGAGTGGAGGGGAAAGGATCCCCAGGAGAGGGGCTGACTCGCAGGCCGGAGGGGAAGATGGTTTGGTGATACAGGTGGGGCAGAGACTCCAGGCTGGACAGAGACAGACAGTGATCTCTCCTCTCTGGTGACTGCCACGCCCACTGGTCATCACGACTTCTGGGACAGGGAAAACCTGCCGTGGGGCCAGAGAATCAGAGAGCACCAGAGCGGGCAGACAGAAACACAGTCTCCCGGGGCGCAGACAGACACACGGCCCCAGGATACCCGTGGGAGCCAGTTCAGTATGGGAAGGTCTCAGAAAGCCCACACTTGGGTTTCTAGCCAGGTTGGGTCCCCTGGAAAGTCTCCCTCTCCGAGCAGCTTGGGAGACAGTGCTGACCTCACACTCCGCTCGCTCAGGCTGGGACCACACAGCATCCCACGCCTGCACACTGGCTTCCCCCTCCTCCTGCTGTGACTTCCCTCTCCCTTTTCCATCGCCACCTCCAGTGTGGCCCTTTTGACAAGGCTCAGCTAAAGCCCCAGCCCTTCTCATTAAGCTTTCTGCTCAGTTTCACATCTATGCTTTTTGAGTAAAGATTTCTAAGTACCTCATAGGGTTCTTGGAAGGGGGAAAGTAAAACAAAGTATACAAAAGCCACTCATCCAAATACCAAGTGAAAGAGCAAGTCGCTCAGTCGTGTCCGACTCTTTGCGACCCCATGGACTATACAGTCCATGGAATTCTCCAGGCCAGAACACTGGAGTGGGTAGCCTTTCCCTTCTCCAGGGGATCTTCCCAACCCAGGGATCGAACCAGGTCTCCCGCATTGCAGGTGGATTCTTTACCAGCTGAGCCACCAGGGAAGCCCAAGAATACTGGAGTGGGTAGCCTATCCCTTCTCCAGGGGATCTTCCTGACCTAGGAACCGAATCGGGGTCTCCTGCATTGCAGGTGGATTCTTTACCAACTGAGCTGTCAGGGAAGCCCAAATACTAAAGACCTATGAAATTATGAGAAAGTTACATTTTATTAGTAGTTGTTGTCATTACAATCAGAGTCTATCCCTGTTTTACATACTACATGATGAAGAGCCTGCACTGTGTACTATTTTATTGCTGAGTGCAAAGTAGGTACCAGACGGGTTAGTTGACTAGTTTCTGCTCTCCATCGGAACAGCCTGCTTCTCAAATAAGACAGAGAACAGAAGTCCAAGAGGCCCCTAACAAAGCTATTCATGGGACTGATTTACTCTGCTAACAGTATAACTATGGTAACTGGATTAGCCTCCAACTCTCCTTTGGCAAGAGCTCAGCTTGGAATCCAGCATGCCTCCAGGAGCATTTATTCACAGAGGGCCAGGTGGAACCACATGACCTTTTGCGCCCCCAGCTTCTTTATGGGGCTCGAGGGGTGGCAAGGAAACTTTCTCTTAAAGGATTGGAGAGTAAATATTTCAGGCTTGCCTGCCATGCAGTCTGGGCTGCAGCTCTTTGACTCTGCCGAGGTAGCAGCCATATGAAAGCAGCTGTCAGCAAACCGGGTCTGACTGTGCTCCAAGAAAACTTGACAAGGACAGGAAGCTAGTCTGCAGGCCACAGAGGGACCCGTGTTCTAGAAGAGTGTATCCAATGAGAAAGGTTGCGGCCGCTTTTTGAAATACACCTGGCCACGGCCCACTTTCTGATTGGAGGAGAGAGAATTCCTTCATATCATGTTAATGTCATGCGTTCTAGAAGGTTCCTCTGAGTGGGTCAGAGGTCAGGCTGGGTCACAGAACCTCGGGAAACTTGAATGACTATTTGACGCTTCACCATGTCAAGAAGGCATTACAAGTCCCGATGAGAGAGTGTCTAAGTCAAGGGAACTCTCCTCCCGCTCCATTTCCACCCCTTCCCCTGGCTACAGCAGCGCATAGCCTGGGCCGCTGTCAGGTGAACCAGGAGGAGGAGCCCAAGCTGGCTCCCCCTGGTTGGTAAGCTTCTTCTTCAGGGATCCTCAGGAGTCTGCTCTTCCTCTCTGAAGCTCCTGGCATCCTGTGACCTCATGGATCAGCCAAAAGCCCCAGATCTGGAGTTGACTGAACATCCTGGACTTTCCTGGTGGCTCTCTCACTGGTAAAGAATCCACCTGCCGATGCAGGAGACGTGGGTTGGATCCCTGGGTCAGGAAGATCTCCTGCAGGAGGGAATGGCAACCTGCTCCAGTATTCTGGGAACTCCCGTAGACAGAGGAGCCTGGCGGGCTCTCATCCTTGGGATTGCAAAGAGCCGGACGGGACTAAGTGACTAAACAGCAGCTTGGCACCAACAGGACTGCCTGTGTCTTCCACTGAGTGCAGACTCACACGAACGTCAACGCTTTGAAAGGGAAAGCTGGCATCTTTGACGGCTGGAAGCAGGCACTGGTCTCTCGTCGCCCTGTCTAGCCTGGTCGACGCAGGAGCCCTGGACTCTGAGCCAGGCCGGGGCTGGGCTGCTCTAACTCCCTGTTTACCCTGATGCGCTACCTTCCCACAGGCCTCTTCTGGAGCTGAAAGCTCAGCTCTGACCCACTGCCGCTACTGAGCCGAGGATGTCTGTCTCCTCTTCCCCCATCGGCCTCCAATGCTGCTTTAGTCGTGTTTCTGTGTTCTTCCCCCCATCCACCCCCTCTCTTTTATGCCAACGCGCGCACACACACACACACACACACACACACACACACACACACACACACGTTCACTCTTTCACAGAACAACTAGAATCGGAGCCCTAAAGACTGAAGCTAAACAAGCATTAAGAGACAGGAGAAGACTCTTGGAAAGCAAGGAGTCGCTTGGACAGTAAGGAGATCAAACCAGACAGTCTTAAAAGAAATCAGCCCTGAATGCCCTTTGGAAAGACTGATGGTAAAGCTGAAACTCCCATACTTTGGCCATCTGATGCAAAGAGTGGAACTCATTGGAAAAGACCCTGATGCTGGGAAAGACTGAAGGCGGTAGAAGGGGACGACAGAGGATGAGATAGTTGGATGGCATCACCAACTCAAAAGACATGAGTTTGAAAAAACTCCGGGAGACAGTGAAGGACAAGGAAGCCTGGCGTGCTGCAGTCCACGGGGTCGCAAAGAGTGGGACACAACTTAGTGACTGAACAACAGCAAAGAGATAGAAACTTATCTTAAAAAAAAAAAAAAAACCTGACATTGATATTGCTTCACTGTTGAATACAGTCCCAAGACAGTCTGCTTCAGAGTCGCTGAGCTGGAGGTCTCCTGTCAGGACAAGTCCTATTCCTTCTGACCATTCCTCCAGTGGAGGTGGCGGGAGAGTGGGGAAAGGGGTCCTGGCAAAATCTCTGACAACTTTATCTTTTGAGATGGGCCCCAGAGGAAGGCAGGTTAGAACAGCAGCTCCCTACAAAATTGAGCTTTTGTTCCCTTTCCTGTGATAGAACTGGGTCTTTGCCCTCCTACAGAAGTTTCTGTTACAAACTGACTCCTTTATAAAGCTAAACGCATTTCTCTCCTGCATCTGATTATGCTGGAAAATGTGTGCCGAGTGGAAAAGACCATGCAGCTCCTTCCCACATGAGCCTGTGTGTGATGTGATGGGGCCAGGAAGAATGAAGACAGAGTTCAGCTTCCTTTAACATGGGTTCTTGGTAGAGAGATCCGGGTTCTGGATCTCAAGCACTAATTGATCACAAGCCAAACCCTGATGGGAAATGCCTTTCCTAGCAGCACCCCTGCCCCATCCCCTCTCCACAGCACCAGTGTCAGTATATTTCACTCACAGCTGGCAATGACTTACGGAAGCATCTTGGCTCAGGCCTGCTGAGCAGGTGCTGATGCTGGGCTGGCAGGGAGGGCCGCCTCATCTTGCAGCAGGGTGCACGGGACCTGGCGAGATGCAGAAGGTCAGACAGTGGCTCCTCCTTTGCTCCACTCAGGCTCTCCAGGGATGCTGTTGCTTGGTGCAGTCAGAGACCCACGCCTGTGGGGAAGCCAAATGTGTAATTCCTGGCACCGTGGCTCAGATGGTAAAGAATCTGCCTGCAATACAGGAGACCCAGGTTCGATCCGTGGGTGGGGAAGATCCCCTGGAGAAGGGAATGGCTATCCAGTCCAGTATTCTTGCTTGGAGAATTCCATGGATAGAGGAGCCTGGTGGGCTCCAGTCCATGGGGTCATAAAGAGTTGGACACAACTAAGCAAATAACAACACACACACACACACACACACATACACACACACACACTAACTGGTCACAATGATTTTCTGCCATTCTGGCTGGAGGAAGGTCCCAAAAGCTCCTTTCTGGGTCAGGCATCAACCCTTTCCCTACCGTATTAGTCTGGGCTCTCCAGAAAAATAGAAAACTATACATGTGTATCTCCAAATCAAAGATATATATATGTATATCAGTTCAGTCATTCAGTTGTGTCTGACTGTGACCGCATGGACTGCAGCACACCAGGCCTCCCTGTCCATTGCCAACTCCCGGACCTTACTCAAACACATGTCCATCAAGTTGGTGATGCCATCCAACCATCTCATCCTCTGTCTCCCCCTTCTCCTCCTGCCCTCAATCTTTCCCAGCATCAGGGTCTTTTACAATGAGTCAGCTCCTCGCATCAGGTGGCCAAAGTATTGGAGTTTCAGCATCAGCATCAGCTCTTCCAATGAATATTCAGGACTGATGTCCTTTAGGATGGACTGGTTGGCTCTCCTTGCAGTCCAAGGGACTCTCAAGAGTCTTCTCTAACACCACAGTTCAAAAGCATCAATTCTTCAGCGCTCAGCTTTCTTTATAGTCCAACTCTCACATCCATACATGACTACTGGAAAAGCCATAGCTTTGACGAGACGGACCTTCGTCAGAAAAGTAATATCTCTGCCTTTTAATATGCTGCCTAGGTTGGTCACAGCTTTTCTTCCAAAGAGCAAGCATTTTTCAATTTCATGACTGCAGTCACCATATGCAGTGATTTTGAAGCCCCCCAAAATAAAGTCTCTCACTGTTTCTATTGTTTCCCCATCTATTTGCCATGAAGTAGTGGACTGAATGCCATGATCTTAGTTTTCTGAATGTTAAATTTTAAAACAGTTTTTCACTCTCCTCTTTCAGTTTCATCAAGAGGCTCTTTAGTTCTTCTTCGCTTTCTAACATAAAGATGGTGTCATTTGCATGTCTGAGGTTATTGGTATTTCTCCCAGCAAACTTGATTCCAGCTTGTGCTTCATCCAGCCCAGCATTTTGCATGATGTAATCTGCATATAAGTTAAATTATCAGGGCTGACAATATACAGACTTGCTGTACTCCTTTCCTGATTTGGAACCAGTCTCTTTCTCCATGTCCAGTTCTGTTGTTTCTTGACCTGCATACAGACTTCTCAGGAGGCAGGTAAGGTGGTCTGATATTCCTATTTCTTAAAGAATTTTCCAGTTTGTTGTGATCCACACAGTCAAAGGCTTTGGCATAGTCAATAAAGCAGAAGTAGATGTTTTTCTGAAACTGTGGCTTTTTGATGATCCAGTGGATGCTGGCAATTTGATCTCTGGTTCCTCTGCCTTTTCTAAATCCAGCTTGAACATCTGGAAGTTCACAGTTCACATACTGTTGAAGCCTGGCTTGGGGAATTTTGAGCATTACTTTGTTAGCATGTGAGGTGAGTGCAATTGTGTGGTAATTTGAGCATTCTTTGGCATTGCCTTTCTTTAGGATTGTAATGAAAGCTGATCTTTTCCAGTCCTGTGGCCACTGCTGAGTTTTCCAAATTTGCTGGCATATTGAGTGCAGCATTTTGACTACATCATCATTTAGGATTTGAAATAGCTCAACTGGAATTCCATCACCTCCACTAGCTTTGTTCATAGAGATGTTTCCTAAGGCCTGCTTGACTTTGCATTCCAGAATGTCTGGCTCTAGATGAGTGATCACACTATCACGTTTATCTGGGTCATGAAGATCTTTTTTGTATAGTTCTTCTGTGTATCTTGCCACCTCTCCTTAACATCTTCTGCTTCTGTTAGGTCCATACCATTTCTGTCCTTTATTGAGCCCATCTTTGCACGAAATCGTCCTTTGGTAGCTCTAATTTTCTTGAAGAGATATCTAGTCTTTCCCATTCTATTGTTTTCTTCTATTTCTTTGCATTGATCACTGAAGAAGGCTTTCTTATCTCTCCTTGCATTCACACAGGTATATCTTCCCTTTTCTCCTTTGCTTTTCACTTCTCTTCTTTCCCAGCTATTTGTAAGGCCTCCTCAGACAGCCATTCTGCTTGTTTGCATTTCTTTTTCTTGGGAATGGTCTTGATCACTCCCTCCTGTACAATGTCATGAACCTCTGTCCATAGTTCATCAGGCACTCTGTCTATCAGATCTAGTCCCTTGAATCTATTTGTCACTTCCACTGTATAATTGTAAGGTATTTGATTTAGGTCATACCTGAACGGTCTAGTCATTTTTCCTATTTTTTTCAACTTAAATCTTAATTTGGCAATAAAGATTTCATGATCTGAGCCACAGTCAGCTCCTGGTCTTGTTTTTGCTGATTGTATAGAGCTTCTCCATTTTTGGCTGCAAAGAATATAATCAATCTGATTTCAGTGTTGTCCATCTGGTGATGTCCACGTGTAGAGTCTTCTCTTTGTTGTTGGAAGAGGGTGTTTGCTATGACCAGTGCATTCTCTTGGCAAAACTCTATTACCCTTTGCCCTGCTTCATTTTGTACTCCAAGGCCAAATTTGCCTGTTACTCTGGGTATCTCTTGACTTCCTACTCTTGCATTCCAGTCCCCTATAATGAAAAGGACAACATGTGGTCCACTGGAGAAGGGAATGTATATAGTTCAATACATATGGAATTGGTTCACATAATTACAGAGGCTCAGCGACTGTAGAGCTGCAGCTGGTAAACTGGAGACCCAGGAGAACAGCTGGTGTAAGTTCCAGTCTAAATCTAAGTTGTTTTTTTTTAAGGTCAGAAGCAGACTTTTATTTATTTATTTATTTTTGATGTGACAGATATTTTATTTTTTTATTTTTTATTTTTATTTTTTTAAATAAATTTATTTATTTTAGTTGGGGGCTAATTACTTTACAATATTGTAGTGGTTTTTGCCATACATTGACATGAATCAGCCATGGGTTCACATGTGCTCCCCCTCCCGAACCCTCCTCCCACCTCCCTCCGCATCCCACCCCTCTGGGTCATCCCATTGCCCCAGCCCTGAGCGCTTGTCTCATGCATAGAACACGGAATGGTGTTCCGCTTCACATATGATAATATACATGTTTCAATGCTATTGTCCCAGAAATCTAAGTTTAAAGGCAGGAGAAGACCAAGGTCCCAGCTTGAAACAGTCAGAGAGAAGTCCCTTCTGACCTGTCTTTTTGCTCTATGCAGGTCTTTCATTGACTGGATGAGGCCGCCCACAGTAGAGGGGACAGTCTGCTATACTCTTTCTACTGATTCAATGTTAATTCTGTCTAGAAACACCCTCACAGACACGCCTGGAATCATGTTTACCCAGCGACTCCCTGGTATTCTCTGACTCAGCAAGCTGACATAAAATTAACACTCATGGTTGATGAATGGAAGGCGTGCTCCAGGGTGCTAAGGGGAGAGCGAGGGTTTCCTGGATGGAGGTGAGCAGTGATGGCTTACGGTGAACCGTGATCGGTGGTGGTGCTGGATTCGCGGTCTCCGAAGGAGAAGATTTAACTCTGGGACCAAAGACAGCCTCAGTCACTCAGAGCTTTGTGTAGATTTTAAGGTGGAAAGGACAGAGGAAGCTTCTGACATAGGCATCAGAAGAGGGCAGGAGAGTACCCACTGCACTAGTTTCTCAACCAGCTGCTGAGAATAGACAAAAATACCTCAAGGCTGTGAAAGTTTTGCCCAGACCTTCTCCTATAACACACATCCAAAGCTCAAAAAAAAAAAAAAAGGCATGTCCTTGAACAAGAGATACTGCTGCCTATGAGGCCTACTTGTCTAAGGTAAAAGAATGTGGAAAAGAATGTTTACCTCCTCTTTAAAGGGGCCTGAGGCTTGGACTTCTTATCAACCTGCCTAAGTTAACTCTCTCAGCACCTGGGAACTAGACATAGTGATACTTGCCAATCAGTATGGAAGTATTTCAATATTTCCATGGCTGGTTTAGACATATCTTTGTGTCTCAACTCAACAACAGGTCTGCCTTAAGCCAGGTCACCTCTTGGAGCTTCCATGATATTCCAGGAATTGCTACACTTCCTGCCCACTATGTGGCATTTTCCAGAATATCATGGAACCTCCAGTAGGTGACTTAGGCTTAGTTAGTAAGATGCGTCCACACCCTGACTGAGAGATGTAAATAGCAAAGATGGGAGAACTGGTTTGGGCCGCAGTGGCAGGATTGCCGATCTTCCTGAGGGCAGGGGCAGGCTGGCAGCAGAGGTGGTGGCTATGTTAAGTGTCTACCATGTGGAAGGTGTGGTTTTAACCACCCTCATCTGTAGTCAATCAAGCTCAAGTGTGAATCCTCACTGTCAGGACTTGCTGGTTGTCCAGTGGTTAAGACTCCTCACTTCCAGTGCAAGGGGCAAGGGCTATGAGGGTTCGCTATCCGGTTGGGGAACTAAGATCCAGCATGTCACACAGCACGGCAAAAAAAAATAGTCTTTATGGTCTATGTGATGTAATGCAAGTTCCTTGGTGTCTACAAGCCTTAGTTTCTTTCTCTGAAAAACTGGAATAATGATAATATGTACCTCACAGAAAGTCACAGGCAGAAACGAGAATTTTGAGCAGGGAAAAAAGTTGAGTCTGGGCCCATCTGGAAGATCGTCAGAATGCCCCAGTGGACTCCCTAGAGCTCCAATCTGAACCTAGACATGTCCTCTGAATCCAGGAGTAGGGGACTCAGGACAGTGGGCCCTGATATGTAAACACTGGAAAGGTGTTTGATAATGAAGGGTTTCTCTGGTTTTTGGAACCCGCCAAGTTTAGAACCAGCCCTGCGGGGAATGTCCTGAAGAAGCCGTGGCTTATCTCCATAAAGCAGCCTGAGGAGCCAGCTCACCCTGGAAAGTGTGTCTCTGACTCCTTTCAAGCGATCTCGTCCCTCTTCCCGCCTCTTTCCTCTCACCCGTCTTGCGCCTTCCCTTCCACCTCCGTGCCCCTTCTGACCCTTCTTTCCTTTTCCCCTCCTGACCCGACATCACGGTGAGCATCTAGTGCGTCTTCTCCTCTTCTCCTTAAACTCACTTTCCTTCTCCTTCCCCCTCTCTTGCTCTGTTTATCTCCCCTACATATATGTGTACACAAACATGCGTAAGCACCACACACGTACGTTGCTAACTGTCACCTGCACCCCCACATTTAATACACGTGCAAGATGACAACGCGCTGCAGAGCAACATTGCAACGCCACTCAGTAGAAAAATACTGAGCATTACTTGGTCCCCCCCCCCTTTTTTTACAAGAGCACTGTGATAAATGAATGGCAGGAGATAAGATCACCGTGATTATCGGCTGTTTCTCGTCACTGTCCTGACTTTTGCACACGCTGACATTTCCCTAGCATCCTCATACGTCATCAGCATCAACCTGGGCCCCCAAATGAAAGCCATTCTTTCATGAGAGTTCAAGACAGAAGGCAGAGGATGGGATTTGGGGTCATGGAGAAGTGTGTGGAAGGCAGGCAGCTGTTTTATTCCCTGTATTTCCCTTCCCTGGGAGGGGCTTTTAAAGGTCTCTTTGGGGGCATAGGGCTTCCCTCATGGCTCAGCTGGTAAAGAATTCACCCACAATGGGAGAGACCTGGGTTCGATCCCTGGGTTGGAAAGGTCCCCTAGAGAAGGGAAAGGCTACCCACTCCAGTATTCTGGCCTGGAAAATTCCATGGACTGTACAGTCCCTTGGGTCGCAAAGAGTCGGACACGACTGAGCGACTTTCACTTTCACTTTGGGGGTATAGAGACACTAGAGCCTGCTAACAAGGCTGACTTTGAGTAGTCAGGTGAGCCTAGAGAATTCTGCGGAAGGGAGAGGAGCCTGGGGCAGCCATCCTGCATAGAAGTAATAATCGACATTTTTACAACACTCTTAGACCTCGAAACATCATCACCTTAATGACCTTGGACGGTCTGTCTCCGAAGCGCAGATGGGGAAACGGGCTCAGGGGGCAGCGAGGTGTTTGAGCTGAGGCCCCCGGGAAGGTGAACGGGATGAAAGCTTGAGCCCAGGCTGTCCGATTCCAAATACTCCTGTCACATTTCTCCAGGTGGAGTGCTTGAGGTTGGCCCGAGTGCAATATCCCCAGTGGCGGCAGCCACGTTTCTTCAGGTTGGTGAGGAGAATTAACCCCATCTTCCTTGCTGAAGCTTCCTGACTCCTCAGGAGAGAGCTCGGAAGCACCCAGGACTCAGAGTTTGGACCCAGTGAGCACCCAGCACAGGCCTCAGCATGGAGACCCAGATGTCTTGCGTGGTCACACATCAGACAGCTTTCCTGGCTGGGTGAAACGGCCCTCAAGTGTCTCATTCCCTTCTGGCTCTGATTGTGAATTTGCCAGTCTTGGCAGAGATCTAGCCCTCCAAGGACAAGTTTCGGTACGTGGAGGTCTGGTGGTGGGAGAGAAGCCATCTAGCTCTTGGTGGGAGCTTCTCCCCGCTGGGAACACACAGGCTTGGTTTCCGTCACTGACTTCCTGAAGCTGCTTAATTCAGGGGAACCAGCAGGATTGGGTTTCCTAAATTTCACGGGGTCCGAGGACCACTCGCTGACCAGTGGCCCACCCTGGAGGCCTCCTGGTGGTCAGCAGGAGGCCTGCAGGCAGCCCGGCTTCACCACCACCCTTTTATTAGTATGTTTGGCACAAAATGAGAGTCCATACCTGCAACAATCTGAAGGCGTTAGAAACGCTCAGGATTAAGCAAATGTGGAAGAGATGGTCTGAGTTCACAGACGAGTCCCAGAGAGGAGCAGATGAACAAGGGGCCACAGTGACAGGGAATTTTACTGTTGTGGTAACTGTAGCACCATGAAAAGTATGCGACACAGTGCTAAACAGAAAAGAAATTCAGGGCTGGGATGACAATGGCACACAATTCAACAACACTAAAAGAAATTACGTAGGGCATCAGATACTGCGTCAGTTCGGAAGAATGGAGATGTGAAAACAAAAACAGTTGATTATTTATTACATTGTGAGTGAAAATATTTGTATTAGTCAGTTTTCACTGCAATGATGCTACATGACAAATAATCCCCAAACTTCTCTGGCTTATAACAACTTATACTTATTCCTGGCCAGTTGGTTTGTGGGGTGACGGTAGGCCAGACGTGGATCAGCTTGGCTAGGCTGTGCCCAAAACTTTGGGTGACGTTCAAGTGTGCCTCCTATACCTTCATACTGAGCCATACTCCATTTGCCAAGAAAGTCACATGACCAAGTCCAAACAGGTGGAAGAGGAGACGGACTCCAGCCAGTGAGGCTGTTAAATTGTGTCCACGCAAATTCATCTGTTGATATCCTAAGCCCCCACACTTCATAAAGTGACCTTACTGGGAAAGAGGGTCTTCACAGAAGTTCAAGTGAGATCATCAAGGCAGACTCAAGCCTGAAATGACTGGCATATTTATTAAAGGGGGAAATTTGGACAGAGAGACAGACTGACAGAAAACAATGTGAAGACATAGGGAGAAGACAGCTATTTATTAGCAGGCAAGGGTAGAAACCTAGAATAGACCTGTCTCTTACAACCCTGAGAAAGAATCAACTCTACCAACCAATTATTTGAAGAAAAATAATTTCCTGTTGTTTAAACTTCCCTAGCCGTGGCAGGATGAAGAAGGGAAGGAATAATTAAGGACAGATAATACAATCAATGGAAACGCTATTCCACAAACCATTCTTTAAAACGAATTTTCATTGGAGCGTAGTTGCTTTAGAGTATTGTGTTAGTTTCTACTGTATATACACATCATTTTTAAATTTAAAATTTAACATAGTGAAAAGTTCGTGCAAGTCCTTTTCTCATTAGCAATAGTCTATGACAATGATAACAGTAACAAGGAAACAATTAAAATGCAAGCACTATTGCATGCCAGGCATTGTTCTAAGCTCCTTATATATATACATATAAACTTATTTAATCCTCAAAATAAAATAGTATCTCTGATGCTGTTGTCTTCAATGGTACATGAAGGAATGAATGCCCAGAGAAATTAAGCCCTTTGCCCAAACTCACACAGCATAGTGGTCAAGCTAGGCTACAGCCCAAGAGAGTTCTGTTTCCGGAGCCTGAACCCCTGACCACTCTGCTACCTGCTCTCTCTCATACTCAATACTGTATTTTCTTTCCCTTTGGGGATCCCTAGTACATTCAATCTGTCCACATCAGTAAGGCAGATTTTATTTCTTATCACAGCTCACAATCTCTTGGGATCAAACCCCGACATATCTGTTTGGCCTCAGCTCAAACCACTGTCTCCTTCACTCCAAACACATGGACCTTACTTTTGGTTCCTGAACATACTAAGCTTGTCCCTGCCATCAAGACTTTATTCTTGCTGTTCCTTCTGCCTAGAATACCCTTTCCCAGGTTTTTGGATGTACCTTCTTGTTATTCAAATCCGAGCTTAAACGGTGTTCCCCAGAGAGGTCTCCTCCCTCCCCACCAAAGCAGCTCACCCCCACCTTAGTCACTTCTCTCCCATGACATTGTTTCATCTCTATTCATGGCGCTTGTCAATACCTAAACTTATCTTTAAAAATGTATCTATTTACTTGTTTGTCATCCATCTCCTTCTGTCTAGAATGCAAATCCTTTAAGAGAAGGGACTTTGTTTATCTTGTTCTTGATATATTTCCAGTGCCTAGGGTGGTTCGTGCCACAGAATAGGTGTTCCATAAATATTTGCTGAATAGATGAATAAAGTTCTCACTCTGTCATGACATGCAGTGGACTTCCCAGAAGCATCCTGTCTCCAAGTCTCCCTCTGTCTTTTTGATGATACAGGGGTTCTAGAGACATATAATCTACATCAAGGTAGGATGATGCTGCTGAAGCCAAATTTTATTTCCAAGCACACAGACTTTGTGTCTTACAGTGGTTGGAAGCAAGTGAAGTCTTCCACACCATCTAAGAAGAAAGGTCAGAGGGGAAATAGCCACATGAGGAATGGCTGCCCAGAGCTGAGTTTCCATGGCTTTCACTTCAAGATGACTATTTACTGTATTGGATGAGGGTGGATACATCTGAGCCTGTCAAGAGAAGATGCTACTTCATCTTCTGGGTTTGGATTAGATTTTGAGCTGCTGGGCCATCTGGAGAGGTTTGGGGCTCCATACCAGGGGTGTGATCTCTTATAGGCTGCTCTGTGACTTCTGCTTCATGGGCTGGGTGTCTGTCCTCTTGAAGTTGTGTGGAAGGAATTGGACGCTGAGTTGGTTTCTCTTTTCTCATGAAGCCCTCTAGGGGACTAAGTGGTGGTGGTGGCTTAGTCCCTAAGTGGTGTCCAACCTCTCATGACCCCATGGACTGTAGCCCACCAGGCTCCTCTGTCCATAGGATTTCCCGGGCAAGAATACTGGGATGGGCTGCCATTTCCTTCTCCAGGGGATCTTCCCGACCCAGGGATCGAACCCACATCTCCTGCATTGCAGGTGGATTCTTTACTGTCTGAGCCCCCAGGGACGGAGGTGGGGAAGTAAATCACCAAAATTCTGAAGCATAACTTTAGCCACCATCTGAAGTGTCTAGACTGAATCTGGGAAACCTCAGACTGTGAGTCCTAAGGCTCCCACACCCTGGGCGGATGAGATGCTGCTTCTGCTCCTTGGAGGCAGAGGGTTAGGTGGGCGAGTTGAGACTCTAGTGTCTCTAAGTGTTGGACCCTCTATTTTGGAGAGACTTATTACATAAAAAGTTACTGCTTTAGAGGTTCAGCATATCTTTCCTCAAAGAACTCAGTCCTTAGTGGAAATTAACAAATGTTGAGGTTAGACCTTCATGGAATGCTAGGGTTGACAATCTGAAGATTAGTAAACTTGCTGCAGAGAATAGATCTATCTGTTTTTAAAGATGGCCCTGATGGGGGGAAGGGATGAGGGACGTTTGAGGTCCTACACCTCTGTCCTTGTGGAGGGCTGCCCTTTCAGTAGAAGGGGCTTGGACATCAACGGCTGATCCCCTAGGCTGAAAAAACCCACTCAAGATAGCTTAATCCCCAAAAGGAAAATTTACATAAGGGTAGACATCATTCTTTATTTTGGGGGGCTCCAAAATCACTGCAGATGGTGACTACAGCCATGAAATAAAAAGACACTTACTCCTTGGAAGAAAAGTTATGACCAACCTAGACAGCATACTAAAAAGCAGAGACATTACTTTGCCAACAAAGGTCCGTCTAGTCAAAGGTATGGTTTTTCCAGTAGTAATGTATGGGTGTGAGAGTTGGAATATAAAGAAAGCTGAGCGCCAAAGAATTGATGCTTTTTAACTGTGGTGCCAGAGAAGACTCTTGAGAGTCTCTTAGACTGCAAGGAGATCCAATCAGTCCATCCTAAAGGAAATCAGTCCTGAATGTTCATTGGAAGGACTGATGCTGAAGCTGAAGCTCCAGGACTTTGGCCACCTGATATGAAGAGCTGATTCATTTGAAAAGACCCTGATGCTGGGAAAGATTAAAGGTGGTAGGAGAAGGGGACGACAGAGGGTGAGATGGTTGGGTGGCATCACCAACTCAATGGGCATGAGTTTGGGTAAACTCCGGGAGTTGGTGATGGACAGGGAGGCCTGGTGTGCTGCAGTCCACAGAGTCACAAAGAGTCAGACACAACTGAGCGACTGGACGGAACTGAACTGAACTGAGACATCATTCTCTAAAGAAGGCTACTGACAAGAGCAAGCACTGATCTCTCTGTTTCCATGCTCATTAATATTTTTTTGAATTGGGATTCCCTGGCAGTACAGTGATTAGGACGCTGTGCTTTCACTATCATGGCCTGGGTTTGATTCCTGGTCGAGAAGCTAAAATCCTGCAAGCCACATGGTTCAGCCCCCCCAAAATTTTTTTTAATTAAAATTTTATGTGCTTAAAACTTTATTGAAATATGATACACACACACATGCAGAAAATTGCACACAGCACAAGCATAGAACTTAAGATGAATTTTTGCAGACTAAAGACAAACACACCTGTGTAACCAGAACCAGATCAATAATAGGCAAAATTATTTTTTAAGAATTTTTTTTGATGCGGCCATTTTTAAAGTCTTTGTTGAATTTGTTACAATATTGTTTCTGTTGTTTATGGTTTGGTTTTTTGGCCACCAGGCGCGTGGGATTTCAGCTCCCCAATCAGGGGTGATCCTGCAGCCCCTGCATTGGAAGGCGCAGTCTCAGCCACTGGACCACCAGGGAAGTCCCAAGATACCAAATTACTGTGAGTCTCAGAGAGGCCCCACCATGCCCCTTTCCACGCAGGATCCCACAGGACTGGCTGCTACTCGGCTCGCTAACAAGGTTAATCAAGGGCAGCCGTTAAGGAGATATTGAATACCCCAGAGTCATCTCATCTCAAGACAAATGTGTTCTGCCTCCCCGTGTTTTCCTGTATTTATTGTGTTCACTTTTAAGTATATTTACTCTGAGATCTCCGTCTGATAATAAGTAATACAATGCGACTGGAGTCTCACCGCTCAAGCTCTCCTGAAGGGACAAAATCCATCCCTTTCAGCTATTGATCATAATGGTGGAGCCTTCCTGTGTCACCGCCCGGCAAGCGTTGTTCTAATTACACAAATGGACTCATCTAATCTTCACAACAGCCGGATGCAGTGAGTACTTTTTATTATCACCCTCGTTTGCAATCATGAGCTTCCAATGTGCGCGTACTGCTGCCGCCAATCACACTCTACCTCCTCGTCCATGTCTTTTCACACAGGCTTTCACATCCATTCTAGAACCTTCTCTAATTTGACAACACTTGTCAAACACTTGTCAACACAAGAGAAGCTGAAGACAAAGGTGAGAGGGCCTTAGGAAGTCAAAAAGAATATGCATGTCTGATTAGACTCTATGTTGTCTTGGGAAAAGCTATTACTTGCTGTGGGGAATCAGGCTTTCCATTAAATACATCAGGGGAGACCGACTGGAGCTATTGTTGCTAGAAAGGCCAAACCGGACTGTGAGCATTCTATCCCATGAGGTCACAGGACCGGAACGCCGGACTGCCCGTGACTTCCGGACACGGCAAACCTCTCCCAGGTTGTTCAGTCACTAGGTTGTGCCTGACTCTTTGCCACCCCATGGACTGGTGCCCACCAGGCTCCTCCGCCCTTGGGATTTCCCAGGCAAGGGTCCTGGAGTGGGGTGCCATTTCCTTCTCCAAAACCTCTACTATCATGTGGCCGATTGAGGGCACCAGGGTTTAGAAGACACAGGCAGAGGCTGGGGGCAGGGAGGCGGAACGTGGCATTTGCAGGAGACAGGGTGCCCTTGTTCCTTCCTGTGCCTGTGACCCCTGGCTCCAAATGTCCTCTGTGCACCTTCAAGCTTAACTGTAATATTAACGTGTCAAGTAGTTTCCTAAAGCTGAGCGCAGAAGAACTGATGCTTTTGAACTGTGGTCTTGGAGAAGACTCTTGAGAGTCCCTTGGACTGCAAGGAGATCCAACCAGTCAATCCTAAAGGAAATCATCCTGAGTGTTCACTGGAAGGACTGATGTTGAAGCTGAAACTCCAATATTTTGGCCACCTGATGTGAAGAGCTGACTCATTTGAAAAGACCTTGATGTTGGGAAAGATTGAAGGCAGGAGGAGAAGGGGAGGACAGAGGATGAGATGGCTGGATGGCATCACCGACTTGATGGACATGAGTTTGAGCAAGCTCCTCCTGTCTTCTGCCTGGGGTGCCCAGTGGGAGAAGAGACGGGGGCCAACTTAGGTGGAAACAGCTGGGAAATCTGAGAACGCTGGCTCAGGAGGTACAAACAAGCACTCAGTTAAACCCTAACGTGTCAGGAAAGGCGTCTCTCCCACCGGCTCCCAGAAGAGGTCTGTGGAAGGTCCTGGACATCTGTGCGCTGGGCGGAGCTTCCAAACCAGCCCGCTCAGCCTTCCTGGCAGCATCCTTGAGCCTCTCTAGCGCAGGAACGCGGCAGACACGAGGGCCACCACAACGCTGTGCCGGTCAGGGCCGCAACCTCCCCCTCAAACATCTATGGTTTCTGCTGTGAATCAGAAAATTACTGAGTGATAACATTCCGTCTTTCCCTGCCCAGGCCGATTTTTTCGTCTACCACAGAACCCACAGCTTGGTTACATATACTCTCTGCCGGATTGTCTGTGAGTCCCCAAAGAGAGGGCTTGAAGAAAAGTAGGTAGAGCTGCAATAAAGTTGCCTCCAGAAATTTGGAGACAAAGAGAAGACTCTTAGGAACTAGTACAAATTAATCTGAGTCGAGGTAAGTAGCCTCCTTAAAACATTTCAAAAGGATATAGGATGCTGTGTTATCAATGCATAGACTTTCACAGTTGAAGCAAATATGCGAAAGCTCCTAGTCGAATCTGGTACATGGTAGGTACTCAACAAACGGCAGCATATTATTTTTTTGTATCTTCTAGTACAAAATCCATTTGTCGTAGAAATCATTTTGGACCTCTTTGCTAGAATCTTCTTTTCTTAGAGTGCGCATAAATACATTTCTCTGCAGTTTCTTATTATTATCTTCTATTTCTGGAGACTTTACAGAATAAACCTTCTCTCTCTTGGCCGTGACAAGCCTCTGAGCGTAGTCATTTTGTTCCTCAGACATTCTTTTCAATTATAAAATCCCCGAGGTCCTCAACCTTTCTGTTATGACCTGTGTTTGAGGCCTTCACTATCCTGTTCACTCACTCTTAACATAAGCACCTGTGTTTGTCTCTGTCCCTCCTGGAAGGTGGCCTTGAGTTGGACACATCAGGGTCATCACATTTTCTGATTGTTATCTATGGACTGTGGCATGAAATTTGTTTCACTGTCCAGTTTGTGCTAAGAAACCATGTTGCTATCTTGCTAGTCAAGGAAATCTTCACAGACTTTTAAGTCACTTCTCTCATCTATGAGTGAAGATCGCTGATTGTTTAGGCACAGCCGTTTTCCTCTCCTTTCATGGTAGTTGGATACCTGGCTACCCAGCTAGAGATTACATCTCCCAGTCTCCTCTGCAGCATGGGTCATGACTCCAGTATTGCCAGACAAATATAAGTGATGCACTCAACTTCCAAGTTGGGCCTTTAAATATTGCCTCTGTGCTTCCCCATGTGTTTTCCCTTTCCTGATAGCTGGAAACTGTGACCAGGCTCTAAGGATGCAGATGAGGACCACATTCAAGGGGCTCGATGGAATCACAAGATGAAGGAGACTGAGGCTCTGAATGATCGTAAAGCAGGAAACTGGCCAATCGGGACCTTTAACTTTGAGGTTTGTATCAGTCAGCTATTGGCATGGTAGTGTGTAACAAACATCTCCCAAAATATCTGCCTTCACTCCTGGGGGTCTGTCAGTCAGCGGCAGCCAGGCCGATCGTGGTGCATCTCCTGGCTTGCTCCCTGTGTGTCTTGCCCTCGTGTCACCAGTGCCTACTTCAGGTCCAGTCTTCCCTGGCAGGCCTTTGGAGTAACAGCACATGAGAGGAAACTTGTGGCATCTGTGCGTGAATAATGGTTTATGGCCTACAGCCCTCTAACACATTATTACTTGCCAGTGTTCCTTAAAGATTCTTTACTAAGGCCTAGCTGTCTCATTCCTCTCAGGAGTTCGGGACATACTTCAGAAGATGCAGTTTGAGGGTACCCAGAAGATCTTCTGTTACTTCTTCACCGACTCAGATCTTAATCTTTCAGTATCCCAACCCCCAAGTAAGGAGACCACCCAGTTGGGCCAGTCCAGCGAACAGCTCGATTTCCCTGGGTCAGGCGCCCACTCTGATCCAATCGTCTGTGGTCAAGGAGATAGGACCTTAAAATAACATGACACTTTCAACTCCTTTCTTTGGCAGGGTCTGTGGGTGAGAGGAAATTTCAAAGGAAAGGGTGGAGGGAGCTAGATGCAACCCTAAACATACTGAATTCCTGGAAATGCAAAGTCATAGACCAGATAGCAGGTCATGCATCCTTACCTAGAAACTGGCAGCTCGGGAGTCCCAGCCTGCACGGCTGCCCTGACCTCCCCCGCTGGCCTCCAATGAACCATACCTCCTGGTGTTCACGCCCTTGTGTACTCCTCCCACATGACTCTGGACTTGACCATGGGCTTGCTTTGGTTATTGAGACTTTAGCAAAGTGATGCCAACAGACTTGATAAATGAATTCACATCAGGAATTGTCCTCTGGAAGTGCTCCTTCTTAAAAGCCAACTGCCATTCTATAAAGAAGCTTGGGTTACCATGCTGAATGGGAAGAGGAGGCCCAGGCCCAGCCACTGAATACAGCCCATGAGTGACCTCAGACGTACCACGTGGAAAAGAAGAACGACTCAGCTGATACCAGTCAGTCCAGAGAATAATGAAAAATAATAAATTGCTGTTGTTTTAAATCACTGTTCTGGGGAGGTTTATAAGGCTACAAAAGATTTATTAAAGTACATGCCTTGTTTAAAATTTCCTTGGCTACAAGACTCATCTAGACATCCAGATGTCTGGCCAAGGACACTTGGAGAAAGTTTTCTGGCTCTGGGAATACTGCCAAAGAGCCCTGAAAATGAAATCTGGAAACTGAGAAAATTTCTCCCTCAGATCTTGAACAGAAAAAGAAAATCCTTAAATCATGAGGCATAAGAAAGTCCTACTAACCAGCCAGGTGAGACTAGGCTCTCCCACAGAGCTCCACACATTCCTCTCTTGGGCTTCTCACTTTTATTCTCTCCTCAATAAATACATCAGCTTGAAGGGGAGGCTGCAGTCTTTTTTTTGGTTCTTCCAAGATACCAGAGGCCTTCCCAAATGGTGCAGTGGTAAAGAAGATGATTGTCAATGCAGGAGACTAAAGAGATGAGGGTTCAGTCCCTGGGTCAGGATGATCTCCTGGAGGAGGAAAGGGCAACCCGTTCCAGTATTCCTGCCTGGAAAATTCCATGGGCAGAGGGGCCCAGCAGACTACAACCATGGGGTTGCAAAGAGTTGGGCCCGACTGAGAACTGAGTGCCTGAGCACGCATGCATGCGCGCGCGCGTGCACACACACACACACACACACAAGACACCAATAGAGAAAACTGTTTTTAAATAACTCCTGTTCTGTCACCCAGGCTCTTGTGGGATTGCCCGCAGTGTGGCAGGTTTAAGTCCTTAAATACTGAAGGGTAGATTTTCCTAATGACAAAGAAAGCTACCCAGAGAGGAAATCATCATCTTCCGAGGTCATGAAAAATGCTACGAGGTGGGACTTCCCTGGTGGTAAGCGGTTAAGAATCCGCCTTGAAATGCAGGGGACACAGGTGAATCCCTGGTCAGGGAACGGTTATCCCACAAGCTGCGGAGCATCTAAGCCTGTGCGTCACAACTAGAGAGCTTGTGCTCTGAATCAAAAGATCCCAGACGATGCAACAAAGACCCAACTCAGCCAAATAAATATTTTGAAAACCATAAAAAAGTCTTCTGGGATCTCAGGAATATTTTGTCCGGGCATCTCAGGAATAACTGTCTCTGGCTGAAGGTGTCCCCAGTTACTTACTGATTCCACTCAGGATGCAAGGCTCCAAGTTCTATTAAATGCACCAAGGGATTTCTATTCCAAAACACCAAGACTGACATTAAAAACCTCTTAAGTCAGTGACTAAGCACTGAACTTTGCCCAGAAGCAAGCTTTCATTCGTTCTTTGAACAAGTATGTTATTGGGCAGCTACCCTGAGGATCGATATGATGGCTGAACAGATATTTCTTCTTTTGAGGCTTGCCAGCATGCATTCTCACCTTGGGAAGAGTGAACCAGACAATTTTTTTTTTTGAGGATGGGAGATGGCCTCTTTCTTTTGGATCCAGTTCGATGAGTCTTCTCTCCCTCCCCAAACCAAGGAATGAGCCTGTGATCCAAGCCAGGCCAATTAAATGTTCTTGCTCTGGATTTCAAATCAAAACAGATTAAAAAGACTGAAAACAAGTTGGCACTCGGGGATTTCACACCCCAGTCAGGCTGTTTTTACTAGAACATTTCCTGCCACTTTAACTTCCCACTGTTGAGGGCTGCCTTGGTTGTACTTGTTTCCAAGCCCCGTTCTCTGGCCTAGTAATTCCAGATGTCCTTCCAACAAATCTCATTTTCCTTAGATTAGCCGCATCAATTTCTGTTGCTTTCATCCCAAACACCCTGACTGGACACAAGAAATGAATGAAACAGACATAATCCCAGCTTTCAGAGTCTATCAGTTTGGTCGGGAAGGTACACACCAAACAGATGAAAAAATGTGGATTACAAAGAGTTGTGAAATAAAGGAACAGGGTGTTATGAGAGCCAGGGATGGGGTGATCTAATTGACTTTGCAGTGCTGTTGCTGAAATCTGAAGGCTGAGCGGGCTTAGGGAGACAGGGTGGAGGGAAAGAACCTTTCTGCCTGAGGACAGAGAACAAGCAAAGGCCCTGAGGCAGGGAGATGTTTGCTGCATTCCAGGAAGGAATGGAAGCTGGTGTCTTTGGGAGGCATGAGCTAGGTTACTCCAGGATCACACAGTCTTGTAGGTTACAGGGAGAAGCTAAGTTTGATATCAAGACAAGAGGCGGACATTATTGGAACATTTTAAGTCTGTGAGGACGTGATCTGATTAGATTTTTAAACAATTCCTCTGGCTGCTATAAAAAGAGTTGGCTTAGAGGACAAGAACTAGGGAGCTATTGGTCGTTCTGGGAGGGTGATGATGCTGTTTAGGCTACATGGCAGCAAAGGAGAGGGAGAGAAGCAGAGTCCCACTGGAATTTGCCAGTTTGGACACGGGGCCTCCTGCTTGGGAATGTGACTGCCTGTGGCAAGGACCAGCCCTGCTCCTGCCTGCACCCCCTGCAGATCTGCTTCTGCTGCGCTTCTGCAGAATTTCATCATTTATGAAGAGCTGCTCTGTCCAAATCTCACTTGATCCTCATGGCAACCTTGAGGGGTTGCTGAAAATCAGATAACGAAGGCTGGAAAGGGGCAATTGAATGGCCAAGACACAGTTGCTAACAACAAAACCCGGACGCAGATCCGACTCCTTCCATGATCACTGTTGCCTCCAGCTTAGTAGAAAGAAAAAGAAACTGAAGTCGCTCAGTTGTGTCCCACTCTTTGCGACCCCGTGGACTGTAGCCTACCAGGCTCTTCCATCCGTGGGATTTTCCAGGCAAGAGTACTGGAGTGGGTTGCCATTTCCTTCTCCAGGGGATCTCCCCAACCCAGGGATTGAACCTGGGTCTCCTGCATTGTAGGCAGGCACTTTACCGTCTGAACCACCAGGGAAGTCCAGCTTAGTATCTAGTGTATAAACTGTACAAGCCCCAGGAACGTCCACAGATCTGAAAGCAAACAGAGATCTTCTCTGCCGTTCGTGGACATTCTTGAGCTCTGACTGTAGGATGGTCCTGGCCCTTCATTTGCATCCCTCTCTCTCCCTCACCTCGTGGCTTCTGAAACCACTGTCCAGCTTTGCCCAGCACATGCTGAGCCCTCTTTGACTAAGACACCCGTCCCTATCACCTTTTATCTCATTCTGCCTGAGTCTCTTTCAACATTTTGTGAGTCATTTCTGCCATCCTTCCCTGGAATGTCTGCCTCCCTTTGCCTGGGTTAAAGTCTGGACTGGCAGCATCAGCATCCCATGGCAACTTGTTAGAAATGTGTACTATCAGGCCCCACCCCAGACCTGTAGCATGAGAAACCACGGGGGTGGCCTGTCCATCTGAGCTTTCATTGGCCTGCCAGGTGACTCTGATGCATACCAAAGTTTGAGAACCACTAGCCCATGTCTTCTCAGGAACAGCCCTGATGCTGCAGACAGCGGAGCCCAGGGAAGGCTGTGTTTCCCATAAACCAGAGTAAGGGCCTGAAGTCCCTGATGGCTCTTACTGCACCTCTGGGCCTACATGGCTGAGAAATGGTGACAGCCACAAACTGAAGCACTCCATGAAGCTCCAGGAGGTGTTTTCGGGGCCCGTCTCCCCTTAGGGCTCTCTGCTTGGCTTGCAGACAGTGCCTTCTGCTGTGTTCTCCTGACAGTCTTCTATCTGAGCGTGTGCATAACTAGGGTGTCTTTTTGTGTTATGATCTCTCTCATTATAAAGTCACCTGTCAGGCTGGGTCAGGGTCTAACCATATGACCAGGTGTAACCATGGTGGTGGTGGTGGTCAGTCTCTCAGTCGTGTCCGACTCTTTGTGACCCCATGGACTGTAGCCCTCCAGGCTCCTCTGGCCCATGGGGTTTTCCCAGAGAGAATACTGGAGTGGGTTTCCATTTCCTCCCCCAGTGGATCTTCCCGTCCTGAGGATTGAACCCTCATCTCCTGCATTGGCAGGCTGACTCTTTACCACTGAGCCACCTGGGAATTCAACCATAATCACCTTTTTAAAGGCCCCGTCCCCAAATACAGTCACATTGTGAGGTGCTGGGGGCCTAGGACTTGAATGTATGAATTTATGAGGGGATGGCTTTGCACAGGCTGTGACTAGAATTCTCTTCAGTGGAGTGGGGAACAACTGCAAGAGGTGGTCAGAGAGGGTTTCCCAGAGAAGATGATGTTTAACTTTAGTCCTATAATATGTTTCCAAGTGCACAGGCATTGAGAGTGAATTCTGGGCAGAGCAGGGTACCCTGAACAGGTAAAGAAGTGGGACTATTTGTTGGCTTGCAGATAAGAAGTGTGTCAGTGGCTAGAGTATGTGGTCCATGATGTTGTACCTTGCTGCCCAGGTCAGGGGAGTCCAGGGACCCAGTCTAGAGTCTCCAGTAGCTTTGACTAATGCATCATTTGGGTTCTTTGGTTACTGACTCAAGTTAGAGTAAGTCAGCACGGAATTTATAAAAGGATATTAGGGAGCTCAGAGAATTGTTGGGAAGGCAGGAGAATTAAACACAAAAATGGTGCCCTGGGGAATGATGCCCATCAGAACTGCTTAATTACCCTGACAGGTGATCCTTAATTACCCTGACAGAGTGATCCTTGCCAAGGGACCAACGAACAAGCTCTGACAGCTTTCTCTGCCCTTCAGTTCAGTTCAGTTCAGTCGCTCAGTTGTGTCTGACTCTTTGCGACCCCATGGACTGCAGCATGCCAGGCTTCCCTGTCCATCACCAACTCCCCGAGTTCACTCAAACCCAAGTCCATAGAGTCGGTGATGCCATCCAACCATCTCATCCTCTGTCATCTCTGCCCTTGAGACCCTCCAATCAAGATGCTAGATCCCAGACTGATAACATCAAGTGTTGGTGAAGATATGGAGCAGCTAGAACTACCCTAAAATGCTGATGGGAATGTGAACAAGTACCAAAACTTTGGTAAATTGTTTGGCAATATCTACTAAATATAAAACATACTTACCATGATCCAACCATTCCCTATTTTCAAATACAAGAACATTTGGTGACACTTGAAGGAATTAAAGTGTATCAAGTCACTGTTTCCTTGCTTTTCCTTTAGCATCATCTTCTTTCAGTGCCCTTTCAGATCATCAGAAGTCTTGCCAATGAACACACATAATTTTTGTTTCTTGTGAGCCATCTCTTCTCTTGTAGCCAGTGATACCCTGAGCTATCCTAGCATATAGCACAGTCATGCAACTCCACATCCTGACTTCTTTCACTGGAACAGTGAGTGTAAATAAACAGAAAATAAGCAGAAAATAATTACTGTAAATTTTTCACACGGATAGAAACTTGGCAGCATCACCTGAAGGTTTCTCTGTACACCACTGTGCCTCTGAAATGGGTTGACAAGCACAGAGCTAGTCTTTGTGTCTAGCAGGGGCTAGTGCCAGGTAATGGCATTCATTGAGTTGAATGGACTTCCCTATGATTTGCTTGGGGAGGGCTCTGCCTGACTTCTCCTGTTGGTCTGATTCCAGGTAGGAGAACTCAACCACTGCCCCAGTGATGACTCTGCTCAATGCAAAAATAATCTTCAATTGGATACTTTGCTCAATTGAAAAATTATATTCATTTGACCTCTTCTGACTTCTTGGCCAATGTTTTTCAGCCAAAAAACTAAAATCTGGGACTGTTGCCTGTGCATGCCCTTCAAAGGACTTCCCCATTACGGTCATGTTTTAGAGTGACTGGACAGAGTGGTGTGCCCATCAGTATGGTTTAGACCAATGTACAGGTGCTTCTTGTTATTCATGGTATTATGTCCTCTGAAGCTATCAGGAACACTGCATTAGCGAATACTGAAACATTGCTCCTAGGGGAAATAGAACCATGACTATGAAGGCAATGCAAGTATTTGATTGGGGGGTTACAAATAAATTTTAGTGAGTAGGTGCCATTTGCAAATATAGACTCGATGAATAATGAGGACTGACTATGTATTGTTCACATTCTTCATGAGAACCTAAATCCTCTAACCCATCTTTCCATCCCTGCCCTTTCTCCCCAGTCTATGCTATAGCCTCTGGACTCCAGGCTTTTCAACAGTCATTTACTTTTATGCCCAGGCTGCAGTATCCTGGAAGGCACACACTAATGTGTGCCATATATATACATATGCTAGATACATATGCTAGTGGTGAGCATATATATACCTGATGGGAAGTTATGAGAAATGCTCTCAAGATTCCTCCCACCCCTGCCTCCTTCAGAGCCCTTTTCCTCCTCTTTACTCTCCTTTCTCCCCCTTCTGCACTTCTTCCTGGGGCCCACTCCCCCACCCTCTCACCTAGTTCTGCTTTCAGACCACATTTCCTCTCCCCTCACCTGTGCCCGTCCTCCCTGGAAGGCCCAGAAGGCCTTTCAAGTACTTTCCTTTAGAAAAAAGTGATCCTTTGCAGTTTTGGTGACTACAGCTACATTGCTGGCTACTTTGTGATTTCATCCTGACCTGGAAGTTGAGGATGGAGACTCCTTCAGAGCAACCAGCTTGCAGAGGCCCCTGGGCACCCTGGTATCAGTTAGAACAGAGCTGGAACCACCACTGCTGCCTGGGGGCTGATCAATTCTACCATTGCAGGACACATCCATCTACAGCTCAGTGGTTGAAAACCAGTATGTTTCTTTCATAAATCAGGGAGTCCAGGCTGGGCTCAGCTGGGTGGTTCTGCTGTTCTTTGTTTGGCTTAGTCATCACAGTTCACCGGGGGTCAACCAATCTGGGATGAACCAGTTGGAAGTGGCCCTGATCCCGTGTCTCTCTTTCCCCTCCTGGACTGGTGGGTAGACCGGCGCACGCCCTTCTTAAGGCAACTGCGTGAATGCAAGAGAATAAGCAGAAGCACTCACAAAGCCTTAAAAGCTTAGGCTCAGAATCAACATACTGTCTGTAGTGTGGGGACCCCCAAAGCCACCTCTCAGGTGTGCCAGAAGAAGTCACAGAGCTCAGTAGCAGTACACACTAAATCAGCAAGTAACAAGGCATAAAGGGCCGGGTCTGGGGGCCAGCTGTCCTCTCCCGGGGGCGCCTACAGATGGTGCCTATTTCTCCCAGCATCTATGTGTGATGATACAAGGGGAATACTGCCAACAAGGGAAGCTCCCTGAGCCTTTGTGTCCAGGCTTCTTACTGGTCATGAAGGCACAGCTGACTGCTGCTGCGTTTCCTGCTGTGTGGACCAGCCCCTTCAGAGGTCAGTGTGATGCTGTGTAGTCCAAGGAATCACCATAAATCATACTGTAAGTGTCACTATCTGGCTTGGCTCCTGGTAAACAAGGATACTCTTGTCAGGCAGGATATCCTTGGGTTTAAAATTACCTCCCAGGAAGCAGGAACCGAACCTTCTTTGGAATATGCAGAGTATGGAGTTAGTCCTTTATCGCAGGCCATCTCTTCTGTCTCAGTCTAGTAGCTGTGTTGAAGTCAGAGGGCAGCCCAGTGTCACAGCTGAAGGCACGGCTGCAGAGATGGGGCCATTCACGCCACCCAACCGTGGGCCTGTCTGGGGTGACGACTGGGCCAGAATCCACCCCGTTCTCATCATCCTAGAACACCGTACACCCTGCATCCCGTGTGCTGTCCTCCTTCCCACAGCCCCTCATTTACCAGGGAAGTCCCAACTCAGGCTGTAAAATTGAGTGCCCCTCAAAGCCCTCCCCAATGACCCTCAGCAAAGGCAGAGCCTCCTGAACTGACTCAGGCTTCACCCTGCCCAGTGCTCTGAGATGAGATGGCCCCTTTCCCACTCTCCTTTCGATTCTTCCTCTGTTCTCTTCTCCTGATCGGCCCCCGACTTAACTTCACCAGGACAACGCTCTGCCTGCCTCACATGTGCCTTGGAGGCTCCCTGGCCCAACCATCTGCTCCCACTCCTGACAGCCTGCTCACTGCCAAGAGTGGAAAGTGCAGATCAGTTCTTCTGAGGGCTGTTTCCAGTCCCCAGTCCCCGTATTCCCACCTGGTTCTTCTCCTCCCAGCTGCTGAAATGATTTCCAGATTTCCAAGGTAGGGAGGAATTGGTGAGAAGTCTTTACAGCCCACGTCCCTTTGCCCAGGCTTGTAAAACACTTTATGTGCAAATATATTGTCTCCTCCTTGGCACCTGGGGTGTGAAACCGAGGTGGCAGCAAACCTGGTCTGAATCCAGGCTAGTCCTGGGCCTCAGGGCAAAACCAAGCCACTCGCGGAGATTATCTGACCCTGAAGATGAAGCTGTCCTCTTCCCAAATGTCACCTCCTCCATGAAGCCTGCCTTAGACCTTTAGTGGATAGTAATTTCTCTCCAGTCTGAAACCTCATGCATGTCTCCATACAGATTCTTCCTGATATTACTTCCTTTTCCCTGAGTGCCCCATCTCCTCCGTGTTGTAGGTAATCAGAACCATATCTATCCCCTCTACATCTACCTCCTAATGCCAATGTTTGTTGAATGACTATTTGATGATAGCTGATAGATGGCCCCACAGGCCCTAGTCTCTATAAGTCAGATGTAAACTGGAAAGAGAAAGGTCAACAGAGTTCTTTGTTCATCTCAACCCTAAAGTGGGTACAACAGGCCACCCCATGGTGAGTCTGGTGCAGGGACCTTCCAATGCCCGGCAGATGGCCAGTCAAGAAAGAAGAAACCAGGATGCAGGCTCCCTGAGGGTGGGGATGTGTTTTAATTTATCCCTTCAGAGCTCAGCAAAATGCTGCCCACCTAGAAACAGTGAGGTCCAACAAAGCCACGAAGAGCAGGCAATACAAGGCTCAATTTAGAGACAGAACTGAAGCAAGCAGCTTCTTAAAATAAGGCCTTCAAGGGCTGAGATGGGGGTGGGAGACTGGACCCAGAGTCAGCTGGTAGGTTCTTTTCCTCTTCTGCTCCCTCTAGGGTTGAGGCTGTGTCCTTGGAGCAGCAGACCCCCCACCATGGTTTGGCCAAAAGGGAATGCGTGTGTAATAAAAGAGGCAGTATGGGTGTGGAAGATGCTAATAGCTGGTAACCGAAGATAAGAGGTTTAAAGGAATCCCATGACCCTTCCCTTCAGATTTTCTGTATTTGGGGAATTTTTAAAAAATAAATGAAGAAATAGTATCTGGCCTCTAGTGTTCTCTGATGCAGTTGTTTGAAGGTAAAACCTGAATCCATTGCAAAATCTCCTTCTGGTAATTCAAATGCAGAGCCAGTATTGAGGACCTCAGTTGCAGGGCAGCTTTTCTTAAACTGTGGTCAAAACAACCAGAAATCTCTGGGTGGCTGCTTTAAAAGGCAAATCCTGAGCCTCATTTGTGCACTGGAATCAGGATTTCTCAGGCCAGCACCATGGAGAATTCTGATGCTAATATTTGGGAATCATTGTTTAAAACCCTTTGTCAGAGCATTAGGCCACCAATCCAGGCTACAACAGGGCCCAGGACATAAAATTAACTAGTACATGTACACCCATAGCTTATTCATGTCAATGGATGGCAAAACCCACTACAATATTGTGAAGTAATTATCCTCCAATTAAAATAAATAAACTAATTAAAAATAAAATGAACTAGTAAAGCAGGCTGGGAATAAGGCAGTAGGGAGCAGTGAGCAGTGGGGAATAAAGGAGACAAGAGAATAGATGCTCCCTTTAAAGCCCCAGCTTCCAACTGACTGTGGCAAGAATGTGTTGCCAATGTTGCCCAGCATTGTCAAATCTTTTTTTGGGGGGGGAAGATACACAAGAAATTCAGAATTTTTAATCCCCTAGTTTAAAAGTATTGATGACTTTCTCAAACAAAATCCAAACACCATAGGGTCTACAGTGATGCCTCCTCTTTCATGCCTTATATTTGTAATATGTGTGCTATCAATATGTGTGTGTGTGTGTGTGTGTATTCAAACAAAGCTAAACAAAACATCTCTGGGGGTAATGTGCAGCCTCCTTACCACTCATCTGTAACTTCTGACTTGGACTTAGCTAAGCAATAGAGATTCTATGAGGGTCATGGTCCGAGGGTTCTATAGCATATCAGAGAAAATCCCACAGCCGGCATTCTAAGCGTGTTGTCACATTCTGGAACAATAGTTTCCTCTGCAGGAATCTTCCCAAACATCCCCTGCAAATTTCCTCTGTTGTTCTTTAAGCCTGATGGGGTTGAGGGGGTGTGAGAACCTGAGTGAGTGGTGCTTCCATTCCAAAGGGGCTTCTCACTTACTCTAGGTACTTTCTATGATCCAATGGATGTTGGCAATTTGACCTGTGGTTCCTCTGCCTTTTCTAAATGCAGCTTGTACATCTGCAAGTTCTCGGTTCATATACTGTTGAATCCTAGCTTGGAGGATTTTGAGCATGACCTTGCTAGCATGTTGAATGAGTGCAATTTTTCAGTAGTTTGAACATTCTTTGGCATTGCCCTTCTTCGGGATTGGAATGAAAACACTTTTCCAGTGAGAGTTGGACCATAAAGTAGGCTGAGCACTGAAGAATTGATGCTTTTGAACTGTGGTGTTGGAGAAGACTTGAGAAACTTTGGACTGCAAGGAGATCAAATCGGTCAATCCTAGAGGAAATCAACCCTGAGTATTCACTGGAAGGACTGATGCTGAAGCTGAAGCTCCAGTACTTTGGCCACTTGATGCAAAGAGCCGACTCATTGGAAAAGACCCTGATGCTGGGAAAGATTGAAGGCAGGAAAAGAAGGGGATGACAGAGGATGAGATGGCTGGATAGCATCACCGACTCAATGGACATGAGTTTGAGCAAGCTCGGGGAGATGGTGAAGGACAGGGAAGCCTGGCGTGCTGCGATTCACGGGATCGCAGAGTCAGACACGACTGAGCGACTGAACAACAGCAACTGGCTGCTTCCTGTGGCTCCCAGCCCAGCAGCCATGCCACCTGTCCACAGGTCCTGGGATGTGAGGTCTCAGTTCCAGCAACGTGGCTGCCCTGTTGTGTGAACCTGGGCAAGTCACATCCCCTCTCCACATCACCAGCTGCTTTCCGTGGCAGGAGAATATAGCCATTGTTTTTTTTTTTTTAGCAGCAGAACTCTTTTTAAAAAAATATCTAATGGAAATTTACAGCAAACCCAAATATGAAGCGAAATGATACAAGGTTATTTTCCAAGGTTGACTAGGACACAATACTTGCCAAACCTCTCATACAGCCATAAAATCCCAAGGAAATGGCTTGAAAACTACAGAGCTTACTTATTTTCAATAAAATATTTCAATTTGGAGATTTGCTTATTTTTCCAATTTGAAAATGCCCTTTTTTATGGGATTTATGGGATTTCAGATATTTATGGGCAGTTTGCTGTAGGTCTCCCACTGGTTCATATTTTACTGACAACTGTAGGGAAGTCCACTTCTTCAAAGCACTTTTTGAAGCCTCCTAATTATACCGAACTGTGCTAGAAGCTATAAAGGAAAATAGCCATGGCCCCCAGTTCCCTGGCATTAGAATTATAAATACTGAGAGGTCAAAGAGGAAACGGGCTTTGGACAAATTCTCACCCTGTACTTTCCGACCTTTTCTAACCTGTGGCTTCCTTCTGATAAACATAAAGATCTCATGGGCTGAGAGTTCTTGATGTCACCCCACAGCTGCTTTGAGAAAAATTTTGTTCAACCTTTCTTTGTGGAATTTATCTAACAAAGACAATAGGTATTGTATTTTCATGTTCCACATGAAATTATATTATAACAGAGCATTATTTACTTGCTTTTTCCAAACCTCACATGTATGCCACCCCCAAAGAATGGAACCCCTCTCCCTCCTTCCAGTCACTGAGTATAACTGACCAAATTCCTTCATCCCCATCTGTGCTTAAGCCTTGCCTTCTTCAGTTACAAAGTGTGAGGCCTTAATACTGGGAGTGGTGGAGGGCGGAGTAGGTGGGGATATAGGTGAGACAAGCATAGCCTTGGGTTGATTATTATTGAAACTGGGCAAATGGTCTATGGAGATTCTTTGGTGTTTCTCCACTTTAGCATTTTTCAAAAATTCCCATGATAAAAGGGTTAAAATGAAGATGCTGTTATCGATCTGTGGGTTGGAATGGAGTGTCTCGCCCAGCTGCAAACCTGGAAGCATGCTGAACAGCATCTTCAGTTGCTGCAGCCACTCCTGACCAGGGTTCTCCTGCCCTGACTCCCTGACTCAATCCATTTTGTTATACCTGAGTATCATACTGCGCCCCTCTGGGGACACCCAGGGAATTGCAGCAGTCCCAATCCCAAGTCAGAGGAAGCCCCTGATTCTGGGTCCCTTCACTCACCTCTTGACAGTAACCAGTGGGGCTAGTCCTGGCCACTGCAAGTCCTCTCTAGCCTGGGGCACAAAGGGTTAACACTCTGCCTCTGGAATGACTGGGTTTCCCTTGGTCAGTGCTGCCTTTTAGGCTCATGCCTTCCTGATGACTCAGTACAGACCAGCATGACCATTAGTCTGTGGTTCCGAGTCCAGGGGTAACTGACTTGCATTACCGGAAACTGAGACTGGTTTACACTTGACTTCTTCATCCAGGTTGAAATAACTCACCTGTGTCCTGAGTGGTGTAACTCACCTGTGTCCTGAGTGGTGCGGAAAGGTTTCTGTAACACTGGATGCCTCATGGATGGTCAATGCAGCCTCCAGGAAAAAACAAATCAGGAGCTGCTGCTAACTAAAGAATCTGTGGCATTCAAACGCAGGGAGGGGATTGTGGGGGTGCGGAGTGAGCGGGCAGGGCACCAAAAGGACTGACATCCGAAAAATCCATCTGTGACAAAGTGGCTTCCAACTAATTAAACAGAGAAAAACCTCTTTTAGGGAAGATAATCCTATTGGATCAACTTGCAAGATTTTTCCAGCCACCTTCTGCCTCTTGGAGCTTCAATTAAAAGCTATTTAGCAGATGGCAGTTTCTGAGTCACAAATTTAAACTCTGGTAACCATGTGAGCTTTTGGTTTCCCAGGGGGTCCTGGCCGCATATGGTCCTGGAAGAGGTGTCACGTGCTTTCCTGGTGGGCAAGAGAGAGCCCTCTCCCATCTTAGCACTCGGATGGATGACAGGCATGTCAGAGTGCCCATCAAGGGTGATTAGCAGGAGGGACTTTACCGCTAATTCTGGAATTTGGGGGCTCTAAAAGGCATAACATAGTAAGGCTGGAAAGGAGCTTAAAAACACATGTGTGTGTGTGTGTTTGTGTGTGCGTGTGTTTGTGTATGTGTGTGTTTGTGCATGTATGTGTGTGTGTGTTTGTGTGTGTGTGTTTGTGTGTGTGTGTATGTGTGCTCAGTTGCTCAGTCATGTCCGACTCTTTGTGACCCCAAGGACAGTAGCTGGCCAGTCTTCTCTGTCCGTGGAATTTTCCATGCAAGAATACTGGAATGGATTGCCATTTCCTTCTCTTGGGGATCTTCCTGCGTCTCTTGCATCTCCTGAGCTGGCAGGCAGATTCTGTACAAGTGCTCCACCAGGGAACCCCACCTTGTAGACATCATCTGGCACAATCCTTTCTTTTTATAGAACAGGGAAACTGAGGCTCAGAGAGTGATGTGATCTATCCAAAGGCACCTCTCAAGGGGAAACCAGAATCAGGAATCAGCCTCATTCTTGTTTACTATGGAAATGACTTCTCTGTTTATTTTAGGCACTTAATTCAGTGCCTGGTTCTCTCCCAAGTTCTTTCCTTATACTCACGGGGCACCTCAGGGACATTTTCCCCATGATCTGACAAACTGGTCAGCAGAGAGGCTTGAAAAGGTCACTGGGTCCCCCTCCTGCTTCACTGCAGAATCAGTGCTTTACTGATCTCCTCAAAGCTTCCTACTAAAGCTGAAGTCCCAGCTTCCCTTGGGTGCTGTCAAGGGGAAACAAAGCCGGACACTGGTCAGAGGCAGTAAGACAGATTTCACTCAGCTCTACTGCAGTCGGGGAAAGACCTCGGCTCAACTCCACTGAAACAGATGACAGGAGGACTTTAAACCCTGGGGCAGGCTTAAGGAAAGGAACAAAGGATGTGATGGAGGTTGGCTGATGGGTCAAGGCCACCTGTACTTTGTTGTTTTGATTTTTAAATAATTTTGCTTGTTTGCTTTTGGCTGTGCCTGGTCTCTGTTGCTGCATGGGCTTTTCTCTAGTTGCAGTGGGCAGGGGCTACTCTTCATTGCAGTGTGCGGGCTTCTCCTTTGTGGTGACTTCTCTTGTTGTGGAGCAGGGCTCTAGGGCGCTCGGGATTCAGTAGTTGGGGCTCCCAGGCTCTAGAGCACAGACTCAGTGGTTGAGGCACACAGGCTTAGTTGTGCTGCGGCATGTGTGATCTTCCTGGACCAGGGATCAAACCCGTGTCTCCTGCATTGACAGGTGGATCCTTTACCACTGAGGCACCAGGGAAGCCCCCCACCTGTGTTCTCTGTTGAAATTGGGCTCCCACCTCCCCCCATGTTTCCCCTTCTCCCTTCAGAGGCTGGGAGACAGGGCCCTGCCCTTCTTGATGATTACATTTCAAGTGATGGCTCCTAGGTCCTCAAAAAAGATAATACTGGTTTGTGGAAGATACATCACAACAGGACAGAGAAAGGATTTCCAATTGCAAGTTCTTCAAAGTAAATGCTCATAAGAAAAGGGAAGTCAGGGGCATATAATCAGGTTTTTGGGACAAACAGTAAATCCTTTTGGCAGTGTTGAGGTTTCTATGAAATTAAAACAGGCTGGCTCCTTGGAAGGACAGCTATGACAAACCTGATAGTGTATTAAAAAGCAGAGACATCACTTTGTCAACAATGGTCTGGATAGTCAAAGTTATCGTTTTTCCAGTAGTCAAGTATGGATGTGAGAGTCGGGCCATAAAGAAGGCTGAGAGCCAAAGAATTGATGCTCTCAAACTGTGGTGCTGGAGAAGACTCTTGAGAGTCACAAGGACAGCAAGGAGATCAAAACAATTAATCCTAAAGGAAGTCAACCCAGGATTTCATTGGAAGGACTGAGGCTGAAGTTGAAGCTCCCATACTTTGGCCACCTGATGCGAAGAGCCGACTCATTGGAAAAGATCTTGATGCTGGGAAGGTCTGAGGGCAGGAGAAGAGGGTGACAGAGGATGAGATGGCTGGATGGCACCAGTATCTATCTTGTCATCTATTTATGAGTCAGTGGGCATGAATCTGAGTAAATTGCTGGAGATGGTGAAGGACAGAGGAGCCTGGTGTGGTGCAGTCTATGGGGTTGCAAAGAGTCCAACGCAACTTAGCAACTGACCAGCAACAAATTAAGGGGCCTGGGACCGTCATCCTGGGGATGCAGACCTGAGGTGTGTGTGTTGGTCAAGTGTCTTAGTGCAGAAGATGGACAAAATCATCTGTGCCAAGAGCCTGCAGTTCTCATGGGCCAGAGATGAGGCCCACTCAACAGTCAGAGGAGCCTGATTCAAGTTTGGTCAAAGAATTGTTTCTGTCGGTGCCGATGAGACTTCCGCTGCCCTGACAGTCAGGAAGTTGATTCAAATGTTTTCCCACGTAACCCACTACCATTTAAGCTTATTTCTACCTGTTCCGTACTGTGGCTGGAAGTTGGTTCATGTTCTACTTGGATTACCTCTTTTTATATTCAGTGTCAAACTTTTCCAGACTGGATTTTAAGTTGTCTGAAGATAAGATCCATGTGTTACATTAAAAAAAAAAAAAAAACTTCCATTGTACCTTGTAAGTAGCAGACTTGATAATTATTCTCTGACCAAAATCCCAGATCACATCCCACTTTCAATGGTACTCACCAACTTTCTATATCCTATTTCTAGAACCATCTCTGTGGCTTTTCTCAACCTTCTTCCAATTTGGGAGGCCAAAACCAGGCTCAGCAATTCATGTCTGTACATCTCACAAACACATTCTCTTTTCAGAAGGCCCTCGAGAATTCAATTCATTCAATTTTCACTGAGCACCTGCTGTGGGCCAGACAGATGCTGCTCTGGGTGCGGAGGAGAGACCAGCAGGTCGTGGTGCCCTCAAATGCTGCCAGGTAGACCAGCACGAGACCGAGCAGTAAGTCAGTGATCTCAGGACTCAGTGAGGCGCTCGGAGACGGAGGTGTGTGTGTGTCAGCTCCTCGGTCGTGTCCGAATCTTTATGACACCATCGGCTGTCGCCCGCCAGGCTCCTCTGCTCATGGAATTCTCTAGGCAAGGACACTGGAGTGGGTAGCCATTCCAGGGGTCCCTAAATCCGTCTGGATGGAAAATGGTCAGGAAAGCTTTTTCCAGAACAGACAGTGTTTGCTTGGGCTCAGTTCAGTTCAGTTCAATTCAGTCGCCCAGTCGTGTCCGACTCTGCGACCCCACGAATCACAACACGCCAGGCCTCGCTGTCCATCACCAACTCCTGGAGTTTACCCAAACTCATGTCCATCGAGTCGGTGATGCCATCCAACCATCTCATCCTCTGTCGTCCCCTTCTCCTCCTGCTCCAATCCTTCCCAGCATTAGGGTCTTTTCCAGTGAGTCAACTCTTCGCATGAGGTGGCCAAAGTATTGGAATTTCAGCTTCAACATCAGTCCTTCCAGTGAACACCCAGGACTGATCTCCTTTAGGATGGACTGGTTGGATCTCCTGGCAGTCCAAGAGAGTCTCAAGAGTCTTCTCCAACACCACAGTTCAAAAGCATCAATTCTTTGGTGGTCAGCTTTCTTCACAGTTCAACTCTCACATCCATGAATGACTACTGGAAAAACCATAGCCTTGACTAGACAGACCTTTGTTGGCAGAGTAATGTCTCTGCTTTTAAATATGCTATCTAGATTGGTCATAACTTTCCTTCCAAGGAGTAAGCGTCTTTTAATTTCATGGCTGTGATCACCATCAGCAGTGATTTTGGAGCCCCCAAAAATAGTCAGCCACTGTTTCCACTGTTTCCCCATCTATTTCCCATGAAGTGATGGGACCCGATGCCATGATCTTAGTTTTCTAAATATCAAGCTTTAAGCCAACTTTTTCACTCTCCTCTTTCACTGTCATCAAGAGGCTTTTTAGTTCTTCTCCACTTTCTGCCATAAGGGTGGTGTCATCTGCATATCTGAGGTTATTGATATTTCTCCCGGCAATCTTGATTCCAGCTTGTGCTTCTTCCAGCCCAGCGTTTCTCATGATGTACTCTGCATATAAGTTAAATAAGCAGGGTGACAATATACAGCCTTGACGTACTCCTTCTCCTATTTGGAACCAGTCTGTTGTTCCATGTCCAGTTCTAACTGTTGCTTCCTGACCTGCATACAGGTTTCTCAAGAGGCAGGTCAGGTGGTCTGGTACTCTCGTCTCTTTCAGAATTTTCCACAGTTTATTGTGATCCACACAGTCAAAGGCTTTGGCATAGTCAGTAAAGAAGAAATAGATGTTTTTCTGGAACTCTCTTGCTTTTTCGATGATCCAGCAGATGTTGGCAATTTGATCTCTGGTTCCTCTGCCTTTTCTAAAACCAGCTTGAACATCTGGAAGTTCATGGTTCACGTATTGCTGAAGCCTGGCTTGGAGAATTTTGAGCATTACTTTACTAGCGTGTGAGATGAGTGCAATTGTGAGGTAGTTTGAACATTCTTTGGCATTGCCTTTCTTTGGGATTGGAACAAAAATTGACCTCTTCCTATCCTGTGGCCACTGCTGAGTTTTCCAAATTTGCTGGCATATCGAGTGCAACACTTTCACAGCATCATCTTTCAGGATTTGAAATAGCTCAAGTAGAATTCCATCACCTCCACTAGCTTTGTTCGTAGTGATGCTTCCTCAGGCCCACTTGACTTCACATTCCAGGATGTCTGGCTCTAGGTGAGTGATCACACCATCGTGATTATCTGAGTCGTGAAGATCTTTTTTGTACAGTTCTTCTGTGTATTCTTGTCACCTCTTCTTAATTTCTGCTTCTGTTAGGTCCATACCGTTTCTGTCCTTTATTGAGCCCATCTTTGCATGAAATGTTCCCTTGGTGTCTCTAATTTTCTTGAAGAGATCTCTAGTCTTTCCCTTTCTGTTATTTTCCTCTATTTCTTTGCAGTGATCGCTGAGGAAGGCTTTCTTATCTCTCCTTGCTATTCTTTGGAACTCTGCATTCAGATGGGAATACCTTTCCTTTTCTCCTTTGCTTTTCGCTTCTCTTCTTCTTACAGCTATTTGTAAGCCCTCCTCAGACAGCCATTTTGCTTTTTTGCATTTCTTTTCCATGGGGATGGTCTTCATCCGTGTCTCCTGTACAATGTCACGAACCTCTGTCCATAGTTCATCAGGCACCCTGTCTATCAGATCTAGTCCTTTAAATCTATTTCTCACTTCTACTGTATAATCATAAGGAATTTGATTGCTTGGGCTGGCTTTCCTCAAAGCAGAGCCTGAGAGGGGAAAACCTGTACAAGTGACTTATTGAGAGAGATCTGAAGAAGCCTGTTGAAATGGGGGGAGTGAGATAGAGCAAGAGACCAAGTTAGGTTTCTGCTGCAGGTTAGCTCTTGTCCCAGGGGACTCTCTGGAGGGAGTGGGAATCACACCAGAGCTGTCTCTCTTTGAGCCAAAGAGGACAGACTTCTGTGCACTTACCAGCCAGTCACTGGCTAGAAGCTGCATCCCAGGGCTCAGGTGCCTAGCCTCCCATATACTTCTAGGGGAGAAGCCCCTGTTGGCAGAAGGTGAATCTTGGGGAAGGATCTGGCTTTGAGCTGTTAGACGCTAACGCTCATAGCACCTGGGGGGCAGGTGTCCGGCTCAGCTAACAGGGATCGGGGTGAGTGCCCCCAACCTCTAGCACAATGCCTGAACTCACTCTAGAGAGGGTACTAGTCAAAAACAGTTACACTGGATGTATGGGAGGGGGGATGGTAGGGTATTTCAGGGTGGAGTTACAAAGGGAAGAGAGAACATGATACATTTGCCAAGGACAGAGGTTTGGTGCGTCTTAGCTCCAGGTGCTGTAACAAAATATAAAGTGGGTGACTTACAAGTAACAGAAGTTTATTTCCTACAGTCCTGGAGGATAGAAGATCGGGGGGCCGGCACGGTCAGTTGCTGATGAGAGACGTCTTCTGGGTCGCAGATTGCTGCTTCCTCAGTGCATCCTCACATGGCAGAAAGGGGCCACGGGGGCAATCTGGGGTCCCTTATATAAGGACATGAACCCAAATGACCTTTCAAAGGCCCCTCCTCCCTGTCCCATCACCCAGGGGGGTGAATTTCAACTTGTGAATTGGGAGGAAGGGGACATATACATCAGTCCACTGCGCTGAAGATGGGATAGACAGAATCTTGGGCATAAAAAGAAAGGAGGGGGACTTCCCTGGTGGTCCCATGGCTGAGACTCCACGGGGCCCTGGTGCACTGCAGCTAAAGATCCCACGTGTTGCTAAGTCCTGGAGCACCCTAACACGTAAAATATTTGTGAAAAAGAAAAGCGTGTGTGGCAGCAGTTAATCGCAGTGAGGGTAGGAGTCCTCCCCAGTTTGGTGATTCACGTCCACCCTTCTCCCCCCTCAAAGGAGAGTGGAGGTGCCGTCACTGGAGCAAATGAACCAGAGGGTGGAAGAGGGCTCTGGCCAGGACACACGGAAGGATGACTAGCTGGAGTTATGCGACATGTGAGTCATTCCGATTCACAAGATTGTATGAATTTCTCCCCCAGTAGTAGGAGATGTTTATAAAACCTTCTCAGGCCCCGTTCTTTGAAGAGGCATTTGATTTATTCACCTGCAGTCAAACACCCAAGAAGCCTCAGGAGAGTCATTCATTACTGTGCAATCGTTTACCCAGCCTGTCGCTCTCACTGGAGGCTGTCAGCTGGTCCTGGCCCCAAATCCATTTCCCTGAAGCCAAGCTGGTTGCTCAGGACCTTGAGTTCTGCCCGGTGATCACAAATTGATAAATTGGTGTTTTGTTCTGTTTTTCTTCTTTCCTGAGAAGTTATTTCATTTTGAAAAGATGAGCACTATTGTAGCTTTCCCCTCACTGGGACCTCAGTCTGCCACATGGTCTCAAAAATAATAGCTAAGTGTTTTGCAATAACACTTGTCAACAACTCCTTACCTCTCCCACTTTACTGCCTTGAATATACCCATCTTCAAGTAACTCTTCCTCTGTGGAATTTAATTGGACAAACACCTTCCCACTTACAGGAGATGATGCTTATTTTGGTCTGTGATTGTAATTAAATCTTTTATAAATGCATTAATGAAGTTGTATGAACCAAGAATCTACTCTGAACCTCTTAAGAGTGTCGAAAGCTTATCAAAGGCTTTGGCTGAGATGATCTGTGTGACTGTGTACACACAAATGGGATTGGATGGTGGACATATGCAAAATTACAAAGCAACATCCGAGCTCCACAGATGTCCTGTATAAGCTACATGTCCCCCCCACTTTACTAATTACCAAAATAACTGTGTATCCTCAGGGACTGTTCTGATTTTCATTTTCACCTTGGTGGCATTCCTCATGCATTTTTCAGGCTGTGGTATTCATTCATTCATTCATTCATTCATTCATTTCATAAATACATCTCAGAGCATCTGCTGTGTTGCAGCCACAATCAGGTGCTGGAAAAGCATCAGTGAACAAAGTATTTAGGGTCCTGGCTCTCGTGGAATTTCACAGTTTTGGTAGAGAAGCAGATATTCAGTAAATCACTTTAAAATGTTTAATTACAGAAAAAAGAAAAAATGTAGGATTGCAATTGGGACAGTTTTAAGAAATAAAAATACAGCGGTGTTCTGATTTCCTATAGCTGCACAACAACCATCCCAAAGCTCAGTCTTAAGGGCAATAGCCTATGTGATGTTGATGATCACTGGACAGGAACCGATCATCCCGCAGCTCTAGTTGGCATTGGCTGGGGTGGCGTAAAACCTGGGTGCAGGAATCATTTGAAGGAAAGCCCCCTCGCCTGTCTCTGGGACCTCAGCTGTACATGTCAGATGGAACACACCACGTTGCCTCTCCCCACAGTTTGGGCTTCTCCATGGTATGGCTGGGCCCCCAGGGTGTGTGTCCTGAGAGAGGGCAGGCGAGATGCTGAACCATCTGTGCAGTCACAACTTCCTGCACAACCTCAAGGGGAGGGGAAATAGTCCCCCGTCTGTTGATGAGGTTTCAGAACTGCATGTAGTATCAGAAATGCGGCTAGGGCAAGTTTTGGAAAGTGTAATATCTCACAAGTGGCTATGAGAGAGCGAAGATTTTATTAGAGGGACCCAGGATTTTTTAGGATGGGATCCAGAGGAGGTGGGAAGAAATGGAGAGCATTCCAGACAGTGGGTACTGGCTCAGGAGGAGGGCGGCTCTCGGGGGAACAGAATGAAAAGGCGGCTGCAGCAGAGTGAGCCTGCGTGACGGGAAAGCGCCAACAACGTGAAAGTCATCTGTGGGTGCCCTCAAGGCGCTTCACCAGCCTGTACCTGGCATCCGGCTTGTCTGTCGCTGCACAAACCACCTCAAACTTCTTAGCCTAAGAGAGCACCGTCACTTGTTACTTTTTTCTCCCGTGGTTCTGGAGTTGCCTGGGCTGTCTCACAGCCCTTCCTGGGGGCCTCTCGTGTGGCTTCAATCAGATGGTGGCCAAGGCTGCTTGCCACAAAGCCTTCCTCACTCATGTGTCCGGTGCCTTGATCTGGAAGACCCCGAACAGCAGGGGCTCCCCGGGCACCTGTGGCTCTGATCTCTGGTCTTCCCATGTGGTGCCTCCAGCACGCAGCCCCTGGGCAGCAAGACTTCTTCCAGGGGTCCCTGTAGTCAGACACTGCTCATCCAGGCGGTTGCAAAAGCCCACCCATTTCCAAGGAGAAGGGACACACGCTTCCTGATGGTAAGCGTGTCAAAGAATGGGCAGATGTGGTTTCAAACCACTACCTTTGGGGAGCGGGGGGTGGGGGGTGACCCTATAACCTGCTGTCCAGAGAAAGGCACCCTTGAAAGTAGGTGCTTTTCCGGCTTGAATCGGGACTGCCCTTGCCAGACCAGGACGCGCGCTCCTTCCTGCTCCAACGTCCGTAGCTCTCTTCAGCTCCTTTGCCTCCTGACCGTTCACTGCGTCATCTTCAAACACATGCTTATTGAAATTTGGGCTTTAAATTTTACTTTCTGTTTCTTGATCACTTCTCACTTCTAGATCATAAAGAATGTGTTAAGGGTGCTTTTTCCTGATGAGCCTGAAACTTGATGGTTACGAATTTTGTCCCACAATATCTTTCATGCAAACTGAGGCAGCTTCTGGCCTGTGGAAATAACCATTCAGGATGCCTCTCTGTCAGATGAGAGAAACCCAAGCAATGGAAGATTTTGCTTCAAGAAATGCTTTTTATAAAACCTCATTTTTTTGGCTAAGTGGTTAAAAAAAAAAACTGGGATGACTCATCAGTTGAAATCAAATCCTTCATCCCAAAAAAGTGTTTTTATAAGAAGTGGGTGTTTTTTTCTGTCCCTGAAGGCAGACGGCATAATATTTGGTGCCTTTCTCTTCTGAGTAATATATTCCATCTCAGTGGAAAGTGACAGCTTCAGACTGGAGCCAATAACATTTTATTTTCAGAGCTGGGCGTGATACCCCCTTATGCGCCTTCAGCCCTGAGAGTTCAGCCTGGACCATTCCACACAGGCCCTTTTGCCTCTTTCCCCTCCAGCCAACCGTTAACCTGTCTTTCTGAGGACCCTGGATGCCTAGGGAGGGTGTATGGAAACAGCACCACGTGTAAACAGGCCATGACTATCAACAAGCACGACATTTACTGTCCTTCAAGAGCTTACCCACTGTCCATCTTTCCCTCCTAACCTCAGTTCTCCACTGAGGAGCCTTTATTCCCTTCGCAGATCTCCACCAGAACATCTTTTCTTTCCCAAGACTCTACAACTCTGTGTCATTTACTGAAAGAAGGCAATGGGATTCATTTCCGACCCATGAGAACAAACGTCCCATTCCACTCTGTCTATCTTCTTGGAGGCTTCCACAAACACCTCCTTGTTAGAAGACAAAAATGCAAAACGTGTATCCACTTCTTTTCCAGATTGAAGTCCACAGGGAACTCATATGAGCCCTGAGCTATTGCTGCAGCAACATAAATTCAAGGGCATTTAAAGGAGATATAACATGAGATGAAGACTAGGAGAACAGAGGGGGGAAAGTTAAGAGAGCCACTCGGGGTGGAACAGCAGATAAACAGCTGCTCAGAACACAAGAGGGGGCGGGACTTAGGGTGGCCAGTGGTCCCAAGTAGCCTGGGACTAGCGGGTTCCTAGGCCACGGAAATTTTCAGCTTCCCAGTCCGGAAGGTTCCAGGAATACCAGGGCGAGTTCATCACCCAAACTGGAGTCCTCTTCCTTTGTTATCTTTATTTTTTTATTTTATTGAGGTATAGTTGACTTACAGTGTTGTGTTAATTTCTGCTGTACAGCAAAATGTCTAAGTTATATATATATGTTCTCTTCCATTATTGTTTATCACAGGATATTGAGTATAGTTCCCTGTGCTATACAATAGGACCTTGTGGTTTCTCCATCCTATACATAATAGTTTGCACCTGCTAATCCCAAATTCCCAGTCTATCCCTCCCCTCCCCCACTCCCTTCCCCCTTTGCTGGGTCCACTTCCTTAATCAGAAGCTCTGCTGGGATAAGCCAGGTTCTGCTCTTGAACAGGAGGAGGAAGCAATGCCACGGTCAGGCTGGGGCCTGGAGGGGAAAGAACAAAGCCAGAGGAACCGCCGGTCACTCAGTGTTCTCCGTTCAGGGGACCAAGGGATGTTTGGGGTAAGAAAGTGGCCATGGTGGTGGTGAATGCCGTCACAGAGACGTAAGAGGGCTCGCTGTGTATCTGCAGGCTTGAAAGGACCGAGGCAGAGCTCCACTCCGTAAGGAAGGGATCACTTAACCTATAAAAGGAACAGGTCCAGCTGAGCTTTTAAGGTCCCCTCCAGGCAGCCTTGCAGCAGAAGCCCTGGGGTTAGGGGTGGTCTGGCTTCTAGCCAAATCCTAGCGCTCTCCTCTGTCCTTCTTCCAGGCTCTGGGCCTCCTCTCTGCTCATCCCTGGTGGGAGAGCATTAATTATTCAAACTTCCTTTTTCGTCTTCACCAGCCATCTGTGCATGTCACTGCTATAGCTCCAGAGAACAATCCAGCAGTACTGCCCTGCTCTTAAATAGCTGGAGGGGACAGTTAACACCAAAATGGGCTCCTCTTTCCAGAAAAACAATGTCCAAAAGTCAGAAATAAGGCAAAATAAGATGCAAAACAGAATGCCTGCCTTGGGGCATTAGACCTTCTAGAAGGATATAACTTTGATTTATTGTTCACTTTTGATTCAATATTTTATAACTCTTTAAAATTAGCTATTAATTTGTTGAAAACCTGTAGGGTACAAATGGCTTTTATCCAGCAGTGGTGCAAATGATTGTTTTCCTGTAGAGATAAAAATGATGTTCTGTTTATAGAGAAGATAACAGTAAAGGTTGTAGTTTTATTGCCTTGAAGAAAAATAACCAGTTTTGTATCTAACTCAGTGACCTTACTCTCCATTTTTTCCTTTCACTAACCATACATCAGATCTTACACACCTGTTTCTCTCATGAATGAGTTAAAACTTTGACATGTACACCTTGGATATTTATAGGAGGATTATACTTTCTTTTGCTTTTTTAACTTTTGTGTTTATATGTTTTTTGCTTTTTTAACATTTTAAACATACTTTCTACAGTCCCCTGCTCCCCGCCCCCCAATCTCTGTTTCTGATCTCCTTTGGACTCACCAAAATGCGATTCTAAGTTCTCTTCATCTTTCTGTCCTTCAAACACTGATGACACCCTGGGCCTCCCTCAAGGGCTGTGGTAAGCACACCTTTGGGTATAAATTCTTTTAAAATGAATTGCTCAATTGCAGAGACACAGATAATAGCAGAATCTGGACACCAAGACATCCAGCAATAGATAATCATGGCACATCAACACTAAATATCATGCAGCTATTAAGCATAATCATTGTCAAGCCTATCGCAGCCACATGGAAAATCTCAAGCAAATCTGTGAAAAGACTGTGTATAGGGCTTCTCTGGTGACTCGGTGATAAAGAATCCACCTGCCAATGCAGGAGACGTGGGTTCTCTCCCTGGCTGGGGAGCATCCCTTATGCGGCGGAGCAGCTAAGCCTGTGTGCCACAGCTATGGAACCTGTGCTCTAGACCCCAGGAGCCATAACTACAGAGCCGATGCACCCTAGAGCCTGTGCCCTGAAAGAAGAGAAGCCCTCGTAAGGAGCCGCGTAGCGCTCCTAGAGAATCGCCCGCGCTTGCTACAACTCAAGAAAGCCCGCGCGCGGCAGCAAGGACCCGGTGCAGTCAAACATAAGTAAATAAATTAGCTAAATGTTACGGGAAAAAAGTACGTAAAAAAGACAGTGTATAAAATATGAATTGGAAGGTAAGATAAGCGTGAAAACATCTGTGAGGAGGGGCTATTAGGAAGCTTTTTTGTTTTTTTCTCAGTGCTTTTAACCATGGCTTTTGTCCTTTCAATGAAAAAATGTAAGAAAGTTTAAAACCCAAGCAAGCAAGCATTAACATTATATGATATTATTGACATGAAATATATAGTTACCACCAACATGCCCACAGAACAATGGCTAGGAGATTTCATTGAGTGACTCTCCTGAAATCCCCCACACTTACCCATTCTGTTACCCTTTCACCTCCGAACACAGGGAGCTCTGTGCGTGCACGCTAAGTTGCTTAGTTGCGTCTGACTCTCTGTGACTCTGTGGACTGTAGCCTGCCAGGTTCCTCTGTCCACGGGATTCTTTAGGCAAGAAGACCGCAGTGGGTTGCCATGCCCTCCTCCAGGGGATCTTCCCGACCCAGGTATCGAACCTGCATGCGGGTTCCTTACCACTAGCGCTACCTGGGAAGCCTATGAGCTCTGAGGTCGCTTTAACTCCATCTGCTATATGACTGGGCAGGGAAAGGCAAGACCCAGGGCATTAGATGGAACTTGGTGGGGAAGGACTTGGGGGAGCTTCCGAAGGTCTATAAGGGCAGGCAAGACCTCAACTCTCAGACTCATGGACAGGTGTTAGCAGCTCTGCTCACAGACTCCCAGCAGGCCTGCAGTCCCTTTGAAGGGCTGTCAAGACCCAGCTGCCCATCCCTGCCCTTGACATTGTCACTGCTGCTAGCCATCTATTGACCTACTCAGATCCACCTTTGGGCCAGAGAAGGTGAATGTGCACCCTCTAGACCCCAAACTGGGACCCAGGCCCAGTTTGTCCAGCCTGCCTTTGTCCACCCTGCCTTCCTGCCACTTGGAGCAACCACGCCTGGCCACGGAGAGGCTTCCCGGCCATGGACATGGTGCTGGCTGTCCTTCAGAGCCCAGACTTTCCCCCCGCCCTCTTGGAGGAAACCACAAAAACAAGGCAGGAGCCAGCTTTGTTCCGAGGGGAATGTTTTCACTCTGTTTCCACTTCATGAAACTCTTCGGCCTGTAACACAGGCAGTGAAGCATGCTGAGGCTCCCAGAGGTAGCCATGCTGCCAGCCTGATAACCTGCCAGGTCCAGCCTCACTTGGAGTTGCTTTTATTTCTCTGGCAACTTTTTGAAGCTGGCTCATCTTCTGCGTGTATGTATTTACAAATAGACTTTTATGTTCCTTAAAAATCTCTCTTCTTTTGAGTCCCTGAGTCAGTCTTTGTTCAGTGAGTAACAGAGTCCTATTTTGTTTGATAGGTTGGTACATTCTTAGCTATTTTTCAAGCACAGATCCCGAGCATAAGCTCTTGATGGGCAGGGACATACTTCACATTTTTTAATAGCTAACATAATGCCCTACACAGAATAAATATCTATTGGCAACCTGGAAACAATCCTAATGTTCACCATTAGGAGAGTGGATAAACAACTTATCTATTCACACAATGGAATACCATTTAGCAATAAAAAGCAGTGCTTCACTGGATGCGTACAACAGCGTGGATGAATCTCCAAAACATTACACTGAGAAAAAGCAGCCAGATGCAAAGGAGCATGTACCGTTTGATTCCATCTGTTTGAAGCTCTAGAACTAGCAATGCTAGTCTATGTGGATTGAATGCTTGTACCCTCTTCCTATTGCTATGTTGAATCCATAGCCCTCAAAGTGGCTGTATTTGAGAAGGGGCCTCTATGGACGTGATTAGGTTAAATAAGATCATGAGAGAGGGGCCCTGATCCTAGAAATTAGTGTCTTTTTAAGGAGAGACCCAGGAGGGCTCACTGTCTATCTGCTGGTACAAAGAGGAGGTCGTGTTAGGACACAGTGAGAAGGTAGCTGTCTGAATCAGCTGGAACCTTCCTCCTGGACTTCCAACCTCCATGGGAAAGTAAATTTCTGTTGTTTAAGCTACTCAGTCTATGGTATTTTATCACTACTCTGGCAGCCCAAGCTAAGATCAGAGCAGGGGTTGCCTCTGGGGGAGCTGGCATGCCTGGAAAAGCACAGGCAGAACCTTCTAGGGTGAAGGACACGTACTACGTCTTGACAGGGTGGTGGTCACATGGACATTTACATGGGTATATGCAAAGAAGGGTTGAGCTGTTCCCTTCAGACATATGCATTTTACTGTATGCAAATTGCAGCTCGATAAAGAACTGAAAATGAAATCTGTTGGTAAGAAACGATTCTCTCTTCACTGTGATTCACACCCTGCAATGAATCCATCTGGGATGAAGGTTTGACAAGTACCTGCCGTGTACAGGTTCTTGTACTAATCACGGGGACAGCAAAGGGTAGTGGGTGGAGCAGCCCTGGTCCCTGGTTCCCAGGGAGACGTTTCCACCTCCTGAATCTACACCTGGAAGTCCTCAAGTCGCAGCCGCTGAGCCAAATCAGCCCAATGCTAACGGTTCGGTAAGAGACTTTTTGACACCTGGGAAGCCATGTTAACCTGTCATGCTTCCACGGAGGCAGCTGTTGCCTGCTTCCTTTGAGAACCAGCCCCGCCCCAAGAGCTGCTCAGCCGCTGGCAAATTCCACCAGGGAAAGCAAAAGGGAAACAGGAAAGCTGATGCAGAAAGCCTTAATGAGATATTAAACTGCAATTCTGACCTTGAAGACTACTTCGCAAGCAAAAGAAGCTGAAAAACAGTCTACGCCCACAGTCCAGCATTTGGGTTTTCTGTGATGTGCAGTAATAATGGGGCTCTTAGCACCCTGGGACAGAACTGAGAAATGCCTCCCCAGAAATGGCTCCCACTCCCTTCTCTCCTGACTTTGGCAATGCTGATGAGATGCAGTCTGACCCCAGGGCAGAGCATCATAAACTGGGGCAAAATCGAGGTGGTCCTTCCCAGGCACCCCAGGCACTTTGCCATTAAAACACAAACAAACATTCTTTTTGAAAATTGCTGACATTCTAGAAAAGTTAAACATGTGACCTGCCTGCCACCCATCTTCCATCCTGAGTCCTTAGTAGATGTTCTTAGTTGATCATAGCACGTTTCATCACTCAGCCCAGTTCCAGAATCAGCCATGTGCTAGAGCACCTCATGAAAGCCGATGGTTAAACCTCAGGAATCTTGGGGCTTCCCTGGCTGTCCCGCAGTTAAGACTCCAAGCCTCCAACGCAGGGGGCAGGGGTTAGATCCCTGGTTAGGGAACCAAATACCGACCTGCCACATGGCATGACCAGAACATTAAAAAAAATTCAGGAATCTTGCTAGCTGTTTGTTAAACATATTCATTATTAAAACTTAAATGATCTACATTGATACTTAAATGAATTGCATTAAAAGAAAAAGTAATGGATCCTCAAAATTCAACCTTTCCTAATTGTCTTATCACCTTTTATGGTTATCCATGTGCTTGAGCTCATTCACAAATATCGTATCTGGAAATGCTACTTGACGGTGTGCTACTGGGTATCTCTTCCCAACTCTGTGTTGACAGATACAGCGTTAGTAGCTTCAAATATGTCACCGTGACAGTATTTACATCCCAGAAACCAGTAAATCCAACAAGGCAAGGCATCCTCCCCACTTCCCTGGTGGGAGACGGTTTTTAAACATCGACCACCACCCCATCACTGGATGTCAGCATCAGAAAATGAGAGACCCCAGAGGAGGAAGACTGTGCCAACCGAATTACTTCTGCCTGTAATGGGGAGAGGAGTGTTGGTCAGCATGCCTTTCCTCTGGCATGCAAAGACACAACTCTAAGCACTCACAGAGGAAATCAGAAGAAAGAGATGGAGAGACCTCCTGGATCCAGCCATGCCCGAAGCCAGAAAGACTTGCTACATGTTTTTCACTAGTGTGAGACTTGCCTAGGGGCATCATTTTCTCAGTCTCATGAAGCCATCAGGAGGACTCACAGCTCAGCCCAGAAGGGGACAGGTGATGATTTTCCCTGGAGTCTTCCATGGGAGTGCCAGAAGGAGTCCACTGAGGACCACAGGCCAAGGTCAGTCAAACTCAGGAGCAAACTCGGGGTGTGGCAGCTGGAGGGGCTGGTCAGAAGGAGGGCATTTGGGAAGCCATGAGACCCAAGGAGGTTTCAGGCAGGGGTGTGAGTCTCCAGAAAGAACTGACCTAGGGTTTCTCGCTGGGAAGTCTGGCCTGGCTGCAAGGGGTAGTAGAGGCTAAAACGTGGGCAGAGAGTAGGCCCGGGCCTCTGAGAACTTGCTCACAAGGATGATGATGTAGATACTTTTTTCGTAATTTCAGGCAGTGATCACACAAGAGGGTAAGTCGCCATAGCCAGGGCCAAAGGAGGGCACTGTGGGTCAGGGTGGGGGCCTCAAAGTCTGCCTGAGTCAGACTCCAGCAGGTGCTTAACTCTCACAGCTTCTGCCCTTTCTTACCCTCCTTTACTTATTTTAACTTAAAATCCTGCTCTAAAATACTGGAGCCCAGTCTTCACCACGCAGCAGAATCACCCAGGTACCCCTCCTAAAAGGCAGACTTGGGGGCTGTGCCCCTAGGAAATTCAGTTGAGAGGTTCCGAAACTAGGCCAGGAATCTCAGGTTGTGAGTCCCTCAGGGAAGATTTCCCATTTTATTGTCCGTTTTTACCTCTGGCAAAGGCAGCAAGAGCCAATCTAGGCGGGCAGGACTGGTCACAGAATTTGCAGAGTCCAGCATAAAATGAAATTGCAGGGCTCCTTGTTCAAAAGTTATTAAGAATTTCAAGACAGCAGAACATTTAACCAGGCACAGACCTGTCTAAGCAGGGGCCCTAAGTGACTGCCCCCAGGAAGCTCTGGTAGTCGGGCCTTGTCTGCCTGTGGGGCTCCAGTGTCATCTAAGTATTTGTGTTACCGACCGGGTTTCTTGGCCTCCTATCTCAATAGAAATTTATATGAGGCCAGACCAGAATTCAGGCAAGGCTTTGCTGCAGCCCCTGCCGCAGTGAGGGGAGCGGGAACAGTAAACAGTATCCTTGTTCGATCACCCCCCATGCAGGGATGAGCTGGTTCCCTATACAGGGTGAAGGCCGAGGTGTGTGCAGGGGGTAGGCAGGACGGGTGGCTCAGTGGTCCGCCCACCCCTTGGTGGTGCAATGTGCAGGGGGCACACACAGTACCCTGCTCCTGCCCCGACTCCCTGCTTTTGCTCCCAGCCCTCCAGAAGAGGCAGTTCTGTGCTGGTGCCTTCTTCATGCCGCTGCGGCCGCTCAGTCTGCACTTCAGCCATGTCCGCCTCTGCGACCTTACGGACTGTAGCCCGCCAGGCTCCTCTGTCTGTGGGATTTCCCAGGCATCCTCCAACGGTGAATACACACTGTTATTTTTAGTCCCTTAGAGTTTCTATATTGCTGCTGGAGGAGATATTCGTCTAAGCACTACAGCAAAGGGTCCAGGGCCCAGGGCCCAGTCTGTCTCATCTGTACCCCAGCGGTTGCCCACCTGGCTCTCAAGGACAAAGGCTCCAGGCACAAGGCTGTGAGTCTCAAAACCCACTGTCTTGACTTTGGAGGAAAACCGTGGTCCTCCAGGGTTGGACAGAGCAGCTCTTCAGACTTTGGGGAAGTTCCACTTCCTCCCAGGCCCCCGAGGCTCCAGAGTTATGGCTGGGTCACTGCTGGAATCTGAAATAAACACAGAATGTCTCAGGGAGATGGGAACAAGGCGGGGAGAGGACCCTGCGTCTGAGAGCCCGACTAGAAAGGAAGCCGCAGATAAACATCCACAGGGGGTCAAACCCCGCCTAGCCTCAGGCCGACTCTTGCTGGCTTGGTCACTCTTTCCACTCTCTGATCCTGTACTGAGAAGAAACCAAAGCATCGGGTGGCCAACGCTTCCCAGTTTGCTTGGGACGTCCCTAGATTCAGCAACAAGAGCCCTGGACCCTGTTCACTGGGTTAGCCTGAGTGAACCAGGAAGGATGGTTTGTTAGCAGCTTCCATAAATGGGAGTCACGGGCCCTGTGTGCGAGGGTTCAGGGACTCCTGTGGGCAGGGGTCCTCCAAGACCCATCGGCTAAGTTCTCACGATCTGATGCAGCAGGTCAGTAGCCTCACTCCGTGTTCACATGGACCTTCCGTCACTCCCAATCAGATTCAGCAGGCACAGCTTACTAGCTGGGGCTGTGGCCAGTGATTGATTGATTGCTTTTGGTTTTTCCTCCCCAACAAACCTCACGCTCTAGGCAGTGGTCCCCATCTCTGGGGACATATGAGAATACCCTATGGGATTAGACTTCTGTGCCATTCAAAGCCCCAGGGTCACTCTGACCACAGCCAGGGTGAAAGCCCTGAAGCACTAGGACCTAGAACACCAGGCACATGAATTCCCCTTTGTCCAAAGCAGGCTTTTCAAATTTTTTTTCAGGAAAATCTTGGCTCTGCTCAGGGTCTCCTTCAGCTCACCTTTCTGCAGCTGTGAACAGGTCTCCACTCAGGCATAGTCCTGGTTTAAGCACTTCTTTTTTTAACCAAAAAAGATCAGCCCTAGATTACATTTTCTTGATAGTCAAACATTGGCACTGTCCCGATGATCAATGCAGACATCTTATGTCCAGGTACTTACTTGCCACTTAAAGATGAAAACCCTGAACTCCAGGTTTAATAACAATGACCAGGAATATCTACTGATTGTCCAGCTGGGACATTCTTATTCTAGGGATACAGTGAATTTGATGACCAACCATGTTCCCTTCTTTACATTGGCTACTGGGAAGTGCAGAGAGTTTCATTTTTTTAATTGCCTACACACTTTGTAAGTTAACTTTACTTCTGATTGTATCTTGCTCCCTAAGCTTATTTTTTCTCTGTCCTTATCTATTTATTCTATCCTGTGAATTGAATACACACACAAGCCACCACAAATCCTTTCAAAAGCAGAGACTAATATATACATAAAGGACAAATGGTAATTGCTATATTAGGAAACTCAATGAAACTAAGCCATGCAATTTGGGGCCACCCAAGACAGACAGGTCATGGTGGAGAGGTCTGACAGAATGCGGTCCACTGGAGAAGGGCATGGAGAACCACTTCAGTATTCTTACTTTGAGAACCCCATGAACAGTATGAAAAGGCAAAAAGATAGGACACTTAAAGATGAACTCCCCAGGCCGGTAGGTGCCCAATATGCTACTGGAGATCAGTGGAGAAATAACTCCAGAAAGATGAAGGGATGGAGCCAAAGCAAAACAAGGCCCAGTTGTGGATGTGACTGGTGATAGAAGTAAAGTCTGATGCTATGAAGAGCAATATTGCGTAGGAACCCAGAATGTTAGGTCCAGGAATCAAGTTAAATTAGAAATGGTCAAGCAGGAGATGGCAAGAGTGAACATCGACCTTTTAGGAATCAGTGAACTAAACTGGACTGGAATGGGTGAATTTAACTCAGATGATCATTATATCTACTACTGTGGGCAGGAATCCCTTAGGAGAAATGGAGTAGCCATCATGGTCAACAAAAGAGTCCGAAATGCAGTACTTGGATGCAATCTCAAAAACGACAGAATGATCTCTGTTCGTTTCCAAGGTAATCCATTCGATATCATGGTAATCCAAGTCTATGCTCCGACCAGTAACGCAGAAGAAGCTGAACTTGAACGGTTCTATGAAGACCTGCAAGACCTTCTACAACTAACACCAAAAACAGATGTCCTTTTCATTATAGGGGACTGGGATGCAAAAGTAGGAAGTCAAGAGATACCTGGAGTAACAGGGAAATTTGGCCTTGGAGTACAAAGTGAAGTAGGTCAAAGGCTAACAGAGTTTTGCCAAGAGAACGCACTGGTCATAGCAAACACCCTCTTCCAACAACACAAGAGAAGACTCTACACATGGACATCACCAGATGGTCAACACCGAGATCAGATTGATTATATTCTTTGCAGCCACAGATGGAGAAGCTCTATACAGTCAGCAAAAACAAGACTGGGAGCAGACTGTGGCTCAGATCATGAACTCCTTATTGCCAAATTCAGACGTAAATTGAAGAAAGTAGGGAAAATCACTAGACCATTCAGGTATGACCTAGATCAAATCCCTTATGAGTATACAGTGGAAGTGAGAAATAGAGTTAAGGGATTAGATCTGATAGACAGAGTGCCTGAAGAACTATGGATGGGGGTTCATGACATTGTACAGGAGACAATGATTAAGACCATCCCCAAGAAAAAGAAATGCAAAAAGGTAAAATGGCTGTCTGAGGAGGCCTTACAAATAGCTGAGAAAAGAAGAGAAGCTAAAGGCAAAGAAGAAAAGGAAAGATATTCCCATCTGAATGCAGAGTTACAAAGACTAACAAGGAGAGATAAGAAAGCCTTCCTCAGTGATCAATGCAAAGAAATAGAGGAAAACAATAGAATGCTAAAGACTAAATATCTCTTCAAGAAAATTAGAGATGCCAAGGGAACATTTCATGCAAAGATGGGCACAATAAAGAACAGAAATAGTATGGACCTAACAGAAGCTGAAGCTATTAAGAAGAAGTGGCAAGAAAACACAGAAGAACTATACAAAAAAGATCTTCATGACTCAGATAATCACAATGGTGTGATCACTCACCTAGAGCCAGACATCCTGGAATGTGAAGTCAAGTGGGCCTGAGGAAGCATCACTATAAACAAAGCTAGTGGAGGTGATGGAATTCCAGTTGAGCTATTTCTAGTCCTAAAAGATGATGCTGTGAAAGTGCTGCACTCAATATGCCAGCAAATTTGGAAAACTCAGCAGTGGCCACAGGGCTGGGAAAAGGTCAGTTTTCATTCCAATCCCAAAGAAGGGCAATGCCAAAGAATGTTCAAACTACTGCACAGTTGCACTCATCTCACATGCTAGCAAAATAATGCTCAAAATTCTCCAAGCCAGGCTTCAACAGCACATGAACTGTGAACTTCCAGATGTTCAAGCTAGATTTAGAAAAGGCAGAGGAACCAGAGATCAAATTGCCAACATCCATTGGATCACAGAAAAATCAAGAGAATTCCAGAAAAATGTCTACTTCTAATTTATTGATTATGCCAACCTTTGACTGTGTGGATCACAATAAACTGTGGAAAATTCTGAAAGAGATGGGAATACCAGACCACCTGATCTGCCTCCTGAGAAATCTGTATGCAGGTCAAGAAGCAACGTTTAGAACCGGACATGAAACAACAGACTGGTTCCAAATTGGGAAAGGAGTCAGTCAAGGCTGTATATTGTCACCTTGCTTATTTAACTTAAATGCAGAGTACATCATGCAAAATACTGGGCTGGATGAATCACAAGCTGGAATCAAGATTGCTGGGAGAAATATCAATAACCTCAGATATACAGATGACACCACCCTTACAGAAGAAAGTGAAGAGGAACTAAAGATCTTCTTGATGAAAATGAAAAGGGAGAGTGAAAAAGTTGGTTCAAAACTCAACATTGAAACAGCTAAGATCATGGCATCTGGTCCCATTACTCCATGGCAAATAGATGGGGAAACAATAGAAACAGTGAAGACTTTATTTTCTTGGACTCAAAAATCACTGCAGATTGTGACTGCAGCCATGAAATTAAAAGACGTTTGCTCCTTGGAAGAAAAGCTGTGACCAACTTAGACAGCATATTAAAAAGCAGAGACATTACTTTGCCGACAAAAGGTCCATCTAGACAAAGCTATGATTTTTCCAGTGGTCATGTATGGATGTGAGAGTTGGACCATAAAGAAAGCTGAGCAGCGAAGAATTGATGCTTTTGAACTGTGGTGTTGGAAAAGACTCTTGAGAGTCCCTTGGACTGCAAGGAGATCCAACAAGTCCATCCTAAAGGAAATCAGTCCTGAATATTCATTGGAAGGACTGATGTTGAAGCTGAAACTCCAATACTTGGCCACCTGATGCAAAGAGCTGACTCATTTGAAAAGACCCTGATGCTGGGAAAGACTGAAGGCAGGAGGAGAAGGGGACAACATAGGATGAGATGGTTGGATGGCATCACCTACTTGATGGACATGAGTTTGAGTAAGCTCCGGGAGTTGGTGATAGACAGGGAGGCCTGGCGTGCTGCAGTGCATGAGGTTGCAAAGAGCTGGACATGACTGAGCAACTGAACCGACTGATTATTAGGAAGGGGAAGAGCCCAAAAAATACTGGCGACTCTACATAGCTGATCTTGCTGACTCTCATGATGTGAGGCTTCCAGTTTTGGATGAATGCTTCTGCCCCACCCCATCTCATACAAAATAAAAAATTAATGCCCAAATGCCCAACCCAGGGAACTCGCTTCAGCCTTCTCTATGAAACTGTCTCCTGGCCTCTCCAAACAGTCCGAGCTGAGTAGCTGACAAATGCTTTCAACAGCACATTTATCCTTCCCAATCAAGAGCACAATTATCTTGATTGGTTGAGAAGCTCAACTCTGTGCTCTGTAGGGGTGATGTCATTGCTGGGTTGGAGTGCTATCAGAGTCAGTTCTAATTAATTTATTTACTTGGTCGCTGAGGGGGCCTTTTGAAATTATATGCAAATGTCATTTAAAACTTACAGCAATATTTTGAGTCAAGAGCACGGCCTTTTTAACAGGAATGCAGGGAAGTCTTAAACACCTGAAGTTAAGCTCTTTGTGGCTGATGACTTGGTTCTCAGTGGGGTTATATTTGTATATTCCAGAAACTTGGTTATTCCAGGAATGCTTTTGCTCAGGAAGCCGGGAGGCTGGGTAGGATATCCAAGATTTGTTCACTTTCTTCCAGCTGTGTGACTATTGGGAGATTCTGTGCAAATGGCTCAGGCACAATCTCCATTTTATAATCCATGTCCAGTTTCCATCATAGACTTTTAGTGCTGAAAAATCTCTGGGGAACATTTAATCCATCCCTTCCTTCCATGAATACATAGAAATTTGTCCAGGTTCACACAGAGAATAAGCCGCAGACTTTGGATTACAATTCAATCTCCATCACACCTGTGACCAACCTAGAATCAGGTGCATTGAATTCAGTTCTAAGGGGTAAGGGAGGAATAACTTAGGGGTTTGGGATCAAAATATACACTCTAGTATATATAAAATAGATAATCAAAAAAGACCTACAGTATGGCACAGGGAACTATACTCAATGTTTTATGATAACCTATAATGGAAGTGAATATAAAACAGGAATGTATATATTTATATATATATATATATATATATGTATAATTGAAGAGCTTTGATGTACATCTGAAACTAACACATTTTAAATCAATCATACCTCAATAAAAATTAAAATAAAATACTAAAAAATTTAGTTCTAACTTAAGCTCTCAGAGACTTCCTCCAAGCCCTTTCCAACCTACTCAATGCATTCATTCAAGGTGCATTCACAATGACGTCCATCCTCCAAGCACTGCAGAGTTTCCCAAGGCATCTATGCCCCAAACCGTCTAGATGAACAGCTTTCTGAACACATAAAGGAACACAAGTCCTAACGGAAAGTCCTGCAGGCAATGAGAATTCTCTGTTTGGGAATCCAGCCCTGCCTTCTCTCTACGGGCAGCCAAGACCTACATTTCTGCCTGCCCCATCCTTGCATATTAGCAAAACACTTCTGTCAAGAGCTGTCTCCAGCTTTGTACACAAACTCTCTCTCAAGGATCATCTCATATTTGCTAAAGCCTCCTTTAGAGACAGTCTCACCCCTGTAAATTGGGACACAGTGCCAGGCACATCCAGGGGGTAAAATCCGGCTGCCATCTGAGGAACAGTTGTCCCCATGGTCTTCCTCCACCCATGTGTCCTCCCGTGGGCCACCATCCCCTGCCAGGTCTTGCACAGTGTTTGGGGAGAGCTGGGTGCTAAACTGATGGCATCTTGATCATATCAGATTTTTAAATGTCAGACTAAATGTATTTTCTAGTCTTTTCCCGAGGGCTAAGATTGGACTGCTCATAAATTTATCTCCTCTCTCTCTGCATGGATTTTACGCTGTAGATGTTCACAGATGAGCTGTTTCCAATGCCTTCCTATCTCAAATGGCAGATAAAAATGGAAAAGCTGAGGCTCAGCCAAGATGCCAAGAAGACACGAACTATGGGCGTGTGACCCATTGTTTGGGTGTTCAAGATGACAGTCATGCTGGCTGGAGTTTATTTCACATAGCCACCCTGCTGTCTCCAGCTCTGATCCAGCCTACAGAAAGGAGAGAGAAGCTTTAAAAAACGATAATAAACAATGAGGTCACAGCCCAGAACATCCCAGCCTTCCTGGACCCAGCCAAACAAAAACAATCTTAGTGGCAACAGAAGCCGTGTGGGTCCTTTGAGTCAAGGGATCATGGCTGGTAGAGCCAACCAGAATGGGACTCATGAATAGGGGAGTTCACTTAAGAATCATGGCTTAGAACTGAAGCACCTCAACACCAACCCCAGACTGGCTCCTATCCTAGGTTCTAAACTCTAGCATCTCAAGCAGTGTCCAGCACATAGTAAGTAACCAATAACCCCCAACTACCTTCTCTGCTGGGCTGTGATTCCAGAGCCCAACACAGCACTTGGCATATCATAAGTATTCAATAATTGTTGATAGACTGATTGCATTCATAGAAAATAACTGAGTGTACAGACTCACTGAAGGAATGAAAGAAGGGAGGAAGGAAGGAAGGGAGAAAGGAAAGGAGGGAAGGAAGGAGGAAGGAAAGACATTGTCAAGCCTCTGCCTAAAGCTAACAAGTCAGAAAGTTAGACTCCGTTTCTCACACATCAATCCCTTCAGCTGTTGGACAATTTGCTCTCAATATTATAAAGTCCTCCTATTGATGGAGCCAAAATCTGCCATGTTGTAACCCCCTCTTGGCAGGTCTAGTCTTCTCATCTGAGTCTTCCTGGCTCTTTCTAGAGCGTCCTTCCCAGAAGAAATCAGACCTTCTGCATTCTCTCTCTGTTAGTGTTGGAAGCTAGCAGGAAACCACAGGGCTTTTAGTCGCAGAATCACGGGAAGGGAGAGTCTGAAGAAATCAACAAGTCTTTGTTTCGTCTAAGAATTCATTTGCTCTGGTTTCCCCAGGCATCTGTGGAATGATGTTTTTAAAAAGACCTAGGTCTGCCATCCTTGTTACCAATGCCAAGAGCAAGCCTTCCTGTACCAAGATGGCGGCCACAGAGCAAGGAGGCCCATGGATGCTTTGGTGACCTCATCACATGTCAATTAGGCTGACCTACATTTCCCAAAATGATCTTTCTTACCTTTTTTCAGCTGGGTTGGTTACACTGTTTGCCCCAGTTCAGATATCAGAAAGGATTCCCTAGACTCCACAGAATATACTCATGTTCAGTTCAGTTCAGTTCAGTCCAGTCGCTCAGTCATGTCTGACTCTCTGCAACCCCATGGACCGCAGCATGCCAGGCCTCCCTGTCCATCACCAACTCCTGGAGTTTACTCAGACTCATGTCCATCGAGTCGGTGATGCCATCCAACCATCTCATCCTCTGTCGTCCCCTTCTCCTCCTGCCTCATGTTAAGGCTTTTATTTAAAGCTGGAAGATCCAGTGCAAGGAAAGAAAGAGAACACAGGGCAACAGTGAAGTTCTGAGACACAGGATCTGTGCACCGGGGCCCAGCCTTTGTCCACACAGACCGCACTTAATCTCTGGATTGAACTGCCAAGACCTGTGTGAGGAAACCTGGCTTCAGGAGAACTCGCTGAAAGGGGCCAGGGGGCTACGTCATCCGGCCAGGCTTCTCGAAACTGGCAAGGCCATTATAGTCCACCAGGAAAGAAGGGATCCCTGAGGCTTGCCAGGAGAGTTCAGACCTCAGACAGGGCAGCACACACCTCATTGCCTTCATCTTGGTCACAAGTAAGAAATCAGATGTTCAGGTGTCCCCAGAAGTGAAGGCAGAGCTGTTCCAATCACTCCGCAGTGGGGCACAGGGAAGATTCCTGGACAGAAGGGAAGAAACGGACGTGTAGGACGTGCATGCTGTTACTGATCTGCTGACTCACTGCGTCTGCCCAAAGTGGTAGCATTTTCCCTGAATTCTCCTTCAGCACCTCTGCTCTGATTTCTGGGCCAGGGGTTGGTGTTTAGATTCACAACAAAGGGCCCGGCTTCTGCAGGATACCCATACTGCCCATGTAGAGACAGCAAAGACGTCAGGGCATCAGTGTGGGGTTCCAGCTTGTCCTTGATTTCCCCCCTGCTTGGTATTTATGTTTCCTTCATAGCTGCCTGTCCTGACTTCAAGCTTCAGCATCAGATGTGAAGACAGCAGCCTTGCAGAGACCACTTGCCAGCTCCCACAACTATGTGAGGCCATATCTCTGTAACAAATCCTGCGTCTCCCATTTTTGTCTCTTGGTAGATCTGCTTCTCAGGCTGACTCCTGACCGCTGGCTGACGGTGCTCTGACAGCCCCTGGGAGCACAGTCCTCGTCTTCCCCTCTCCCTCTGTATTGCAGAAAAATGCCATGTGGCAGCCAATTCCCTGGGCTCTGCTTCCACACACAGGATCTGATGATCAGGTGGGAGGCTGGGTGGGCAGCCCTGTTCTCAGGGATGGAAGAGGCTGACCAGCTGTGCAGACAAGCAAGTCCCCGACAAAGAGCCCAGGAGGCTCAGCTAATTTCTCACGAGAGGAAAAATGCCAAACGGTGACAAGAAATGGCTGGAGAACTCCACTAGCCACAGGGAATGGTGACCCTTAGGTCTCTCAGAAGCCTCAAGGCAGGAGAGCGAGGTGAGTCCACAGCACCGACACAAGGGTGCCTCGCCACGTGGGTGCCGGGACAGACGCCTAGGCCCTCAGCACCCCGGGAGGCTCGGAGCACGTGGGTGATGATACCTTTTCTCCAGGCTCACACCCAGCAGCTGGGATCTCGGGCACCTTCCATCTGAGAGGCTATAGACCTCGGGGCTGCCGTTGGCCTGCTGCCATGTTTTGTTCTGCCTTAACAGTATATTTAGAATTTTTTTTAATTCACTGTCAGTTTTTACAAATTTGGGATTTCACATTTTAAAAAAAAATCTGCATTTCCCACTTTTCTTGAAAAAAATCAGATTTGGCAAGTCTAGTTCCTATCTTCCAGCATGGCAAAAATTGGCCATAGCTGAGAAAGAGCTGTTCTTGATAGGGCGAGAATCTCCCGGCCTCTGCGGCCTCTCTCAGCCTACTGCCCTGGCTTATGTGACCTGCCTGCTCCTGTGGGCTCCTGAGTTCCCAGGCCCCCGCCCTTCCATCCGTGGCTCACACACACTCAGACCCGCCCCCACTGTAGTGGGCACCGCAGTTGCCAGCGTCCGCACCTCTTTGCCTGAGGACAGTCTTTGGCAGTCGGTGCCTCTGTCTGCTCCCCAGCAGGCCGTGAGTGCCCCTCCACAGCCGTCCTCCACTGGTGAGGTTGGTGCATACACACCCCAACTCCCCCTTCCTCGGTTGCCATCTCTCTGAGGCAGGCTGTCCTCTGACCCCCAGATATCCCCCAAGATGTTATGCCCCAGGTACCCACAGTATAGCTGCCCTGATTACGTGCCCTTCAAAGCCTGCCTCCCTTCCCTCTCTTCCCCCCTCCCCTCCCTGAATAAACCATCTGTTCAGTTTTTTGTACAGTAACAAGATCTCATATGAGTGTTGGTCTACCAAGCCTCTGTGACTACTGGGTTAGAGAAGAGAGAACCACTCACTGCTCTCTGGCCTTCTGGTCAACCAATAAATCCATAACCTTGCTTGAATATACTTATGTTCAAAGACACCTTATTTAATATGTATTGTGGATTCATTAACGTTAAACCCACAGCCAACAGCACTAGAGCTTACGCGGGAATGAAGCTCACCTAACTCTTGCCTTTCCCCCCTAAGGCCCATTGCAGCTTTCTGAGCTTAGGACACTAGCCAGCACTTCAGCACTAGGCTTGGGGCCATTTTAAACAGCAAAATCACCAACACAAAACACAAAAAGGTGTGAACACAGCACTAAATAGAACACAAGAAAGGCACTTTATGAGAGCTGGAACAAGGTCAGACTGTCGCCTTGTGTGACCTCAGCTGGGAAGGAGCACATCACGCAAGGTAACATTTGTGCCACTCTGCGCATGTCCACAGATGATTCTGAGGTTACAGATCAACAGTAGCAAGTAGGCGAAATCACGAAAACAGAATCCATCAGGACACCCCAGCGCCCGCTTCTAGGGGACCCCAAATGAAGACCTCTCAGAGGTGTTTTCCTCCTCAAATAAATCAGGGGCAGCTAAAAACCCTGGAGGAAATGCAAAACAGTAGTTTCAGGACTTGCCATCAGGTAACAGGGAGGTGACTCAGGAGAGAGGGAAACCAACGAGGTGAGTCCTGGGATTTCCCCAGTGTGTTGCCTGGAGACCGTTTCCAGGCTGCAGTGCAGGAGGGTGGAGCTTCTCGTGGTGGAACTGGGGGTGGCCCTGATCTGAGGAGGTGGAGCTGAGAGAGCCGGAGGCAGGGGTGTCACAGTCCTGGGGGCAGCACCCGGGGGAGCAGAGAGCTGTGTGCAGAGGGCTCTGGGGACCAGCGAGGATCAGAACCTACCTGTGGCGAAGCTCGCCAAGACCAGGGAAAGGAGCGCCTGGAGGAGCCGAGGGAGGAATCCCCAGCGCTCACACAGCGTGGGCAGCAGCCCCGCTCCCAGAGAGAGGACCCCGACACGCACAGGACACCGGGAGAGGACTCGGGTCTTGTCCCAGCAGTGGAGACACTGACCCTCAGTTAAACACTGCTCCAAGGCCAGACCTTCTGGAGAAAGCTCAACAATATTTATAGAAATACAAAAGTATCCGCTATCCAACAAGATAAAATTCACAGCATCTGGCATCACATTAAAAATGACGAGGCATACAGAGTCAGTAAAATATGACCCGTGACGAGGAGGAAAATGAATAGAAACAGATCAAGAATATCGAGTATTGAGAAGCGCCCCGGAGACGCGGAGAAAGCAGGGGCGACAAAGCCACACGTGAATAGGTCTCCCCAAACAGGCCACTCTGCGGTCAACACCCAAGTGGAGAAATGAGCCATCTGGCCGGACCTCTGCGAAAAGAGCCCTCAGGCAGAGGGGAGGTCAGGTAAAGGCCCTACTGTGGGACGAGGCTGGCCCCTCTGAGGTCGCTGTTACTGGGCGGGGAGGGCGCTCTGCCCGAGGGTGGAGACCTCGCCCGCTTGGGTCTCTGAGAGTCCCCGGGAAGGGGGGCGTCTCTGAGAGCCCCCGGTAAGGGGAGCTCTCTCTCCAGTCATCCTCAACCCCCAGAGTCCCTGCATTCTAAACCGCATCTCCCAGGGGCTTCCCCGATGTCGCAGTGGTTATGATTTCGCCTTCCACTCCAGAGGGTATGTATGGCTTCAGTCCCTAGGCAGAGAGCTCAGATCCCACATGCCTCAGGGCCAAAAAACAGAAAAACAGAAGCAACACTGTAGCAAGTTCAATAAAGACTTTAAAAATGGTCCACATCAAAAAAAAAAAAATCATAAAAAAAAAAAAAAAAACCATATCTCCTAGCATGCCTGCCTCTTGAACCTGGAAGTCACGCAACTCCCACCCCCAGGACATCCGGAAAATACAGTCCAATCTGTTAGTTCCTATGAGCTGCCCGCTGGGGGCTGGGCTGTTGAGAACAGTTGTTTGGGGCCCACTCGTTCACCTCTGACTCTGAGTGGCTTCAGGGAAAACAAATATGAGTGCGCACACACACACACACACACACACACACACACACCAGAAGCAGCAACTGAGTCCAAAGGAAAATCATATTTTTCCATGAGATGTTTTATGCTCACAATCTAGTATCAAAATCAAATCAGAAAAAAGAAAATGAGCAATCCATTTCAGGGACCCTCCCCCTACACCCTGGTTCCTCCTACAGTTATCAGAAGAGTTGCTTCTCATGATGACGGTTACCGACCCTCCATCAATCTGATCCACCAGATGCCTGAGGACTCTGAGCTTGCCGACTCTGCTGCTGTCTCTTGTCTCCAGCAGTTCACTTCAGTCGCTCAGTCGTGTTTGACTCTTTGTGACCCCATGGACTGCAGCACGCCAGGCCTCCCTGTCCATCACCAACTCCCTGAGTCCACCCAAACCCATGTCCGTTGAATTGGTGATGTCATCCAACCATCTCATCCTCTGTCGTCCCCTTCTCCTCCTGCCTTCAATCTTTCCCAGCATCAGGGTCCTTTCAAATGAGTCAGTTCTTCGAATCAGGTGGCCAAAGTATTGGAGTTTCAGCTTCAACATCAGTCCTTCCAATGAATATTCAGGACTGATTTCCTTTAGGATGGACTGGTTTGATCTCCTTGCAGTCCAAGGGACTCTCACGAGTCTTCTCCAACACCATAGTCCAAAACCATCAATCCTTCGGCGCTCAGCTTTCTTTATATTCCAACTCTCCCAACCATACATGACTACTGGAAAAACCATAGCTCTGACTAGATGGACCTTCGTCAGCAAAGCAATGTCTCTGTTTTTTAATATGCTGTCTAGGTTGGTCCCTGGGTTGGGAAGATCCCTGGAGAAGGGAAAGGCTACCCACTCCAGTATTCAGGCCTGGAGAATTTCATAGTCTGTAAAGTCTATGGGGTAGCAAAGAGTCGGACACGACTGAGCGACTTTCACTTTCACTTTCTTCCAAGGAGCAAGTATTTTTAATTACATGGCTGCAGTCACCATCTGCAGTGATTTTGGAGCCCAAGAAAATAAAGTCTGTTACTGTTTCCATTGTTTCCCCATCTATTTGCCATGAAGTGATGGGAGCAGATACCATGATCTTAGTTTTTTGAGCCTTGTCTAACTTAATGAAACTATGAGTCAGGGTGTGTAGGGCCACCCAAGACGGACAGGTCATGGTGGAGAGGTCTGACAGAATGTGGTCCACTGGCGAAGGGCATGGCAAACCACTTCAGCATTCTTGCCTTGAGAACCCTATGAATAGTATGAAAAGGCAAAAAAATAGGACACTGAAAGATGAACTCTCCAGGTTGGTAGGTGCCCAATATGCTAATGGAGATCAGTGGAGAAATAACTCCAGAAAGAATGAAGGGATGGAGCCAAAGTGAAAACAATGCCCAGTTGTCAATGTGACTGGTGATGGAAGTAAAGTCAGATGCTGTAAAGAGCAATATTGCATAGGAACCTGGAATGTTAGGTCCATGAATCAAGGCAAAATGGAAGTGGTTAAACAGGAGATGGCAAGAGTGAACATCGACATTTTAGGAATCAGTGAACTAAAATGGGCTGGAATGGATGAATTTAATTCAGATGACCATTATATCTACTACTGTGGGCAAGAATCCTTTAGAAGAAATGGAGTAGCCATCATAGTCAACAAAAGAGTCCAAAATGCAGTACTTGGGTGGAATCTCAAAAATGACAGAATGATCTCTGTTCATTTCCAAGGCAAACCATTCAATACCACAGAAATCCAAGTCTATGCCCTGGCCAGCAATGCTGAAGAAGCTGAAGTTGAATGGTTCTATGAAGACCTACAAGACCTTCTAGAACTAACACCCAAAAAAGATGTCCTTTTCATCATAGAGGACTGGAATGCGAAAGTAGGAAGTCAAGAGATACCTGGAGTAACAGACAAATTTGGCCTCAGAGTACAAAAGAAACAGGGCAAAGGCTAACAGAGTTATGCCAAGAGAATGCACCAGTCTTAGCAAACACCCTCTTCCAACAACAGAAGAGAAGACTCTACACATGGACATCACCAGGTGGTCAACACCGAAATCAGATTGATTATATTCTTGCCTCCATCACTCCCTCCAAAATCTTCAAAAGCCATATCTGTGCTGTGGCATCTGATTTTACATCTTCAAGCCAGACCTGTCCCCTGACCTCCAGCTATTAAATACCCCAGTGTATCCACACGTCTGGCTGCCCACGCCTCCCCTCCCCTTGGCTGTCGAGACACCATCTTCAACGATGCATGTCCCCCCGGAGCCACTGCTGTTCCTCTGCCCTCCGCCTGCCCCCAGCCTTCGCATCTCCTTCGAGGGCATCTTGATTCCTCCAACTGCCTGGACCCAAAACTTGTAACCATCCTTGACTCATGTGTCCCTCACCCACAAATTCACCAACAAATCTTACGGGCTCTTCCTTAAAATACATGCCCAAGCTGAGCACTCACCTCTGGCTCCAGGGATGCCCTTGTGTCTCACAGCAGTTGGTCTCCCTGCTCCTGCCCTGCGCTCCTGCTGTCTAACTTCAGCAACCAGAGCATCCAATTAGCACCCCAGGCCATGGTGCCTGTCTTCTGCTGACAGCCCTCCAAGGGCTCCCATCTTAGAGGAAAAACCCAAGTGCCCACAGTGCCCCCCAAGGTCCTAAAAGGATGGCCCCCTTACCTCTCTCACCCCAGCCCCACCCACCCACTCTGTTCCAGCCTCACAGGCCCTCAGCGAGTCCTCAAAAGGCCAGGCACGCTCTCACCTTTGCACCTGCTGTTCCTCTCCCTGCACCGAGCTGCCCAGTCCTCCTCCTTCAGCAGAGCTTCAGGACCCTTCCTCACTCCGGGTCGATTGTCCACCCCCAGCCCCTGCTCTCCAGCCCCCTCCTTCTGTCTTCTCCTTAGCACTATCACCATCTCTCCCACTGCAGGTCTTAATCGTGCTTGTCTCTCCCACTCGGCTGCAGGTTCCACGAAGCACACGTTTTGCTGTTTTATTCGCTGCGATCTCTGCGCCCAACCCCCAGGATAGTTTTGGCAGAAGGTGGAGGCTCATCATTCTGTGTGGTTTGAATGAAGGGAGTTGACAAGGGAGGCAGCGTGCCCCTCCTGTTTCAACATCCCCCTCCCTGTCCCCACCTGCCCAGTGGCCGAGGCTGGGTGGGCATCAGGTGCTCAGGTGGGCAGGGGGAGCTTGTTATGGGAGCCTGTCCACCAGTTCGCCTCCCTTTCAGAAGGAGGAGGATGGTGGTCCTCAGGAAAGGAGGGAGGGTCCAGCCTGGCTCTCTGGGATCACTTGTAGGAGACTGAGGGTGCAAACAGCCCGCCAGCTCCCTGCATTTCCGTCCCAGGAACAGCCTTTTGGAAATCAAGAGGGAATCCTCTTTCCCGCCCCTTTGGGTGGGGAGAGGAGCCTTCCTGGGATCAGATGCAGATCAGAGTGTTCCCGCTGGGATTGGTCCCAGCAGCGCCAGTGTTTGTTTTCCCCGGGTCCTGTTCCCGGGAACAGTGAGGGCTTTAGGACCAGGAGCCGGGCGTCCCCCCGCCAGCCCGCCCGGCAGCATCTTGGCCGAGAGCTGAGCGGTGTGTGAAAGCAAATTAGGCTGCTGCCGCCTTCACATCTGTGGATCCGACCTGACCTGAAGGGTCCAAAGGAGGACGGGGGTCAGCTCTGCCGGACTGAGACCTCCCGGCTCCCCCCAGACACCCCACAGCAACCTGACCCTTCATGCCAGCGGCGAGGGGCTGGGAGCGAAACACGTGGGACTAGCCCCCTGAGCAGAAAGGAATTATTCTTTTTCCCAAAGAGGAAAAGGGCACCAGGGTTCAATCTGAAGGTCCCCACCCCGCCCCCCGTGGATGAGCTTTCGGAAGGCAATTAAAGACATCCGCTCAGCGAGGACCTGGGCTGGGACCTGGGTCAGTGGCTTTCTGATTGTCAGTGGCAGCCGGTCTTACACACGCTGCTGGCAGTGTCAGCTGCGGGGGAAAAAAGGACCAGGTTAAGTGAGCTGGCAAAAACAAAAAGAAAAAACGCTTCCAAGTGGACCCAGGAAGCCAGGTTGTGCAGCCAGCGTGGAGGACCCCGGAGCGGGAGGAGACAGTGAAGTGGAACATGACCTGTTGCATTTGGCAGGTCCCCGCAACATGCTCCTAAGGAAGCGGCGCAGACACGGACCCTGCCGGCGGCAGGCGCTGCTCGCCCTCCTGGTGCTGGGGTGCGTGCTGCTGATGCTGGGGGCCCTGCACCCGCCCCCGCACGCCCTGACCCGGGCGCCCCCAGCCCCCCAGGCGGCCGGGCGCAGCCCCCAGGCCGGCTACCGCCTGGACTTTGGGGACCCCCAGGAGTGGCTGCTGGAGTCCGAGGAGGAGGATCTGGAGTACGGCCCCCTGCCGCCCCTCGTCTCCCTGCGGGAGGACCAGCTCCTGGTGGCCGTGAGGCCTCGCCCAGGGCCGGAAGGAACCGGAGCCGGGGCGGGCGAGGAGGCGGCTACCGGCTCATCCCGCGGCCGCACAAGCATCAGGACCCTGCGGCCCCGGAGAGGGACTGGGCGGCCGAGGAGGAGGATGGGGAGGACCGGGAGGCGTCCGAAGAGGGGGAGCGGACCGCGCTCAGCCCGGAGGAGGCGCCCAGTGCCGGCAGCCCCCCGCACAGGGGCGGCTCACGGCATCCGCTGTAAGTAAACCCCCGGCCGCCCCTTCCCGGTTCCCGGAGGGGCGCAGCCGCTCCGCCCGCCGCCTTCGCTGTGGCGGGCGGCGCTTCTCCATATGTGGTCCCGGGACCAGCGGAATCACCTGGGGACTTGTTAGAGCCGCAGACGCAGAAACCCCGGGTGCGGTCCGGCCGTCTGTCTGTAACCAGCGCTCCAGGGGAGATCCACCGTCCTAGAGACTGAGAGGGAGGAACACTTCCCTGTCCCTCCTCTCCCCCACCGACCCGGGTTCCAGTCCTTCTGGCTCTGGATCGGCCGGTCAGCTGTATCTCGAACCCCGAGGGGTCTGGGAGCCGATGTTCCCCAAGACGCTTGCAGGACTAAGTGACTCCAGCACATTTTGATGTTATGAGTGTTGGGCTTGCTTTTCTTTTGGATGAAAGTAAAGACTGCAGTTAACATTTATGTGGATCTTGCCATTGCTTGGCTTTAATCAAAGAGCTTCTCATGTATCGACTGGTAAAGGCCTTACAACTTAGCGAGATGGGTGCTAGCTCTGCTATCATGCCTATTTTATAGGTATGAACATGGAGGAGGAAATGGCAACCCACTCCAGTACTCTTGCCTGGAAAATGCCAAGGACGGAGGAGCCTGGTGGGTTACAGACAATGGGGTCGCCGAGAGTGGAACACGACTGAGCGACTTCACTTTTTCACTTTCATGAGGCACAGAGAGGCCAAGTGACTCGTCCACAGTCACACAGCTGGGAGGCGCCAAAGCAGGGATTTGCTCCAACCAGCCCGAGCCCCTCCCTACACTATGCCTTCCCACTTAGTCCACTAGACGAGGTGGATCGTGCAGACCCAGGAGCTAGAATACTGCACTGACGAAGTCTGACCTGGCAGGGTGGCTCCACCACCTCCAGGACCACCCCAGGAGGCAAGCTGGGAGGTGTGATGACCCACAAACTGTGCTCAGGGAGACGGTGGGCTCGTCCTGGACCCCCTGCGCTCCCCACCATCCCCAGCATCCAGGGGCAGTGCAGCTGGGTAGCTGGGTACTTGGGTCCCTTCCCCGTAGACATGGCTCTTCCCGGATCCGGGAGAGTCTCCCAGGAAGCAAACCCACCCTCCGCGCCTCTGGGTGGGAGGGGCGGAGCGGGACGGCAGGGGGCGGGGCCACGTAGTCCTCGGAGCCGAAGGGGCTCCTCGCCCTCAGGGGTGGGCAGATGCGCAGACTCTGGACCTCAGCGCCTCGTCCAGGTCGCAAGCCACCGCCCTGCTGCCTCCAGGTCTCAACCGAACTATCTCCTTTCGGGAAACTCCCAGACCCCTGTCGCCGTTTGGTGCTGCCGGCGGCTTTAATTCATGGCACTCGCTACAGCTGAGGCTAAATGGTCCTTGATGTACTGGTTTATTCAGTGCCTGCTTCCCTTGCCATGCGGTGAGCCTGGAGGCCCAGCACACGGTAAAGGAACGATTGCTGAATGAGTCGATACCCAGTTCCAGTTCAGTCGCTCAGTCGTGTCCGACTCTTTGCAACCCCATGAACCGCAGCACGCCAGGCCTCCCTGTCCATCACCAACTCCCCGAGTCCACCCAAACCCATGTCCATCGAGTCGGTGATGCCATCCAGCCATCTCATCCTCTGTCGTCCCCTTCTCCTCCTGCCCTCAATCTTTTCCAGCCTCAGGGTCTTTTCAAATGAGTCAGCTCTTTGTATCAGGTGGCCAAAGTATTGGAGTTTCAGCTTCAACATCAGTCCTTCCAATGAACAACCAGGACTGATCTCCTTTAGGATGGACTGGTTGGATCTCCTTGCAGTCCAAGGGACTCTCAAGGGTCATCTCCAACACCACAGTTCAAAAGCATCAATTCTTCGGTGCTCAGCTTTCTTCACTGTCCAACTCTCACATCCATACATGACCACTGGACAAACCATAGCCTTGACTAGACAGACCTTTGTTGGCAAAGTAATGTCTCTGCTTTTGAATATGCTGTCTAGGTTGGTCATAACTTTCCTCCCAAGGAGTAAGCGTCTTTTAATTTCATGGCTACAGTCACCATCTGCAGTGATTTTGGCACCCAGAAAAATAAAGTCAGCCACTGTTTCCACTGTTTCCCCATCTATCTGCCATGAAGTGATGGGACCGGATGCCATGATCTTAGTTTTCTGAATGTTGAGCTTTAAGCCAACTTTTTCACTCTCCTCTTTTACTTTCATCAAGAGGCTCTTTAGTTCTTCTTCACTTTGTGCTGTAAGGGTGGTGTCATCTGCATATCTGAGGTTATTGATATTTCTCCCGGCAAGCTTGATTTCAGCTTGTGCTTCCTCCAGCCCAGCATTTCTCATGATGTACTCTGCGTAGAAGTTAAATAAGCGGGATGACAACATACAGCCTTGACATACTCCTTTCCCTATTTGGAACCAGTGTGTTGTTCCATGTCCAGTTCTAACTGTTGCTTCCTGACCTGCATATAGGGTTCTCAAGAAGCACGTCAGGTGGTCTGGTATTCCCATCTCTTTCAGAATTTTCCACAGTTTATTGTGATCCACACAGTCAAAGGCTTTGGCATAGTCAATAAAGCAGAAATAGATGTTTTTATGAAACTCTCTTGCTTTTTCAATGATCCAGCGGTTGTTGGCAATTTGATTTCTGGTTCCTCTGCTTTTTCTAAAACCAGCTTGAACATCTGGAAGTTCACAGTTCATGTATTGCTGAAGCCTGGCTTGGAGAATTTTGAGCATTACTTTACTAGCGTGTGAGATGACTGTAATTGTGTGATAGTTTGAGCATTCTTTGGCATTGCCTTTCTTTGGGATTGAAATGAAAATTCTCGTCTCCTAATTCTTCGATGCATCTTTTCATTGGCCTAGAGCAAGAATGTTTTACCAACCAGACACACGGCCTCAATCAAGAGTCTGTGATTGTGTGTGTGGTGACTGGGTGTCTGCCTCGTGCGAGGTGAGTGCACTGTGTTGTGTGTTAAGTGGATGCTGTACATGTGTGTTGTGTGCAGTGTGAGTGGTGCCCATGGTGTGCTGTGTCAGGGTGTCAGGGTGTCAGTGTTCGTGTGTGTACACGTCATGATTGCATGACGTGTCGACATATCACATATGTTGTGCAGGTGGCATTGTGTCTCTGTTGTGTTGTGATGCTCAGCGTGCATGTTTTTGTGCATGCATATTGTGTTGTGACTGTGCTGCACATGTCTGATGCGTATGCTGTGCCGTGGGAGTGGTGTGAAGTGCACGGGTGTGGTACACCCTGTGTGGTACGTGTGTGCATCATGTGTGCTGTGCATGTGGCGTGGTGTGCACTCGCACTGTGAGGGTGTGTGTGCTGTGATGCACGGCTCGTCCGGCGTCTGTGTGCTCTGTGAGCGTGTGTATTTGTGGTGAGTGTGCTGCACACGTGTATTGTGCAGTGAGTGTCTATTATAAATGTGTTGTGCAAGTGGTGTGTGTGTACTTTTTCAGGTGTGTTGTTGGTGTTATGCTTGTGGCCTAAGTGCGCCGTGGGTGGTCTGCGTGTGTGGGTCCCCTGTGTTATGCATGCGATGTATATACGTGCATGTGTGCACGGGTGTGTGTGCACCACTCCTGGTCAGAGTGACCAGCTCTCTGAGTTTGTTGGACTTTCCCGTCCGGAAGCCCATCGGTCCCGCGCTCGCCCGTGTGTCGGGCTGTCTCCCCTCCCCTAGCAGGGCTCTTTGCGGAGGTGTGTGGCGCCCTCTCCCGGCTTCGGTCTGTCCCTGCAGCCGCGAGGCCGGCCCTGGGTCCCCAGCTCCCCTCCCCCAGGGGCACCGGGCACTAGCGCCTCCCCCTCCGGGCAGGGCTCCGGGATGACAAGGGGTTCTCTGCAGAGTAAGGCCCCAACCCCACCGGACTTTAAAACCGGTCCCAAATGCAGTCCATCTCATAAGCACCTCTCCTTTGTGACTGAGGACACTCTATGTCTACCAGGCTGCACAGAGCGCCCTTCTCAAGTCTCAGCGTGTGTGCAGATCCCCTGCGCAACCTGTGAAAGTGCGGAGTGTGACAGATTTGGCCAGGGCGGGGGGCGCCCAAGGTGCAACGTTTCTGTCAGGCTCTGGCTGGTCCCCTCACTGCTGGTCCACGGACCACACTTTGGAGCAGCTAGGGGCTTTATCACTGGTTCCCAAAAGCATGTGCATGTCAGATTCCTGCAGATTGCTTGTTTAAAAAAAAGTAGATTTTTCAGACTCCGTTGCTAGAAACTCTCGGTGGTTCTGAGTTGCAGCCCAGCGACCTGAATTTTTACAAGTTGGTACTAGACAGCTGGGGGTGAGTGTGAAGCTGAATCTGCCTCTGTGTTCTTACACTGAGCTAAATATTGGAGACAGAGTTTGGCGTCAAGTAAACAAGAATAGCTTTATTGCTTGCCAGGCAAAGGGGACCCCAGCAGGCTAATGCCCTCTAAACTGTGTGTCCCCCAACCTGGAGCGGGCAGCGAGAAGTTTTATCATAATGTTTCAAAGAGGGTGTGAGCAGCTCATAGACATTCTTCTAACTGGTTGGTAGTTGGCCTCAGCTGGTAAAGAACCCTCCTGCGATGTGGGAGACCTGGGTTCGATCCCTGGGTTGGGAAGATCCCCTGGAGAAGGGAAAGGCTACCCACTCCAGTACTATGGCCTGGAGAATTCCATGGACTGTATAGTCCATGGGGTCACAAAGAGTCGGACACAACTGAGCGACTTTCACTTTCACTAGGTAAGTAGGAGTCAGCATCATTAACCCTCTGGTTCCAACTGGTCGGGGGTCTACATGCTTGTGGGCAGTGAACAGTTAACTAATCCCTACTTGAGGGGGTGTCAGTTTCTGCAGAACAGCTCAAACCTATTACTGTGTGCATCCCTTGATGGGGACGCGGGACCCTGGCCCAAGGCTCCACCATTGTTCCTCTTGACTGTTTCTCCCTGCTCTCCTGTCCCTCCCTTCTTCCCTAATTAACAACTGCTTGAATCTGCCTGTTGGCACTCAGGGAAGGTCATGGAGGCTGAATGAAGGCTGCTTCCTGTAATCAAAGGAATGGGGGACACAGAAAGGCTTTGTGCCCAGGAGGCCCGCAGAGCCCCGCTGGGTATCAAGTGGAGAGACAGTGGGTTCTGGATGTTTCCACAGAGGAAGTAGTACTGGGATTGGAAAATAGAGAAGAGAGGCCAAAAGGAATGAAGTCCCTTTCATGGCCCAGGGTTTGTACTTGAACACAAATGGCAGCTCAGCTGTAGCCGGCTGTGCGCTACTTGCTTATGCCAACTTTGTGTTTATGGTTTGGTCTGGGTTTCCTTGGCTCTATTTTGAGAAACCTGTATCATTCAGGAAGCAACAGTTAGAAGTGGACATGGAACAACAGACTGGTTCCAAATAGGAAAAGGAGTATGTCAAGGCTGTATATTGTCACCCTGCTTATTTAACTTATATGCAGAGTACATCATGAGAAACGCTGGGCTGGAAGAAGCACAAGCTGGAATCAAGATTGCCGGGAGAAATATCAATAACCTCAGATATGCAGATGACACCACCCTTATGGCAGAAAGTGAAGAAGAACTAAAGAGCCTCTTGATGAAAGTGAAAGAGGAGAGTAAAAAAGTTGGCTTAAAGCTCAACATTCAGAAAACTAAGATCATGGCATCGGGTCCCATCACTTCATGGGAAATAGATGGGGAAACAGTGGAAACAGTGGCTGACTTTATTTTTCTGGGCACCAAAATCACTGCAGATGGTGACTGCAGCCGCGAAATTAAAAGAGGCTTACTCCTTGGAAGGAAAGTTATGACCAACCTAGATAGCATATTTAAAAACAGAGACATTACTTTGCCAACAAAGGTCCGTCTAGTCAAGGCTATGGTCTTTCCAGTGGTCATGTATGAATGTGAGAGTTGGACTATAAAGAAAGCTGAGCACCGAAGAATTGATGCTTTTGAACTGTGGAGTTGGAGAAGACTCTTGAGAGTCCTTTGGACTGCAAGGAGATCCAACCAGTCCATCCTAAAGGAGATCAGTCCTGGGTGTTCATTGGAAGGACTGATGTTGAAGCTGAAACTCCAATACTTTGGCCACCTGATGTGAAGAGCTGACTCATTGAAATAGACCCTGAGACTGGAAAAGATTGAGGGCAGGAGGAGAAGGGGACGACAGAGGATGAGATGGCTGGATGGCATCACCGACTCTATGGACATGGGTTTGGGTGGACTCAGGGAGTTGGTGATGGACAGGGAGGACTGACGTGCTGCGGTTCATGGGGTTGCAAAGAGTCGGACACGACTGAGCGACTGAACTGAACTGAACTGATACCCATACCATGACTAAACCATACACCATGGAACAGTGGCCCCAGAGTTGAATTCTGGACATCACCCCTTACTGTGTGACCTTGCGTGATCACGCAACCTCCCTGAGCCTCAGTTTCCCCAATTGTAAAGTGGTGATGACAGTAACACCCTTGCGAAGGGTTGTGATGAAAACAAGATGACATGTGTAATGATTTCCCCAGTGTTCGAGTCCAAACGGGAGACACCCTTAGCGTATTCTCAAGGGTAGGACCGAGGAGTGAGTTGGAAAGAAGCTTGGAGGGGGCGCCTGTGGACTACACACCATTGTCCTTTCTCTGACCCGTGAATTATCTTCTGCCCCCTCCGGCTGCCAAATCATCACAAACTTGGCAGCACTCGGAATTACCTGGAAAGTCTTAAAAGGGACTCCTGCCTGGGTCCCGCTTGCAGGGATTCTTAAATAGTCGGTCTGGGCTGAGGCCTGGGCGTCCCCTGGAGTTGTGACATGCATCTCAGGCTGAGAACCAGCGCTGCTGCGAGGCAGCAGGCACTTCCCCTCCTGGTGGGCGGTGGGGGAGATAGGAAGGAACAGGTCCTCCTGGGCTCCTCCCTGCTCCAGCCCTAGAAGCCACTTTGGCCGCAGCTTTGTTGTCAAGGAGGAGGGGGTATGGCCGCCCACAGGGTCAGGTCAGTTTCTGCCCGGAAGCTGGACACCGCAGGATGGATGTCACCTGGGCTGCAAAAGAGGACAGCTGCCAGGGCATCAATAAATCTGAGCGGTGGGCACTGCCCTAGGGTAGGTGAGGGGACCTCTACTGATTTGGTGGGAGCTGGGGGTGGTGTCAGTAACTGGGCAGAGATGGGGGGGCGGGAGCCCAGCTAATCCCCCACCAGTAATGAGAGGGGCTGGTCAGGTCACAAAGGTGACCCGTGATCACCAAGCCCCCCACGTCCAGCAAAGCCACAGCCAAGGAGGGCACCACTCTGCATCTCCACTCTGGATCTGCCCCCACGAGGGGGCTATGGTGTAGATGGTGCCGAGTGCCATCCTCTGAGATGGAGCACAGGGTGCCCAGGGTGGTGGGGTTCTGCCTTGTGCTTCAAGGGTCAGATCAGAAGTGGTCAACCTGCACCTTATATTTTTTAATTACTAGTGAAAAGGAAAGTCGCCCAGCCGTGTCCGACTCTTTGCGACCCCATGGACTTAGTCCATGGAATTCTCCAGGCCAGAATACTGGAGTGGGTAGACTTTCCCTTCTCCAGGGGATCTTCCCAGCCCAGGGATTGAATCCATGTCTCCCGCACTGCAGGCAGATTCTTTGCCAGCTGAGCTACAAGGTAAAGCTGGTGTTATTTACTCCAGGGCCACTCAAAGGGTGGGCTTCAGACCTACAACAATCGGAAATGCAGAGTCTCAGGCCCACTCAGCGCTACTGCTGGAAAATCTGTTTTTAACAAGATTCCCAGGTGATTTATATTCATGTCAAAGCTTGAGTAACACTGATGAGGGTTACAGTTCATAGCACTGCCTGCACGTGAGAATCAACTGGAGGGTTTTATGAAAGACCGTGGCCAGGCTCCTCCCCCAGACTAACCAAGTGAACACAATCCACAGGGACTCACTGTCTGAGAGAGTCTTGTGTGCAGCCATCATTGGTCCAGGGCAAGGGAACCAGGGTCAGGGCAAAGCCAAGAATGCCTGGAGCCCCTCGGAAGGAGGCTGGGAGACTTTGGCGATCCCTCCACAAAGAGAAGAGGGTTGTGGGCACCTTGTGTGACTTGTCTCCTCCATGGGCAGTGACAGGCTGGTAGCCTCAGCCTCATATGTAGGCTCCAGCCCGTCCACACCTCTCTCTCATCTGTAAGCTCCTTTGTCTGTCCCTCTAAGGCAGGGGTCCTCAACCCCCAGGCCATGGACTGGCATGGACCCGTGACCTGTTAGAGACCAGGCTGCCCAGCAGGAGGTGAGGGGTGGGTAGGCAAGCAAACTTCATCTGTATTTACAGTGGCTTCCTGCCGTTCGCATTACCATCTGAGCTTCGCCTCATGTTAGATCAGGGGCGGCATTAGATTCCCATAAAGTGAAAGTAGTGAAAGTGTTAGTCCCTCAGTCGTGTCCAACTCTGTGTGACTCCATGGACTCCAGCCCACCAGGCTCCTCTGTCCATGGGATTCTCCAGGCAAGAATACTGGAGTGGGTTGCCATGCCCTTCTTCAGGGGATCTTCCAGACCCAGGGATTGAACCTGAGTCTCTCATATTGCAGGCAGATTCTTTACCATCTGAGCCACCAGGGAAGCCCTAGATTCTCACAAACGAAAGTGAAAGTCACTTAGTTGTGTCTGATTCTTTGCAACCCCATGGACTATACAGTCCATGGAATTCTCCAGGCCAGAACACTGGAGTGGGTAGCCTTTCCCTTCTCCAGGGGATCGTCCCAACCCAGAGATCAAAGCCAGGTCTCCCACATTGCAGGCAGATTCTTTACCAGCTGAGCCACCAGGGAAGCCCAAGAATACTGGAGTGGGTAGCCTATCCCTTCTCCAGCGGATCTTCCCAACCCAGGAATTGAACCGGTGTCTCCTGCATTGCAGGTGGATTCTTTACCAACTGAGCCATGAGGGAAGCCCTAGATTCTCATAAAGCACAATAAATGTAATGTTCTTGTGAACCAGTGAAGTTGCTCAGTAGTGTCCGACTCTTTGCGACCCCATGGACTGTAGCCTACCAGGGTCCTCCATCCATGGAATTTTCCAGGCAAGAATACTAGAGTGGGTTGTCATTTCCTTCTCCAGAGGATCTTCCCGAACCAGGGGTCAAACCCAGATCTTCCATATTGCAGGCAGATGCTTTACCATCTGAGCTATCACAGAAGCCATCCCCAAACCATTCCCCTCTCTGGTCCATGGAAAAATTGTCTTCCATGAAATCGGCCCCTGGTGCCAAAAAGGTTGGAGACCACTGCTCTAAAGCCTCATCCCCAGGCCATGTCCCAGCAGCCCTGGCCCCAGGCCTGGCCTGGAAATTGGCGTCTCCACAATGAGGTTTGCTAATTAGGGGCACCATGGGCTGAACCCAGGGGTTTTAATAGAATGCAGGGAATTTGTATCATTATCCTGTTCCTATAGACAGTCAGCCTGTATACCTCTTGAGAGCAAGAAGAGCATCCACCTTCATTCATTGAATAAATATTTCTTTGTGCTTGCATGCATTCTAAATTACTTCCTTCATGTCCAGCTCTGAGTGTTTGTTGAGCAACTATTGAAGGTGGGAAGGTATGCAAGCCCCAGCCCCACCCCTAAGGAGCTTGGGGTACCCTGAGGGCTACAGACAAGCAACCAGCTGCGACGTGGGTGGGTTCAGGGCTGAGACAAGGAAGCCCATCCCAGTGGGGGACCCCTACTGATTTGGTAGGAGTTGTGGAGCGACTTAGCACGCACGGGGGTCAGGAACTCCAAACCAGCTTTAGAAAATCCAGCAGAAACCTTTCTACTCTGGCCAGGCAAGGGGAGGGCGGACGAGTGTTTGTGGCACAGCCAGGCCATCTGGTGCGTGGCTGTGACTCATTCTCCAGAATCAGCCTCCAAATGCATGTTCTGAGTTCACGGGGGACCCCAGAGCTTCAGGAAGCCGGGGCGTGCGTCTGTGTGTCAACACAGACCCAAGCTCTTCTGATCTCGGAATGTGAAGTTTGTGTGCACCGGGCAGCTCTCCTGAGCCAGAATGATCCCTTTTAATCCAGGCAGCAGCCCTGGATTAGAGGGTGGTCTCAGCCTCCCCGTGTTGGCTAATTGGGGGGTATAATAGTGGAGCCAAGATTCAGAGCCACGTTGATTTGGTTCCAAAGCCCTGGGTCCGTCCTTCCTCCCTGCTGCCGCTCAGAAGGTGGACAAGTGAGGTCGCGTGGGCTTTTGGACACTTGTGTGATGTCCACACACTAAGAGAGTAAAACGTGCACCAGGTATTTAGTTGAAGGACAAGGAAAGCGGCGCCATCACTTAATAACAAAAGCAAGCGTTTCTTCTGGGAGCACCTCATTGGACCTGGTCACATCTGAGCATTGCTCCTCAGTGTCCGAGAGCTGTTTCTCTGCCCAACCTCATGCATCCCCCCAGCAAAGCCATAGTACAGACTGAGCAGAAAAAGCCCCATTTGACAGAAAGAACCCCGGTCACCCCAGGAGGGGAAGGGACTTGCCCAGGGCCCCTGCATGGACCGCTTACCTTTTGCTCTCTTCTTTGCCTACCTACCTACGGTATTCCCCTGAAGGACTTGAAGATACATCATGAAATAGAAAATTGCTACTAACATCCTATTTAGTCAAGATAAAGGGAAGTGTGATCAGCCCTGGGTGTTCATTGAAAGGACTGATGCTGAAGCTGAAACTCCAATACTTTGGCCACCTGATGTGAAGAGCTGACTCACTGGAAAAGATCCTGATGCTGGGAAGGATTGGGGGCAGGAGGAGAAGGGGACGACAGAGGATGAGATGGCTGGATGGTATCACCGACTCAATGGACATGGGTTTGCGTGGACTCAGGGAGTTGGTGATGGACGGGCAGGCCTGTCGTGCTGTGGTTCATGGGGTTACAGAGTCGAACACAACTGAGTGACTGAACTGAACTGAAAGGGAAGTGTACTTTAGAAAATCTTTCTTTCTGTTCCTGGTACACGCCAAGCCCCTACCCACCTCCAGTTCTTAGCAGAGGCTGTGACATCCACCAGGAACACCGTTCCCCACCACCTACCTTCTCAGACTGTGTCCCCCACACCCGCAGGTCCCCGCCTCAGCTGTTGAATAATTCTTTGGTTTTCTGTTTAATCGAGGCTCTCTGAGTTGGAGTTCCCCCCGAGGCAGACCCCAAGGCAAGGATTTGTTTTGTTGGTGGTGCCAGGGAGCCTTGCTAGGGGGCTGGGATGGTGAGGCAGGGAATAGGAGGCAGCCAACGAAAAGCAGGTTACCTCTGTGGGCAGCTGAGTCTCAGCCCTGTGGGGGCAGCTTGTGACAGCATCTTGCTACCCCTCGCCTAGGGTCTGGGTTGCTGGATGTTAATACACTGACTCCTTTAGGCCCCAGCTGAGGGCAGCTCCCGGGGTTGGAGGAGGTTACTCTGCAGCTGTTCAGGCCGCTGGTGCTTAAGGAGAACGTCTCTGGCCACCCGAGAAAACCGCCAGGCATTTGAAAGTCAGGCTGTGCTGTACTCTGGGATATCCCCCAGGGGATACGGGCGGGGCATCACACAACTCTGCTTCAGGGCTTTTATCTACGATGAGTCCCCTTCATATGAACAAGTTTCGTTCCAAGAGCACATTCCTAAGTCCAATTTGTTCGCAAGACCAACAAAGTTAGCCTAGGTACCCAACGAACACAATGGGCTATATAGTACTGTTCAGTTCAGTTCAGGCACTCAGTCGTGTCCGACTCTTTGCGACCCCATGGACTGCAGCACGCCCTGTCCATCACCAACTCCTGGAGTTTACTCAAGCTCATGTCCATTGAATCGGTGATGACATCCAACTAGGATGAGATGGTTGGATGGCATCACCGACTCAATAGTACTGTACTGTAACAGGTTTATAATACTTTTCACACAAATAATACATTTAAAAAATCAAAAAAAAAATGAAGAAAACATTTCTAATCTTACAGGGCAGTACCTTGAATGGTACAGTAGTATATAGTACAGCAGCTGGCACACAGGGGCTGGTGTTGAGTGAACAGGCAAGAAGAGATGCTGACTGGAGGAGACAGAGGAGGTGGGAGACGGTAGAGCTGAAGGACCGTCAGCCTTGGGAGACGGAGGGTGAGCTGCAATGTCGCTCACCCCTGACCTTGATGGCACAGGATCTGGTTCCTTGTTGGAATCAGATGCACATTCACATCTTTGAAAGTTTGCAACTTGAAGATTCTTATGGAGGGGACTTATTGTATTTCATCCACCTCCCAGTCCTCATACGTAGTAGATTGTCACTCAATAACTATTATATGACTGGATAGAAAATGGAAAGTTGAGATCAAAGAGAAAATTAGAATGAAGATAGGCAATCAATGACTAGGGAAGTGAAAGTCGCTCAGTTGTGTCCAACTCTTTGCAACCCCAGGGACCATACAGTCCCATGGGATTCTTCAGGCCAGAATACTGGAGTGGGTAGATGTTCCCTTCTCCAGGGGATCTTCTCAACCCAGGGATTGAACCCAGGTCTCCTGCACTGCAGGCAGATTCTTTACCAGCTGAATCATAATTTTCTTACTCTGAGCTTCCTGGCGGCCAAAGTGAAAAAGGAAACACCATAAATATCGAGACCCTTGTTGCTCAGGAGGACACACACTGGGTCCTCAAAGGAGGAAAAGCTTTTCCTGGCACTTCTATCTTGAGGAAATTTCCCTCCAGAGTTGTGTCAAGGGGATAGAAAGAGCTGGAGGAGACCATGCCTCCACAGGTGTTACAGAGACTGTAACGCAAAGCAGTTGTCATGAAATGCATTCTTGCACTGTTCTCTGAGAAAAGCTGAGAGCATGGTGCCAAGCAAGACTCCACAGAAGCAAGTTTCTAAGGCAGCCAAGACAGTGGGATCAAAGGAAGTTGCTTCCTGAGGACTTTACTGAATCAGTGTAGACAGCCCGAAGCATTTGATGAAACAAATGGATTATATGTTCTTCAAATAATCCCCTCCCTGGAACACAAGCTTTATGACTGAATTCCCAACATTATGTTAGCACTTTAGTCCAAGATGCCAATGTACATATACTGGTCAAGAGCACAAGGTTTAGAGTCACACTGACCATCAGCTATTTGCTGTGCATGCAAGCATGCTAAGGCACTTCAGTCGTGCCTGACTCTTTGCAACCCCATGGACTGTAGCCCACCAGGCTCCTCTGTCCATGGGATTCTCCAGGAAAGAGTACTGGAATGGGTTGCCATGCCCTTCTCCAAGGGATCTTCCTGACGCAGGGATCAAACCTGAGTCTCCTGAAGCTCCTGCATTGCTGAGCCACCGAGGAAGCCCCATTTGATGTGCAACTTTAAACAAGTCACTTAAGCTCTTTGGGTTCTAGTTTTCTCATCTTTAAAATGGACTGTGTATGCCTCATCTAGTGCTATATACTTACAACCTCAAAATTTAGTGACTTAAAAAATAAGTAAATTGGACTTCATAAAATTTTTAAATTATGTGCTTTGAGAAAGTGAAAAGACAACCCAGAAATGGTAGAAAGTATTTGCAAATCATGTATCTGATTAGGGACTTGCATCAGAATGTATAAATAGCTCTTATAATAAAAATAAAAAGCTATCCTACTTAAAAATAGGCAAAGGATTTAAATAGACATTTCTCCAAATAATACATAGGAAATTACCAAAAAGCACACGAGGTGATGCTCAAATCATTAGTCAGTGGACAAATGCAAATCAAAACCACAGTGAGGCACCATTTCACCCCCACTGAAATGACTAAATTAAAAAAAGAGACAATAGCAAGTGCTGGCAGGGCTGTGACAAAGTTGTTGGAATACAAAATGGTGCAGCTGCTTTGGAATACAGTTTGGCAATTCCTCGAAATATCAAACATTCACTTACCACATAGCTCAACAATGCCAGTTCTAGGCATATACCCAAGAGAACTGGAAATTACACATGAACATTCATAGCAGCATCACTCATAATAACCAAAAATGGAAATACTCAAATGTCCATCAACTGATGAATGGATGAAGTGAGGTCTGCTCAGATAATGGGACAATATTCACCAGTAAAGAGGAGTGAAGTGCCGATACATGCTTCAACACAACAAACCTTGGAAACACTGTGCAAAGTGAAGGAGGCAGACACAAAAGGCCGCAGATCCTATGACTCCATTTACATGAGGTTTATAATCTTTCCGTCGTCCTCAGCGATCACTGGACACCTTATCCACATTTTACAGATGAAGAAGCTGAGGCCTAGAGAAATAGTCAGGATCTTGGAAGGCTTGCAGGAAACAATAATAAATAGCCTCTATTGAAAGGTTACTTATGAGTAGGGCACTGGTCTAAGCACTTAATATGAATTCATTCATTTGCTCCTTTCAACAAACCCATTTTACAGATTAAAAAATTGAGAGTAAACTGCCTGCTTGTAAAGGACTTACTGGAATCAAAAAGATTCTGAAAAATAAGCATTGGTTACTACACAAGTGACTGGGCCTGTGGCTCTGGGAACTGTTGAAAGGAATGATGGCTATCAGTGAGCATATGTCTCTCATCCAAGTCCCGTAAGGACAGCTCTGGGATTTGAACTCAGTGTCAGAGTTTGATATGCACTCCTCCTAAGCATCACCGGCTCAATGGACATGAGTTTGAGTAGGCTCCGGGAGTTGGTGATGGACAGGGAAGCCTGGCATGCTGCAGTCCATGGGGTCGCAGTGAGTTGGACACGACTGAGCGTCTGAACTGAACTAAACTTCCTAAGATTCCCTCAACTGTTAGGGTGTTGGAGCCCTCAGGGAATCCCCTCCCACACCCCCTCTGCCTCTGCGCTACCACAAGGATCCGTCTGGCCACCCCCATGAGACTTGGCTCTGCCCAGAGGCTGATGAGGCCATCACTAAACTGATGACCTTGGACCCCAGAAGCCCAGACATGTATCCGGAGCCTCTTTCTTTCACGGGGAGTCTACACAGCCCGCCCGGCCCATAGACCCCTGTTCTTGCTCACTCCACCCCCCAGAAGCAAAAGAATCAATCCTGGCTCCTCTGAAGAGCATCTCACAAGCCCTGAGACACAGGCCTTACCAAAGCTCTGTCTTGGATATTTTGTGCTGCTCTCAGAGCCTCGGTGGGAGCGCTGGCCTGCCCACAGGAGCCCACGCCGGTCCTCCTGGGAGCACCACATTGCCGCCATGGTTATTCTCAGCTCGCAGCCCCCGGCAGCTCTGTGGTTGCCTGAAGAGGTATTCCAGAACCATCTGCTTGTGTCCTGCAGACATGTGAGGGTCTTTCCCTGGAGCACAGGAAGGGTCCTCTCCGAGCTGCTGCAGGACTCCTGCCTCCGTGGCTCAGGGAGGCCCCACCCTTAGCCTTGAAGGGTTTTCCAAAGCTCGCTGTTTTGTCCTCATCCCTTCTCCCTATTCTATGCAAAGAGCTCTCCCAAGAGTCAGGAGCACAGAATGTCAAGGCTTGCCAGAGATTTTGGGGTCCATCCTGCAATAATAATGAATCTTCTGATGAAGGCAGTGACTGCGCTTGCTCAGAGCCAGCACCGTTCTTTTCTTTTTTATTGGAGTCTAATTGCTTTACAATGTTGTGTTGGTTTCTGATGTACAGCAAAGTGAATCAACTCTGAGTGAGTGAGTGAGTGAAAGTTGCTCGGTTGTGTCCGACTCCTTGCAATCCCATGGACTATACAGTCTGTGCAATTCTCCAGGTCAGAATACTGGAGTGGGTAGCCTTTGCCTTCTCCAGAGGATCTTCCCAACCCAGGAATTGAACCCAGGTCTCCTGCGTTGCAGGCGGATTCTTTACCAGCTGAACCACAAGGGAAGCCCAAGAATATTGGAATGGGTAGCCGAATATTGGAATGGGTAGCCGAATATTGGAATGGGTAGCCAGCCTATCCCTTCTCTGGGGGATCTTCCTGACCCAGGAATCGAACCAGGGTCTCCTGCATTGCAGGCAGGTTCTTTACCAACTGAGCTATCAGACAAGCCCTCTCCAGAGGATCTTCCCAGCCAGGGATTGAATGCAGGTCTCCTGCATTGCAGGCGGCTGAAATGCGGGAGACCTGGGTTCAATCCCTGGTTTGGAAAGACCCCCTGGAGAAGGGAAAGGCTACCACTCCAGTATTCTGGCCTGGGGAATTCCATGGATTGTGCTCACGGAGCACCTCCTTCCTGGACCCAACAGAAGACCTCAAACTCCTGAAAGGACAAGAAAGGTTTCTGTGCAACTAGGCAAGATGAAAGGGGAGAAGGGGGTGAGTGGGACAGGTCTTGGCTTTCTGGGAAGGAGCTGAAAAGAGGAAATGTTCCTGAACCCTGGGAAGCTCCTTCACCAGTGGGGAGCTCAGCCAGGACAGAACGGGAGCTTCAGGGGCCCAGAGGAGGGCCCAGCCACCAGCCTGTGGCAGACAGAGCAGAGAGGCCTGCACAGATGGCCCAGCAACCAGCCTGGGCACCCAGCCTGAGACACAGGTCTGCGGCTACGGCCTGGGGCTGGGTGCTGAGACTCAGAGTTCAGAAGCCTGGCCTGGGGAGAGGACTGGAGTTGGCTGCTCAGAGTCTGAAGGTCCTGGAGCGTGGCCCAGCTCAACAAGGGGTGTTCTTGGAAGAAGCCCAGCCCTCCACAGCACCATTGCTAAGTAGTGCGCCAAGGTCAGGGCCACTATAGCAGCCGCTGTCTCCATGCGCTGACCCCACCTCCGCGGGCTCCAGGAGAGTGCACCCCAGCCACCGCTCAGGGGCTCAGTAGCAGATGCAACAGGCTGCCCCACGTGTGGAGGGGTGGATGAAACCACAGCTGAGCCCCAGGGGCCACACTACTTTGGGAAGCAGGGTTTTTCTGTGGTTGTGCAAACCATTGGATTTACACCCCTGCCCCTGGGTTTGTAAAGCCAGCACCTGTGGGTCATCTGAATAGACACAGATCTACACCAAGACAGATGATAATTAAAATGGCTAAAGTTAAAGAGAGGATGACAAGGGAACTCCTGTAAGGCCATCAGCTGATTTCTCAACAGAAAAGTTGCAGGCCACAGGGAGTGGCAAGATATATTCAAAGTCCTGAAACAAAAAAAATTGCAACCTAGGATACTCTACCCAGCAAGATTATCATTTAGAATAGAGGGAGAAGTAACGAATGTCTCAGACAAGCAAAAACTAAAAGAATAGAGAGTACTAAACCTACCCCGGAGAAGGCAGTGGCCCCCCACTCCAGTCCTCTTGCCTGGAGAATCCCATGGACGGAGGAGCCTGGTAGGCTGCAGTCCACGGGGTCACTACAGTTGTGCAGTCGGACACAACTGAGTGACTTCACTTTCACTTTTCACTTTCATGCATTGGAGAAGGAAATGGCAACCCACTCCAGTGTTCTTGCCTGGAGAATCCCAGGGATGGGGGAGCCTGGTGGGCTGCCGTCTGTGGGGTCACACAGAGTTGGACGTGACTGAAGCGACTTAGCAGCAGCAGCAAACCTACCCTAGAGGAAATATTGCAAGGTCGTCTCTAAATAGAAAATAAGTAAGAATCTATAGGAAAGATAAAATCACAATTGGAAGGCAAATCATGTAAATAAACCAGTACACAGATTAAGAAAAACAACAAAAAATCTTTTCTGTGACAGTGAAGACAACCACAATGAACAGCAAAAGGGTGAACCTGAAGATGTAAAATCATAAAATCATAAAAATCATAAAATGTGGGGATGAGTAAGAAAATACAGTTCTTTTTTCTAGAATGTGTTTGAACCTATATGACTACCAGTCTAACACAAGAAGATTCAGGAAGGGATTAATGTACTTGAAAAACAGGGTGACCACAAATCTAAAACATACAATAGGTCCACAAAAACCAAGAGGTAAAGAACATGAGCATAATACAAAAGAAAATCATCCAACCACAAAATGGAAAAGGACAAGGAAGAAATATAAAATCAGTGGGAAATCCAGGTTTAAAATGACAATAAATACATGTCTATCGATAATTACCTTAAATGCCAGTGGGCTAAATGTGGCACATTTAAAAGATACAGAGTGGGTTAAAAAAACAACAAAAAAAAAACCAAGAACCCACGATAACGCTTCCTGCAAGAGACCCGCTTTAGCGCAAAGGATACACATAGAGTGAACTAATAATTAACACGTATTATGTGTCAGATGCTATGCTAGATTGTAGGAATACAAAAATAAAGAAAATAGCCTCCCTGATCTTAAACAGATGATCTTTCACGTTGACAGGACACTTACTGTGTATGTTGTCCTGTTAAGGCCTCACAACCGCTCTAAGAGGTGGGTGAATTCCCATTTTACAGATTAGGACAGTCATCTGCTGAGAAATGCTGGTAATACCTCTCAACTGCTAGGGGAAAGGCAAGGATAAACACTGTAAAGCAGTTCCTGGAATCCGAGGCCTGGGAGACCATGGACAGCAGTCTGTGAGGGCCTGGTGGGTTCTCTTTAGTGGAAATTCTGAGAAAACCCAGGGAGAGAGCCATCGAGTTGGGAGGAGAGCCACTGGCTAGAGCCACCCCAGCTGGGGGCTCCCCTTCCCCTCACGTCCTGCCTCTCCTCCCTGCAGGTGCCTGCAGCAGCCGCCGCCCGCAGACAGCCTGCCCACCGCCAGCGTCGTCCTCTGCTTCCACGACGAGGCCTGGTCCACCCTCCTGAGGACCGTGCACAGCATCCTGGACACGGCGCCCAGGGTCTTCCTGAAGGAGATCATCCTGGTGGACGACCTCAGCCAGCAAGGTGGCCGCGGGCTTCCTCCAGGCTCTCTCTGGAGCGCCTGGACCCTGTGTGTGTGTTGGGGGGGGGGGGCTGTGCACAGACTGGGGTTTGGAGTCTGTGCAGGCGAGAGTCCCCGAAGCGGTCCCGCAGACGGGGATTCGGGAGCAGGAGACTCATCCGGGAAGAGCCCCAGAGGCTCCGCCCCTCTGTGATAGCCACCGGAACGATGCTGGCCGACCCAGCAGCTGGAGGGTGACTGTGCTGCCCTCTCGTTGTTGGCTTTTTTGACGGCGCTGCTCGGCGTGTGGGATCTTAGTCCCGCGACCCTATATTGGAAGTGTGGAGTCTTAACCACTGGACTGGCCGGGAGGTCCCCCGTACTGACCGTTTATGTGAGGGACTTGAGCCCTGGAGCATCTGCAGGTTTTGGTGTCTGCGGTGGGCGGGGGGAATCCTGGAACCAACGCCCTCACCGGACTCTGAAGGATGACCGTACGTTGGTCTTTCTGTCTCTGCTAGTTTGCGGATCTGGGCGCACTCTCGCCTGTCCATTTGCACCGTTTTTCTGATCTTGAATGTGCGGTGCTGTGCTTAGTCGCTCAGGCGTGTCCAACTCTGTGACCCCGTGGATTGTAGCCCGCCAGGCTCCTCTGTCCATGGGATTCTCCAGGCCGGAACACTGGAGTGGGCTGCCAAGCCCTCCTCCAGGGGATCGTCCTGACCCAGGGGTGGAACCCAGGTCTCCCGCATTGCAGGCAGATTCTTTATCAGCTGAGCCCCCAGGGAAGCCCAAGAATCCTGGAGCGGGTAGCCTATCCCTTCTCCAGGGGATCCTCCCGACCTAGGAATCGAACCTGATCTTGCATACAAAGCCTAAAAAGCTTCTCTCGACCTGCATTCTCTGTAGGATTGTCATTCCTGAAGGAATGTGTAGACTATTGATCTCAGTCTCTAGCCTCCCATTTCCTCTTCAACCACGGCATTGCTCACTCCCCCCACCACTGCAGTAAGACCTCTCTGGCCAGTGCCACCCTCCTGCGGGCCGCCTATAATGGACCCTCTGTCTTTGGCTTCCTTGACCCCTGTGTCTTAGGTCAGGTACCCTAGAAGCAGAGCCTGAGATGGGGACTCATGTGTATGTTATTAGGTGGGGTGCTCTCAAGGGAACACCCTAGGGGGGCAGGGAAACCCAGAGGAGGAAGAGGAGTTGAGCTAAGATGAGGTCTCAGGTGAAGTTCGGCCACAGCCTGTTCCCAGATGCACCTCAGCATCTGTCTTGCCTTGAAGCAAAGAGTGGGCTTGGTATTCAGGCAGCAGTCAGTCATTGCCAACCCACCCACCGCCCACCTGGGGTGTGGGGTGGCGTTCTGCCCAGCTCCCTGCTGCTTGCAGGAGAGGCGGTTCCAGTCCCCTGGGTTCCGGTCCCCTGGGGCACATCTCCAGGGAAGGATGGGGACTTCAGTTGGCAGCCAACCCCCAACAGCTGGGCACCTGCAAACCAAACTAGCAAGAGGGGTCCCAGCTGAGTGGGGCACCAGCAGTGTCTGCTTCAGCCTCGCTGCTGCCTTTGGAGAATGTGAGCGCATTCTCTTCTCTCCTAGCTTCAGGACGCCATTTCTCCTGGTTTTTACCGGAGGGAACCCCGATCCACCCAAAGGAACTAGGCATCTGATATCTTAGCAACAACCACCCCGTAATGTAGGTGATGCTCACCACCGCTCCCAAGAGCAGCCTGTTGGCGATGATCCTAGTGATGGTCATCGCACTCTTGGGGGCTGTGGCATCCTGTGACCTCATTGACCACCCCCCTGTCGATTCCAGGACAACTCAAGATGGCCCTCAGTGAGCATGTGGCCCGGTTGGAGGGGGTGAAGTTGCTCAGGAGCAACAGGAGACTGGGCTCCAGTGGGGCCCGGATGCTGGGAGCTGCCAGGGCCACCGGGGACGTGCTGGTCTTCATGGACGCCCACTGCGAGTGCCAGCCGGGCTGGCTGGAGCCCCTCCTGGCCAGAATAGCTGGTGACAGGTAACTCACCCCTGGGGGCTGTAGAGCAGGAGGCGGGAGAGGGAGAAATGGTCTACAGCCTCAGCCACTCACAGAACACCCTTCTCCCCAGCCACCACTGCCTGAGCCGACTGCAACTCCAGTGCCCAGGCCGGGGAGGAAGGGTCATGGCCAGAGAAAACAGGAGATTTCCAAGGGCAAAGGGGCAACCCCCCCTCTTAGGGGTGTGCCTGGCTCAGGAGGCTGACCATGCTGTTTCCCACTTGAAGACTGGTCCAGGCTCCTGCCTTAGGGACACCTAGTTCTTTTTTAAAAATATGTGTGTGTTGCTTTATAGTTTACAAAGAGCTCCTGGATCACTGGTCAAAGTGCAGGGTAGGGATGTCTTCATTCTATTTTTTTTAAATAGGTTTTATTATTAGAACAATTTTTGGTACACAGCAAAATTGAGAGGCAAGAATGCTGGAGTGGTTTGCCCTTTCCTGCTCCAGGGGTCTTCCTGACCCAGGAATCAAACTCGTGTCTCCTGCACTGTAGGCAGAATCTTTACCAACTGAGCTATAAGGGAAGCCCAAAATTGAGAGGAAGTTACAGAGATTTCTCATATATCCTCTGCCTCCACACGTGAATAGCCTTCCCCATTGTCAACATCTTCCACCAGAGTGGTAAAATTGTTAATAATTGATGAACCCACATTAACAAATCAAAAGCATCCAAAACGGACACCTAGTTCTCTACGTCACCTAGTTCTCAAGGTCATCTACTTCTCAAGGTCATCTAGTTCTCAGGGTGATCTAGTTCTCAAGATCACCTAGTTCTCAGCTGAGGTTGAGGCTGCTCTGTATTCGACGGCTTAAGTGATGGAAGGCAGTCTGAAGAATCCCGTGTGTGTGTGTGTGTGTGTGTGTGTGTGTGTGCGCGCGCGCACACACACACATGTACGTGTGTGCATGTTTGTGTGTGTGTGCATGCACGTGAGTGCATGTGTGTGTGTGTGTGTGTGTGTTCAGGAGCAGCAGGGGATTAGGATGCCTCCAGCCCTGCAGAGTGAGCCGCCTTCCTCTGGTTTGTGGCCCCAGGGAAGCTCTCAGCCCCTGTCCTACTCTGCCCTCCTCGGCAGACAGAGTCCTGGGAGGGCCAGCGTCAGTCTTGGGGTCGCACCTGAGCAGCAAAGCTCTGGGAAGAGAGACTGTAGAGCTTCTTGCTTCTCAGTATAAGACATTTCCCACAAACACCGAGAATTTGCATGAACTTCCATAATCACTTTCTACATCACAGAGCAAGAGGAACATTCAGGCCCGGGGAAAAGCAAAGAGTGTTGAGATAAACTAGGGTCCTTTCTCCTTGTGGTAAAAGTTTGGTGGACGAGTTTGCAGCTGCAGTTGGCTTTTGGCTCTCTGGACAGTGATGCCTTGGTTGACCTCACATATTTCAGTTAGCTGGTGTTTGTTGATGGCTCCATTGAAACCCAAATGCTTGACCACCTAGAGCTTAGAAAGGCTTAGGAGAGGATTGACCTCAAGTCTGCCTGTGAGTTAAAACTCAGTTCACAAGTGACAGGATGGTGGAGTGAGTTCCTTCCTGCCTCCTTCCAAGTCAGACAGGGAAGCTTTGCTATTTCGCCCTAAGTGAATTCCAAGAACTCCAGATACATCCGTAGATTTGAAACACAAAGCTAAATATAAGACTGGTATTTTTAATCGCTCCTTTTCAAGTCTCTTAACTCCAATTTCTTCCTAATTCAGCCCTGACCAAGCAGCTGCTCTGGTCCATGGGAATAAGAACCAAAACAAGGTAACATCTTTCATTTCATTCACTGACATTTTAATCTTCATCTTTATCCAAAATGTATTCAGAGAGACTTATGATGAATCACTTATGTAACTGGCTAAAATAGAAAGAGAAGACTTCAGAAAGGAAAAGACGGTGTTGGAAACTGGGGGTAATACAGTTATTAGAAACAAGATTTACATGTGACCCTGAGCCTCCAGCGAGGCAGAGCAAAAAGAGAAACTTTAGGTTGGTCATTCTCTGATGAAAAGGGATATACAAATTTTTATCAAGAAGGACACAGCTGAAAGCCCTGGGGCAAACTGGTGGTGTAGACACTTGAACGCAGTTTCCTTTCTTGTCCTGTTACAATTACTAAGATGGCACAAACTTGATGGGATTCTTCAGAATTCAGCCGCACGGCTTCCCTGGCTCTTGACTCTGAAATTCCGCAAAGTGCTCTCCCAGTTGCCAAATCCATCCTATCTGCACAGCTCATCCAACAGCAAGCGCATCTGGAAGGGCGTCCTCTGAACTCCTCGCACTTACTTCTCAGTTTTCTTAGGTCAGCGCATGGTGCTCCAAAGTGGTGGAGGCCAGAGGTATTAAGTTACCATTACCTTCCAGAGGGTGGGGAAAAGGTATCAAGATCCTTGGTGTAAATATAAACCCCATGACCCTTCATGCCAACACCAGTCGCTGGAGGCCACAGATTGAAGCAGATCCTTAAATGCCAGGACCACCCTGGCCCTCTCCATATGGGCTGGGCTCATGCCAGCCCTGGCCGTCTCCGAGGTGGATGGAAATCGATGGGAGTGTAAGCATCATGGCTGGCATCTCTTTCCCAGGAATATTTCTTTTCTTAGACTGGTAACTGCCAGCCAGTCTAAGACTTTTCTTACCAGTCTCACTGGGTAACCCCTGAGCGCATGCCTAACTCATTCCAAGGTACAGCTTTTATAAGAAACTGTCATGAGAGGCCAGGAAAAAAAATGTGATTGAGATATGACTAGGTGGAGGGCAGCTGCTGGTGTACCTCAGTGATGCGCCAAATGGCAGGGTTTCCAACCTGTACCGAAATCTGTGTCCATTTCCCACAGCGCCCTCTCTGAGGTCAGATAGTCCCAGGCTGTGCAAAAAAACTGGGATGAAGAACAACGCCAACAGCTACAGTAAATGAACAAGTAAATCTAGTTGCAGGACTTTGCTGAGAGACACCACGTACTCATATACACACACGTGCATGCATGCACACGTGCACATACACACACACACGCTTTAACATCGAGAAGACTTCTGAGGCTTGACAATCCTGATTTCTCAAGCCAACCAAGTTTTATCATCCAGGAAGGAACCAGAACTAGACTCTAGAGGACCCATGAGCCCTCTGCAGTTGTACACAATATTTTGTATATGTGCATATGATTATTTTTCTGAGGAAGGATCCATTGTTTTCCCATTATTCTCAAAGGAATCAAAGACCTCCAAAGAAGTCAAGAGCTATAATCCTAGAGCATTACAGCTGAGAAAGAAAGACCTTTCTGGGACGGAGTTCAGCCTCCCATTTTACAAATGAGGAAGCTAAGGCCCAGAGAGGCACAACAGCTATCTCAGAATCACATAGCGCGTTAGTGGCAGAGCCGAGCCTGGGTCACCGTTCTTCTGTCTCTCAGTTTTGTCCAGAGAGGGTGTGTGTGTGTGTGTGTGTGTGTGTGTGTGTTTGTAATTTTTTTACTGGACAGAGGGATTTTTAAAGAAAGGGGCAGGAATAGTCTTTAATGAAATGGGCCCCCAAATCCCTGTGGAAAAATGTATTTTGTAGAACAGTGCTGTTCACTAGAAATAGAACAGGAACCAGAGGTATAACTTAAACATTTCTAGTAGTCTCACTGCAAAATAAAGAGACAGATGATATTAACTTCAACAAAATATTTTAGTAAACCCAATATGTCCAAAATATTATCATTTCAACACATGATCAATATGATAAATACTGAGATGTGCGCACCATTTTTCATACCAAGTCTTCTCAGTGCAGTGCGTGTTTTGCACGTACACACATCTCGGCTCAGACACATGGTATTTTAGGTGCCCAGTAGCCGCGTGGCTGGTGGTTGCCATGTTGGGGGCTGGTGTCTAAACTATGTTTCTGCCCCCTCAGCAAATGGAGAGTGTGTATCCCTTCTCTGATCTCACGGTTCCTTCCAGGAGCAGGGTGGTGTCTCCAGTCCTAGACGTGATTGACTGGAAGACTTTGCAATATTACCCCTCCAAGGACCAGCAGCGAGGAGTGTTGGACTGGAAGCTGGATTTCCATTGGGAGCCTTTGCCGGAGCGTGAGAGGAGGGCCCTCGCCTCCCCTGTCAGTCCCATCAGGTGAGGGTCCTTCCCCGGCCGGCTTCGCCACTGCCTCCCCGTGTGGGCTCAGCACCGGGAGGGCTCAGCAGCCGGCAGCCTGGGCCAATCTGGGCTCTCCTCCTCTCCTAGCAGGTTCAGTTCAGTTCAGTCGCTCAGTAGTGTCCGACTCTCTGCGACCCCATGGACTGCAGCACGCCAGGCTTCCCTGTCCATCACCAGCTCCCAGAGTTTACCCAAACCCATGTCCATTGAGTCGGTGATGCCATTCAACCATCTCATCCTCTGTCGTCCCCTTCTCCTCCCACCTTCAATCTTTCCCAGCATCAGAGTCTTTTCCAGTGAGTCAGCTCTTTGCATCAGGTGGCCAGAGTATTGGAGCATCAATATTGGAGCTTCCTAGCAAGTTACCTAATCAATAAACTGGGGATCACAATGGTACTTACCTTCTAGGGGGGCTGTGAGGTTTGAATGAGCTAATATATGAGAATTATCCAGAGACTGTCAGGCACTCAGGGATGGGTGTTATTATCCTCACATTGTTATACGAGGGAAGTCTGGCGAAGTTTAGAGACCCTGGAAGTAGAAAGCAGAAGCACCTTATCTGGGGTTCAATCCAACTCCGTCTCACTAGGTAACGCTGGAGTTTCCCAGGCCTCAGATGCTTTCTTGGTAAAAAGGAAGAATTCAGCTGGGTAAATGCTAAAACACCGGAAGTCTCAAAATACGTCCAGCTTTGTGGTTTGCGTCTCATGTGTTTGGCTTTTAGACAAATATCCTATTTGAGTCGATGTTCTAGAGAGTTTCTGCTGTGTAACAAATATTCCAAACTTTAGGGTGTGGAAGAGCTTTTATTAAGAGCCTGGACTCTGGGTTGTGAATTCTGAAAGGAGTAGTGGTGTCAGCTGTTTGCTCCATGGTGTCCGGGGCCTCAGCAGGACCAGCCTCGACTAGACTAGACTGGCTGGAAATGACTCAACAGCTCAGTGCAGAATTCCCCAGAGTCTGATGGTGGCCATCTCTGGGACCCAGTGGGAGCTTCTTCCCTGTTCTCTCCATGAGATCACTGCAGGTGGCTTCCCTGGGGCTTCCTACACCCCGGCACTGGGTTCAGACAGCAAAGGTCCCAGAAGAGCCAGGCAAAGCAAACTCTAATCTCCTACCCAATTAAAAGAATTATGTATTGAGGCGAAATTCAAATAATGTAAAATGAATCATTTCTAAGTGAACAATTCAGTATGTTAGCAATACCAAGCAACCTTTGCTTCTTTATAGTTCCAAAACATTTCCCTTTTTCTAAAGGAAAATCCCTTACTTGGTGTCTCCCATTGTCCCCTTTCTCCAGCCGCTAGCAATCCCCAATCTACTGTCTGTCTCTATGGATTTATCAGTTCTGGATATTTAATAGCAAGGGGCTCACACAGTAGGTGACCTTTTGTGTCCGGAACCCCCAGGGCAGCCAGCTGGGAGGTGGACCACATGCCCTCCACTCTCTGATCCCCAAACAACAAGCAAGGGGTCCCCCTCCTCCAGGAACTGCCCTGAAGGGGTCAAGGTGGATACGAGGTCCTTCTCAGGGATCTACCTGAATCTCTGTGTCTTGGTCTCCCCACAGGCTCTCTCTTCTCTCCCCAGGCTGGAGGATCTTATCTAGTTTGGGCGTAGAAAATCCTGGCTCCGTGAGGATGAGCCCTCACCTTAGGCCTAGACCTCAGCTTTGCCATTAAACTTGAAAACTCAGACTCTGCTGTCTTTGTTCTTGGCTTTGGGGCCACGTTGTAGTCAGCTCAGCGGTCATAACAAAAAACCACAGGTTGGGCGGCTTAACCAACACGAGATTTATTTTCTCACATCGCTGGACCTCCTTTAGCCTTAATTACTTCTTCAGAGGCCCCATCTCCAAATACAATACACTGCGGGTTATGGCTTTGGCATGTGAATTTTGGAGGGACACAGACATTCAGTCTGGAACAGGCCCATACCAACCTCAGGCTTCGTATTCCCAGTGGGGAAGGTTCATGGTACTAAGATGCAGGTATAAGGGGTGGGGTGCAGAACCAGATATATTTACCTCCTTCCGTCATAGGTGTGCATCCTGAAAGCACAGAGAGCTAATTCTAACTTCGTTACTGGCCTGTCAGAATCTTCTGAGCCCCTGTTTCATGCCAGACGCTCTACTGAGGGCTGTGAACACAAAGAATTGCCAGAGAAGTTTCTGGACCTCTCTGAGTTATGGTGTGGGAGGACGGTAGATCTCAGCACTATGAGGCATGCTGGACAGGTGGGCCCACAGAGAGTTATGAGAGGGGCCTGCCTCAGGGAGCAATTTATTCTGCTCTAGCCAAAGTGAAGGGGATCCATTCAAGAGAACAGACTTCTCAGATGAGCTTTGCCCTATCTGAGGCAAAGGCTCCTTGACTCCAGGCATCAGTCCTCTCTGGAACCTTCTTTTAGGCCTCAGGGTCTCTCTGATGCCCAAGGTCACTGTAGTCACCTTGACCCACCCAGTTTGACCTACCACTGGCCAAAGTCACCGCCTCTCCTGTTCCAGCCAGAGAGAGCTCAGTCAGCTTTGCCCAGGGCGGCTGCTCCTTCCCTGAGACCCGGCTGCTACCCGGCCCCTGTGGAGGCCTCGGGGTCCCTGTGCATGGCCCAGATCTCTTTTCACACACGTTTATATGCTTCTAACTGTGTCTTCCCCATGCTGGATACTCTGACTTCACGGCCTCTCTCACCAGTCTGGTGAGAGAGCATGAAAGTGGAATTAGGATGAGGTTGGGTACAGATTATACACAGATGCCAAGAAAATTCCAGAAAGGATATCATCATTTGAACATTTGTAAACGATACTATTAAGTGATATTTATTAACACGTGCTTCAGTTCAGACAGTTCAGTTTCTCAGTCATGTCCAACTCTTTGCAACCCCATGGACTGCAGCACCCCAGGCCTCCCTGTCCATTACCAACTCCCGGAGTTTACTCAAACTCATGTCCACCGAGTCAGTGATGCCATCCAACCATCTCATCCTCTGTCGTCCCCTTCTCCTCCCACCTTCAATCTTTCCCAGTGTCAAGGTCTTTTCCAATGAGTCAATTCTTCGCATCAGGTGGCCAAAGTATTGGAGGTTCAGCTTCATCATCAGTCCTTCCAATAACTATTCAGGACTGATTTCCTTTAAGATGGATTAGTTGGATCTCCTTGCAATCCAGGGACTCTCAAGAGTCTTCTCAAACACCACAGTTCAAAAGCATCAATTCTTCAGCGCTCAACTTTCTTTATAGTCCAACTCTCATATGACTACTGGAAAAACCAAAGCTTTGACTAGATGGACCTTTGTGGGCAAAGCTGTGTAGGTTGGCCATAACTTTTCTTCAAAGGAGCAAGCGTCTTTTAATTTCATGGCTGCGGTCACCACCTGCAGTGATTTGGGAGTCTAGAGAAATAAACATGTGCTTAGTTAATGCTATAAATGCATTATACCTATCAGGTGGCTCAGTGGTAAAGAACCTGCCTGCCGATGCAGGAGACGCAAGAGACACAGGTTGGATCCCTGGGTCATGAAGACCCCCTGGAGGAGGACATGGATACCCACTCATTTTCTTTCCTGGAGAATCCCATGGACAGAGGAGTCTGGTGGGCTTCAGTCCATAGGGTCACGCAGAGTCCAACATGACTGAAGTGACTTAGCATGCACACAATTCTGTGAAGCAGTCACTGTTACTAATTACTATTATTAATCCCATTTTACACATGTGAAAATGGAGGTACACAGAGATTAAATTAGAGATGAACCCTCCAAAGGTTGCCCAGTTGCATAGAGTTTTTAAGCTGTAGATCCAGGGTTAAACTTGGAGGCCAGCCTCCTGCCACAGTGCTCTTCATGGCTGTGCTCTGCTATGTTTTAGAGACAAGTTTTAAATACAGTCTATCTTTTCCAGGTACAAAAAGACTATACAGATACCTGTGTCAGCTCAGGGCACGGCTTGCTGCTAAAAAAAAAGCACTTGATTTTCAGAGATCTTTGGGTTTTGGCAAGCAGATGTACTTTACATGACATTTCTTTTAGCCCCCCAAAACTCTATTATGAAGCACCATTATTATCCCCAATTAAAGCTCAACGTTCAGAAAACTAAGATCATGGCATCTGGTCCCATCACTTCATGGGAAATAGATGGGGAAACAGTGGAAACAGTGGCTGACTTTATTTTTGGGGGCTCCAAAATCACTGCTGATGGTGATTGCAGCCATGAAATTAAAAGACGCTTACTCCTTGGAAGGAAGGTTATGACCAACCTAGACAGCATATTTAAAAGCAGAGACATTGCTTTGCCAACAAAGGTCCATCCAGTCAAGGCTATGGCTTTTCCAGTGGTCATGTATGGATGTGAGAGTTGGACGGTGAAGAAGGCTGAGCGCTGAAGAATTGATGCTTTTGAACTGTGGTGTTGGAGAAGACTCTTGAGAGTCCCTTGGACTGCAAGGAGATCCAACCAGTCCATTCTAAAGGAGATCAGTCCTGGGTGTTCATTGGAAGGACTGATGTTGAAGCTGAAACTCCAATACTTTGGCCACCTCATGTGAAGAGTTGACTCAATGGAAAAGACCCTAATGCTGGGAAGGATTAGGGGCAGGAGGAGAAGGGGATGACAGAGGATGAGATGGTTGGATGGCATCACTGACTCGATGGACATGGGTTTGGGTGAACTCCGGGAGTTGGTGATGGACAGGGAGGCCTGGTGTGCTGCAGTTCACGGGGTCACAAAGAGCCGGACACAACTGAGCAACTGAACTGAACTGAGAGGTGATGAAATTGAGCCCAGGGAGGTCATCTATCTCACCCAAGATCTTACAAATTGTAAGTAGTAAAGTTGGAAATAATTACACTACTAGCTTTTATTGTGGTATAACTTTGTATTTTTAATAGCCCAAAGGTCAGTAGTTTTGTTCATGTAAAACTATTGTCTTAGTAATTAAAAAAATCTGGACTCAGTCATTCACTCCTGAGGCACACCCAGAGTTTGGCCGTATTAAAATGTGCACTCTTTTGAATGAAGGGATTCTGGTTCCGGAGCCTCTGGCTCTGTCATCCTCAGTTAAACTCTTCTAAAGGATGCTGCTGTCATCTTAGTTCCCTCACTCAGGGATTCCAGCTTTCTGTGTTTTTAAGTCACGTGTATTCCCCCCAGAGCAGTTGGGGACCTATCTATTCCAGAGTCCCTGTGGCATTCATCTTAGGGGGTGAGTGGTCGTGAAGCAGACAAGAGCGTGAGGTCAAGAGTGAGGGAAGGAAGAGGCCCGCTGGTCCCTTTGGTCCAGGCCTGGTGCTGTTGGCCTCAGGGCTTCTTACTTTAACCAAGGTCTTCCCAAAGGTCTCACCAGAGAGGGGGCCCTCCCTAAAGGAGCAGAGTCCAAGAATGGGGTATAAAAGTTCCAGGCTGCCGGAGCTCTCTTTTCTTGAAACACCGGGACTTGTGACATGCTTGCTTGGCTCCCAATCTCGCAATTAAAAGTCCTGAGGTCTGACTGAGCCTCGAGTCCACTCTCTGCGCCCCTGGAGCACCCCACCTGCTTTCCCTGTCCCCAGGCGCTCCGGGTTCTGAACTGCGGTCTGTTCCCACCTTCTCTTTCCAGGAGCCCTGTGGTGCCTGGTGGGGTGGTGGCCATGGACCGTCATTACTTCCAAAACACAGGAGCGTACGACCCTCTCATGTCCTTGCAGGGAGGCGAAAACCTCGAGCTGTCTCTCAAGGTATGTCCTGGGCCAAGGGAGGCCCGGGAGGGTCTCTGGAGCCATGTGCAGGGTCACAGCTTGGAGGTCAAGGATGCTGCTTCAGACAAACACAGAGTCATCATCCGGGGAGTGTCCCACCTGCTTTCTCCCCCTCTGTCCTCTCTCCTGACTTCACCACAGCCTCCCTCCTGAGCCCACTTGTCAAGCCCGCTCATAGGAAAGGGCGTGTCTTCAGTCATCTCTGCCTGATGCAGAGCTTCCTAGACGTCCTCCAAGGCCAGCACCCTTAGCACCTTGAGAGTTTTCATAGCGCCCACCGGCCGAAACAAATACCACACAGTCCTGTGTGCTTAGTTTGATCCGAACAGCTTAATGGGGCTTCCCTTGTAGCTCAGTTGGTAAAGAATCTGCCTACAATGCAAGAGACCTCAGTTTGATTCCTGGGGCGGGAAGATCCCCTGGGGAAGGAAATGGCCACCCACTCCAGTATTCTTGCATGGAGAATCCCATGAGCTATAGCCTGCCAGGCTCCTCTGTCCTTGGGGTCACAAGAGTCAGACATGACTTGGCAACTAAACTACCATCAAACAACTTAATAAGCATTTGTCCAAACAGAGTAGGCCACTGCACACCACACAATTTCTCAAGCCTTGGATCAGATTGGATCCTCCACCCGCATTTCCTGTTCCTCATTGATTTTTAGCCCGCTTTTCCACCGCAGCAACCCCTGAAAACCCAACCCGGTGAAGACATACAGCATTGAAAGTACAGCAATCTGAGGTTGAAATCAGTTTGCAGAACATCCAGCAAGTGTCACTACATCTCTCCTGAATGTTGAAAATAGCCCACTCAGCCATCCGAGTCTGCTCTGGCAGCCTGGGGTGCCTTGGCACACAGTTTGGAAAGACCATGGTTTGCCTTCTTGATGTCTTTTGCTTCATGTACTGCCTATCCTAGGCAGGTTTTCACTTTCCTCTTTATTCCCAGGTAGGGAATAAGACACTTCTTGTCAGATGAACTCCAGGCATTTGGGAGTAGGAGTGAGTGGAGAGCAGAGAAACTCCGAGAGGTAGGAAACACTCTGTTTAAGGAACGCTAGCTTTGGTCTCCACACGAATGGTTTCTGGTAACTTTGCAGCAGGAGACTTCACAAGGTTTTAGAGATTCCCTGGCCACTAGGGGTTCCCTTTCCCCTCAAGAAGCAGCCTTGGGAGAGTCCAGGTGTTAACAGCATGGATGCATCCTCTAAGTGCTGAATCTGGGCATGTGTTTCAGGAGGGGGCAGGGACATTCAAGCAGTTGCAGGGGTTCAGTTCAGTCGCTCAGTCGTGTCCGACTCTTTGCAACCCCATGGACTGCAGCACACCAGGCCTCCCTGTCCATCACCAACTCCTGGAGTTTACTCAAACTCATGTGCATCGAGTCGGTGATGCCATCCAACCATCTCCTCTGTCGTCCCCTTCTCCTCCCGCCTTCAATCTTTCCCAGCATCAGGGTCTTTTCAAATGAGTCAGCTCTTCACATCAGGTGGCCAAGGTATTGGGGTTTCAGCTTCAACATCAGTGCTTCCAATGAACACCCAGGACTATCTCCTTTAGGATGGACTGGTTGGATCTCCTTGCAGTCCAAGGGGCTCTCAAGAGTCTTCTCCAACACCACAGTTCAAAAGCATCAGTTCTTCAGTGCTCAGCTTTCTTTATAATCCAACTCGCACATCCATACATGACCACTGGAAAAACCATAGCCTTGACTAGATGGATCTTTGTTGGCAAAGTAATGGCTCTGCTTTTGAATATGCTGTCTAGGTTGGTCATAACTTTCCTTCCAAGGAGTAAGCATCTTTTACTTTCATGGCTGCAGTCACCATCTGCAGTGATTTTGGAGCCCAAGAAAATAAAGTCAGCCACTGTTTCCACTGTTTCCCATTGTTGCAGGGCCGTGACCCCTCAACCCACAGGTCCCGATCCCGGACAACAACCCTCGTTCTCCCCACCTTGTCCCTCACCCCTCTGCCCAGAATTCTCAGATCAGGAAATCTGTTCCATCCTGAGAACTAGCATCATTCTGCGCTCGTGACACCCCAGGCCTTTTGCCAGCCCCTCACAGGGTCCCTCACGACCCACGTCCCTGGAGAGGAGCACAGAGGTGTGCATTTTCTCCTTTCCTGGCAGACCTGGCTCTGTGGGGGCTCCGTTGAAATCCTGCCCTGCTCCCGGGTGGGGCACCTCTACCGAAACGAAGATGCCCACTCCCAGCTTGAGCGGGAGGCCACCCTGCAGAACAAGGTCCGCATCGCTGAGACCTGGCTGGGCTCCTTCAAAGAAACCTTCTACAGGCACAGTCCAGAAGCCTTGTCCCTGAGCAAGGTAAGGGGGGACACCAGCAGAGGCTTCTGTGCCCACCCAGGGCTCCCCCAGCTGGAGGCTGGGCCAGGAGTACCTCCCCTCCACCTCCAAGGGCAAATAGAAGCTTCCAGCTAGTACTTCCAGGGGGGCCCTCTCAAGGGGTTCCCGCTCCTCGTGGGGTTGTCCTCCGTCTCTCCAAGCGTCTCCAGGCCGGTGGGAGGGGGAGTCGGTCACAGCTGATCCTGGCCTCGAATCCCTGGATGTCTGTGGGGCGGGGTCTGTCATCGCGTGACAGTCTGTCATCAATCTAAGGCTGTGACGGTTCCTCCTGGGCCCAGAGGTGAGACTGGGTGGGCAGTAATTGCTGAGATGGGTCCCTGAGGGCCCTTTCATCCCAGGGAAAGTGCTCAAGGCTATGCAATTCCCCGCAAGACATGAAACAAATAGAAGCATAAAAATAAACATAAAGGACCTCCCCCCAAAGGCCCAGAAAAATAAACCTTTCAAACATTTTATTAAATGTCTACAAACAGGGCATTTTCAACTGGTCCACGACCAGGCAGCACAGTTCTGATAGCAGGACACGTAAACAGTGCTGGGCGCAGGACTCGGCTCACAGTGACGCGTGCTGTCCTCATCCCTGGGCTTCCGCCCAGACACCCCGTCCCTCCCCGGCGTGGGCTGTGATGTAAAGCCGCTTTCTGCATCCTGCCGCCCGTGTCTCCCCCTCCCCAGGCTGGGAAGCCCGACTGCACGGAGCGCCAGCAGCTGCAGAGGAGGCTGGGCTGCCGGACCTTCCACTGGTTTCTGGCCAACGTCTACCCCGAGCTGTACCCACTGGAGCGCAGGCCCCCAGGTTCTCCGGAAAGGCAAGGCATGATAAAGGCAAAGGGCAGAGGAGGAGGAAAGGGGGCTGAGCGGCTTCCGCAGCCGGGGGGGGCTGGGTTCGGAGGCCCTCCCGCGACCCGGGCACCCAGGCCCAGCCCAGCGGGGCCTCCCCGCGGGGGCATGGCCGGGCTGGGCCGGGAACCCGCCGCAGGGCCCGTCACCCTGGGGTGCTTCCACCTCCTTCAGGAGGCCCGGCCGCTAGGACCGCGGGCTCGAGCCCGGCCTCCCTGGCTTCTGTGGCCCGCACGTGGGCCTTGAGCGCAGCCGCAGGGAGTGGCCGGCTGAGGGCGGCTCCGCGCGGAGGGCGGGATTCACCCCGCGCGTGTCTGCTTTCAGCTCCACAACACCGGACTGGGCTTCTGCGCCGACTGCGCGGCGGAGGGCGCCGCCCCGGGCTGCGCCGTGGTGCTGGCCCCTTGCAGGGACGGCCGGCAGCAGCAGGTGGGTGGGTGGCCAGCTCGTCCAGACCCCCGGGGGTCTTTGCCGGGATGCCCCTCTCTTCCTCTGGGGGCCTCTCCTTTCCCGGGTCCCGCGTCCTTGACTGTGCCTGGTCCCCCTCTCTTGTGACCCGTGCCCCCTAACCTGTCCCCAGCCCCTAGCCCAGATGTGGAGCCGTCAGAGAACGCGAGCCTCTGAGCTCAAGGGAAAGGGCCAGCCTGTTTAGCCAGTGCGTTCGGCTGACAGACAAGGAAACGGAGACTTGGAGGGTGCTTAGCCCAGGGGCGACCAAGGCAGGTGTCTCCAGGATCCGGGTGGGTAAGGGCCAGTGGGCACAGGGAGGTGGGCATAGACTGTTCTCACTGAGGAGCGCCTGCCCCGGCCACATGCGTGTCTCTTGTGTGAAAGCAGATCTAGTATTACAAGATCATCCAAAAACGTAAAAGACACTGGAAATCCAGAATTCGTGGAAAAGACTCCCATTAAAAAAAAAAAAAAATTATTTACTGGCCAAGCCTCACAGCATGCAGGATCTTACTTCCCCAACTAGGGATCAAACCCATGCCCCCTACAGGGCAAGGGTGGAATTCCCACCTCTGCCCCGCTAGGGAATTTCCTCTTTTTCTTTATATTGGAGTGTAGTTGATCTACAACGTTGTGTTAGCTTCTGGTGTATAGCAAAGTGATTCAGTTCTACATATATACATATTTATAGTCTTTTTTGGATTCCTTCCTGTTATAGCTTATTACAGGATATTGAATATAGTTCCCTGTGCTATATGGTAGGACCTTGCTGTTTATCTATTTTGTATATAGTAGTTTGTATCTGCTAATCCAAAACTCCTAATTTATCTGTTCCCCCCCACCCTTTTTCCCTTTGGTAACCATAAGTTTGTCTTCTCTGTATGTGGGTCTGTTCCTGTTTTGTAAATATACTAAGTGAAGTAAGTCAGACAGAGAAAGAGAAATATCATAAGAAATGTCTTACGTGTGGAATCTAAAAGATGATGCAAGTGAACTTATTTACAAAATAGAGACATTCATCATTTAAATTAAAAATCTATAATCAGAGATCAAAGAAAACTTAAGTGCAGGCAAATTCCCACCAGGGCATCTTTTTGAAACCAGTTCAAGAGCAGTTCAAGACCATTAACCAGCTAGAACCAGAGATGGACACAGTGGGTCACCAAGCAGGGTCTATAGGCACAGAAGCCCCGAGGAAGCGAGGAGACCCCAGAAAACGTCCCCCATTTACAGCGGCGCCTCAAACCTGTGACTCGTGACTGTGTTCCTGAGACTACGGGCTGCTGGCGCTGAGTCCTGCCCGAGTCCTGCTGCCTCTTCAGGCATTTAATACGAACATCTGGGGTCCAAGACTTCCAGGCCAGAGGGGGCTCTTAGGGCAACACAAGAGCCATGTGTGTGTGGGGGTGGGGGTGTGTGTGGACGGCGGGGTGGGGAGAGAGGGCTGGGTTTGGCAGACAGCCTGTGGCCTCAGCAGCCCCCACCCCACTTGCCAGAGGAGGGGTCACCCAGCCGGATCACCGGGTGGCGGTCTCAGAGCGGTGGCTTCACTCAGCACTCCCCCCGCACAGAGATGTGGTCTGTGAAACTCCTCCCTCGGGAGAACGGCTTCCAGTCCACAGTCAGAAGGGAGGCAGAGGGTGGAAACGGCCCTGGGGCAGGGAGGCAAACAGCTCTCCTGGGGCGGGCACGCTGGAGACCGTCCACGGACTTCTGGGAGCTCCCTCAGCAGCGAGGCTGGACCCCGGGGTAGCCGGAAGGGCGGGCTGCTCTGTGACAACAGAAGCGTATGACCCGCTGCTGCAGCTGCTGCTGCTAAGTCACCGAGTCGTGTCTGACTCTGTGCGACCCCACGGACAGCAGCCCACCAGGCTCCTCTGTCCGCGGGATTCTCTAGGCAAGAATACTGCAGTGGGCTGCCATTTCCTTCTCCAGCTTATGACCCGAGGGGCGGCAAAGGGAGAGCATGAACACGACCGGCAGGCGCTCTCCCACAGGGGGAGGGTCTCCTTGAGCCTGAGGTCCTGCTCGTGGGCGCACGCGGCCAGCAGGACGGACTAGGAGATCCACGCCAAGTGAGGGGGAGGACCGAGAGGCAGAGGGTGCTTCCAGCATCGTGTGGGCTCCTGGCTTATCAGGAAGGGCTCCTTCTGTGTGAGGGAGTTTCTTCTCTTCAAATTCCCATCACACAAATACCTGCCCCGGCAATGGGACGCCCCTGTGACTTTGGCAGAGGGTTGGGGGGTTCACTTCTTTTCACAACTTGGATGATAACCTAGAAGGTCTAGCCTGCCCCCAAACCTCTCTGCTTTCAGCCTGTGATGAGACTGTTGCATTAAGCTGTTCTACCCCAAAGGCCTCTATTAAAAATGAACAACAAAGTGTGCGTTCCTGGAGACACTGATGGAGCGAGTCAGATAAGCCCCTGAGAACTTGGGGCCAAAGCGAGAAAATGCTTTGGAGGGTCCAGCCCTCCAGGCAGGACCGGCAAGGCTCTGGGATCCCAGGCGAAGGCCCTGGGCCTGGAGGACTTGTCGGAAAGCAGGCGATCAGGATCCCTTTGTCCCCTTTCAGTTTTACTGTCTGCCAGTGTTCTAGAACACCCCAATGGGCACTCACACCTGGCCCAGAGGACAGAGAGAAAGCGGTAGGTGAGGAGGTCTTATGACGGTGGAAGCACCTCACCTTCTGGCTGGGTGACATCAGGCAGGCTTCTTAACCTCTCTGAGTCTTGGTTTCCTCATTTGCAAGTAGGGATAATGGTCTACCTCATTCAAGAGGAATGTTAGGTTTTGGAGTTATTTAAGATTCTTGGGCTTCCCTTGTAGCTCAGTCGGTAAAGAATCTTCCTGCAATGCAGGAGGCCTGGGTTCGATTCCTGGGTCGGGAAGATTCCCCTGGAGAAGGAAATGGCAACCCACTGCAATATTCTTGGCTGGAGAATCCCATGGACAGAGGAGCCTGGTAGGTTCCCAGTCCCTGGGGTCGCAAGAATCGGACACAACTTAGTGACTAAACCACCACCAAGGTGAGGTGGGGATTAGCAACAGCTTCTGTATCCAGAAAAACTGTGAACTAGCTAAGCTGAAACCACCATATGCTGTATTAAGAATAAGAAGAAACACACTCTTTTATGTATAAGGAAATAAGTTTATAGCAAAGAGAAATCTCCAGGGACCCTCACAAAACACAGGGCATCCTTTATGGCTTCGCCTGAAAGTGAAAGGAAAGTGAAAGTCACTCAGTCATGTCCGACTCTTTGCGACCCTATGGACTATACATTCCATGGGATTCTCCAGGCCAGAATACTGCAGTGGGTAGCCTTTCCCTTGTCCAGGGGATCTTCCCAACCCAGGGATGGAACCCAGGTCTCCCACATTGCAGGCGGATTCTTTACCAGCTGAGCCACCAGGGAAGCCCAAGAATACTGGAGTGGGTAGCCTACCCTTTCTCCAGGGGATCTTCCCAACCCGGAAATTGAACCGGGGTCTCCGACATTGCAGGCAGACTCTTTACCAACTGAGCTATGAGGGAAGACCGATGGCTTCGCCTATGTTGCAGTAAATAGAATAAGGGAGGAAACTGTCAGAATGCATGAATGTGAGTGTAACGGTAACCGGACTGAGGCGGTGTCAGAGGTCAGGGCTAGTCCAGCATGCTCTCTGTGAACCTGACTATGAGACGGGGCCTTGCTGACGCCAGCGGAATCTGAAGCTTGCCCCCAGACCTCGGCGCTGTTGCCGTGAGCTCTCCTCCCCTCATCCAGCTTTGGTCAGGGTCTCCTTCTAGCTGAGCTAACGGCCGTTCCCCTGTCCCAGCGCCTGGAGCACGCGGGCAGGAGCGCCATCCACTACGGCAGCCCACGGCACCTGTGCTTTGACGTCAGGGGAGAGCAGGTGACTCTCCAGAACTGCACCGAGGGGGGCCCTGCCATCCAGCAGCAGCACTGGGACCACCAGGAGGTGAGTGACCCACCCAGGAGGAGCCCGCTCCGCGGTGCCGCTGGCGGGCATCTGGCTCTGGCTCTTCTGAGAGGTCAAGTCTTACTGCACAAGCCTGTGTCCCTGTGGCTGAGCTTCCAGACCTGGCACTAAGGCCTCAGGGGGCGGTGAAGCCAACCTTGCAGCCAAGTTATCCGCCAGCATCTGAAAAGGTGCTGATTTTCCAGGGCTCTGTGTCGCTCTGGTCTTCATGCGGTGGAAAGAGGAGACTGCCTATCTTTAAAATTTATCAGCTTTAGGCCTTGAGTAGGACTGTGGGGCGTGTTACAGAGGCTGTCAAACCCCGCTGGTGGTGTGCTTTTAGGAGCAGAGGAAAGGCCCATCTCCTGTTCCACAATCATACAGATGATGGTGTAGGTCGTACTTTCTTCCTTTGGTAATTTCGTGCTGAGCATGTCATCATTTTCGTAAGACTTTAATTCCCGTTACCCCAGAGAGAGGCTCTGGTTCCTTTCCAGAGGTGAGCATCCATAAAGCGGAAATAGGAGGACTGTAAGTATTTAGGCAGAGCGGGCAGTGTAAGGATTAGAAGGACACAGTATTACAACTGTCTGTACATTGTTTTTCCTTCACCTCAAATCCCTTCTGATGTGAGCTAGGGTATAATGTACATGAAAAAACAAATACACACATCTTTAAAAAATGTCTTATCTTCACCTTTTACTTGGAAATAAGGGAGGTTAAATAACTAATCAGAACTCCATGCATCAGCACTCTTAAAGCAGGCTGTGAAAGAGGAAAATCATATAGTGTAAGATTTAAGCTGAACTCAAATAAATGTTGAGAACAAAGCTCTTGGGGCTTTGGTGACAAGTGGACCCAGGGCTCAGGGGGCCCACACATGCTCAAAGAATTCTCAGAAACTGAGTTAAGGTCCTTTATGAATGATCATAAAGGATCGGTCTAAGCAAGCCCTCTGGATAAGATAGATTTAGAAATAGCATTTAAACATAATGTGTAAAAGATTAGTGAGTAAGATATACCCAGCATCTTTCAAGCATTGAAAAGTAAGACTTTAAAAAAGCATTCATTCAGCCATAAAAAGAAATGAGGTACTGGTCATAGCAGCACTATCCACAATAGTCAAGAGGCGGAAGCCACCCAAGAACCCAATGAGTGACGAATGAATGAACAAAACACGCCGCGCACGTACAGTGGGATATGATTCCACCTTAAGGAGAAGGAAACCCTGTCATTCGCTTCAACAGGGATGAAACTTGACGACGTGATTCTAAGTGAAACAAGCCAGTCACAAAGAGGCAAATACTGTACGATTACACTTAACGTGAGGTGTGCAGAGAGGTCAGGTTCATACACACAGGAAATAGAACAGCGGTTACTTGGCGCGAGAGGAAGCAGGGAGAGGGAAGCTGTCATTTAATGGGTATTGAGCTTCCGTTTTGAAAGAAGAAAAAGTTCTGGAGCTCTGTTTCATAACAATGTGCACATACTTAACAGGAAGACATTTTACACTTAAAAATGGTTAAGGTGGGACGTTTTATGTTACATGTTGTTATTGTCGTTGTTGAGTTGCGAAGTTGTGTCTGACTCTCTTGCAACCCCATGGACCATAGCCCACCAGGCTCCTCTGTCCATGGGATTTCCCAGGCAAGAACACTGGATAGGGTTGCCATGTCCTTCTCCAGGGGATCTTCCTGATCCAGGGATTCAACCTGTGTCTCCTGCTTGGCAGGTGGATTCTTTACCACTGAGCCACCTGGGAAACTCAGGGCCACATAAATTATATTACCTAGTAACAAAAATACTCCAATTCCCTATCAGACCAGTTGACAACACTTTTATCATTCTCTTAATGACTAGCACAAATTTTAGGTATTTCTTTCTTTGCTGACCGATTGTGAGAGTCCGACTGGTTTTCTTTATTTATTTTTTTTTTCCTTTTCTTCTCTCCTTTTAGAATGGAATGATTGTTCACATTCTCTCTGGGAAATGCATGGAAGCTGTGGTGCAGGAAAACAATAAAGATCTGTACTTGCGTGAGTGTGATGGAAAAGCCAGTCAGCTGTGGCGATTTGACAACGTCAGCACCGTGGATGAACGGTGAATGCCACCCTCAGAAGGAACACAGAAATGTGGCCATCGCAGTTCAACCCAAGGGAACTGAAGCAGCACGTGCCTTTCATGAAGCAGGCCTTTTACGTGTGTGCAGTGGCAAAAGCAGAGATGCAAGCTCCAGGAATGAATACGGAAAGTCTTTTCTTACTGCCCTTTATTTCACAGGCCACTGTCTGTCTTAGACAAAAAATATGGACCCATTGTCTCACTGTCTTCATCACTGGTAGATGATCATAGCATGGTACAGAAGATTCTTGTTGGGTTTTTTTTCCCCTCACTGAGCAGTATACAATTCCTTTTATCTCTGACTAAGGAAAGAAGGTGCTTCTCTGGTGGCTCAGCAGTAAAAGATCCACCTGCCAATGCAGGAGAAGCGGGTTCTATCCCTGGGTTAGGAAGATCCCCTGGAGAAGGAAATAGCAACCCACTCCAGTATTCTTGCTTGGAAAATTCCATGGACAGAGGAGCCTGGTGGGCTGCAGTCCATGGGGTCATAAAGAGTCGGACACGACTGAGTCACTAAACACCAACAACAAAGGAAAGAGGCCTGGAAACATCTTCAGGACACACAATTCCTACTGATCAATTTATTCTAATCTGCCTTACCTTGGACTGTCTGTTGACAACCGTAAAAATTAAACTATGAAGAAGGTGCAAAGTTCTGACATCCAAAAACTTGAGAATAAGCTTATGAAGACAAATTTCATATTAATTGTTTGAACCATAGCTCAGATGAAGGAAGCAAGCTACTCAGAGAAAACAGGATTATGGAGACTTTTGCCCAATTTTCAGCTCAGCCTAGCAGCTGCAAAGAGTCAGCAGACCTGCAATAAGATGTTTTCATGTTAATGAGAATTTCCTCAGAACTTTCTACCTCCACTCACCCTTGCCCTCACTGTTCTCTAGCTTGAGTAACTAGTACCAGATTCTCATGCAATACGCTTCTCTGTAGTCACTGGTGTTGGGTCAGCTGAGACTGAACACTCCCACTAAAGGAAGTGTGTACAGCTGAGAAACTCCTGATGTCCTGTTACCAGGTTTGCATTGATTGGATCAGAACAAGCAACTTTTGCAAAGAGACAAATCTCCCTGGGAGGGAAATGCCAACATCCTTTGAGAGGAACTAGAGTGGGGTGTTGGTGTCCATGAGGTTGAAAGGGCTGGGTCTGAGCCCTCAGGAAATGTCTGGTAAGGGGCCCACGTCTGAACATTCAGCCACAGGAAGGACACGCCTGCCTCAGGGCAGAGTCCATGCTGGGGAAAGCTGGAAGGCTCTCTTGCTGTGACTTGGTCCACCTGGATGGGACTTAAGGGTTGTTGAGTGGGGTTGGTTCTGCGATTAAGAAGAGGTGGTGCCCATTTCTCTTCCAGATGGAGTTCCCTCTTCACACGGTCAGCTGATAAATCTCCCCCCAAAGATGCTGATCTCCTCTGGGCTGTCTCGGGGTACAGTGTGTTTCAAATAACAAACACTGAGCAGGAAGCGAGGGTTTCCAGAAGTATACGTCATGACTACGCATTTCTTCTCTACCTGTTGAAGTTAATGGCACGCTGTATTTTTCCTTCCTCAGAATACACTCTAGACCTGGGCAAAGAGCCACTGGCCACATGTGGCTATCTAAGCATAAATTCATTACAATCAAAGAAAGTTTAGGCTCAGTTCCTTAGTAGTACTGGCCACATTTCAAGTGCTCAAGAGCCAGTGTGTTGGAGAGCAGATAATAGCACGTTCCATCATGAAAACAGGCCTGTTGGATAGCACTGATCTAGACAGAGTCATCATCCCACTGAAAGAAGAGATTCAGCCACCATCTTCCTCTTTCAGACTTGTTTATGTTCAACACAAATTCTCCTAATATCCTGAGGCTGAGACAGAGCTAAAAATTCTCAGATGACAACATTGGGACTGGTGTTTATGGTTAAAAAATAAAAGCTAAACTAGACTTCTATTTTAAAAATGAACATTGGTATTGTCATTGTTTGGTATTTCAAGTTGCTGGAATAAATTAATATAATTAAATGAAAGGCTGAATTGAATTGTATAAGTTGTGCTTGACAGTAATTTACAAAAGGACCCAGATGGCTTATTGCTTAATTGGTTGAACAAAGCAAGAACGTGGTGTTTCTTGCTTCCTTAACCATCCCCATGATTTATTACTTTATTACAGAAATGGCTGTCAACTCAGTCCCTGGCTGGTACTTAAAGACCCTTAATTTAAACAAAACAGATGCCTCCACTTAATTCTCAAAGAAATTCAACCTTCTCCTCATCACAGAGTAGTAGTATTCAAATCCTCTCCTCTATGGGCTCAGCTCTGATTTTATCTACAATGATCAATTTAAAAGTAGAGAAACCTGGCAGTCAGAAGCTTTGAGTCCATCTGAATTTTATAAGGCTTTATTTTGGGGATTTTAAGATTGAATTCACCATCATTAGTAAGTAATGATCTAGACAGATTCATCATCCCATGGAAAGAAGAGATTCAGCCACCATCTTCTTCTTTCAGACTTCTTTATATTCAACACAAATTCTCCTAATATCCCGAGGCTGTCCTGCTGTGGGGACAGAGAGTTTTCAGCCAACAATGTTAGAGTCCAACACTCTGTGTATTTCACAACGAAAGCAGATGTCATCCCTAGAGGGGCCCTGATCTTTTCCTCCTTGCTCTCAATGCATTAATCCCACTGGCCAACTTAGAATCTCAACTCCCACAAGCATCAAAAAGTCCCCCGGGCCTGAGCTGATGGTGTGTCAGCCACTATGCCAGAATTTGACATCATTGGAGGTCATGCTATCCTGCCCACCTCAAGGGGAGCCTTCTGCTTTGCACTGAGAGGCCATGAGAAAGCCAATTGTACACCAAACGACATGTGACCAGCGACCTGCCACTAAATCTGGACACTGCCGTGGGCAGCTCGATGGGCACAGCTCTACATATTGTGGATGCTGTTTATGCTTGTTCTGTAGAGGTTCTGTTAGAAACGCAGCTTGTTTGGCCAAAGCCCAAAGCACCTACAAGTCCTGTCCTGATTCTTCAAACACTTTGATTTGAGCATAATTATGTTGAGCACAATAACCAAGGAGGTGACATTTCCAGGATTCTATAATTCTCTGCTATTTTTGTGTTAATTATATTCTAATCTCCAATGTTTCTGCAATCTCCTGGTGGCTCAGATGGTAAAGCATCTGCTTGCAACGTGGAAGACCCGGGTTTGATCCCTGGGTCGGGAAGATCCCCTGGAGAAGGAAATGGCAACCCACTCCAGTACTCTTGCCTGGAAAATCCTATGGATGGAGGAGCCTGGAGGGCTGCAGTCCATAGGGTCGCAAAGAGTTGGATACAACAGAGTGACTTCACTTTACTGTACTTCAAAGTTTCTGCAGTTTGAACCTCCTCTTCTGTGAAACGTGCTCTTTAAACAGGGAAGTGTGTCCTTAGCATGGCTTTACTATGAGGATCTTTGCTGAAGCGGTAGTTCTTTGCACAGGTCTGGGATGTTGATATTTTCTCATCACCGAAGTCTCTACATTATACCAATATGCTATGCTCTCATGACATCAAAGCAGATCACCTGACTCGGGTTAAGAACAGAGTCGGCGTGGTTACCTCACTCCCAGTGATAGTTTACAGGCTCAGCCCAAACAGATCAGCGTCATGTTTGAAAATTGTTGTTGTTGTTGTTCAGTTGCTAAATCGTGTCCAGCTCTTGTGACCCCATGGACTGCAGCACGCCAGGCCCCTCTGTCCTCCACTATCTCCCAGAGCTTGCTCAAACTCACGTCCATCGAGTCAGTGATGCCATCCAACCATCTCGTCCTCTGTCGTCCCCTTCTCCTCCTGCCCTCAATCTTTCCCAGCATCAGGGTCTTTTCTAATGAGTCAGTTCTTCGCATCAGGTGACCAATGTATTGGAGTTTCAGCTTCAGCATCAGCACTTCCAATGAATATTTAGGACTGATCTCTTTTAGGATGGACTGGTTTGATCTCCTTGAAGTCTAAGGGACTCTCAAGAGTCTTCTCCAACACCACAGTTCAAAAGCATCAGTTCTTTGGAGCTCAGCCTTCTTTATGGTCCATCTCTCACATCTGTACATGACTACTGGGAAAACCATAGCTTTGACTATACGGATCTTGTTGGGAAAGTAATGTCTCTGCTTCTTAATACGCTGTCTAGATTTGTCATAGTTTTTTTTGCCAAGGAGCAAGCATCTTTTACTTTCATGGCTGCACTTACTGTTCGCAGTGATTTTGGAGCCCAAGGAAATAAAATCTGACACTGCTTCCACTTTTTCCCCTTCCATTTGCCATAAAGGGATGGGACTGGAAGCTATGATCTTAGCTTTTTTTATTGTTGAGTTTTAAGCCAGCTTTTTCACTACCCTATTTCACCCTCATCAAGAGGCTCTTAAGTTCCTCTTCACTTTCTGCCCTTAGAGGAGTTTGAAAATTTCTGAACCATACAGCTAACTCACAGTCAACTGATATTCCAGAACCCTTGCTGCTGCTGCTGCTAAGTCGCATCAGTCGTGTCCGACTCTGCGACCCCATAGACGGCAGCCCACCAGGCTCCCCCGTCCCTGGGATTCTCCAGGCAAGAACACTGGAGTGGGTTGCCATTTCCTTCTCCAATGCATGAAAGTGAAAAGAGAAAGTGAAGTCGCTCAGTCGTGTCCAGCTCTTAGCGACCCCATGGACTGCAGCCCACCAGGCTCCTCCGTCAGGCGAGAGTACTGGAGTGGGTTGCCATTGCCTTCTCCAGAACCCTTGACAAATGCTAAATGAAGATGACAGGGCCAATTCTACTGCAGCTTGGGCTTATGAAAGCCTTTTAACTTTACAGTAAAATGTGACCAGTGGGTGGGGCACCTTTACTTCACTGGGCAACCTGCTTGATGGCACTGTTGACCCTTCCCCTTTAGGAACTGGCCAAGGGTAGCAATGCTTAATGCTTCACTTAAGGCCCAGAAGAGCCTGAAAAGCTGTTTTTCAAGTCATGACTAGTACAGATGCACCAATGACCCTGTTCAGAGGGTGGAGAAGTGTCTGTTATGGGGGAGGTGGGCAACTATTGGATTGCCCAACCCTCATAATTCCCCAACTCTAGCCACACAGCTACACTGGGAGCCATGTGCTGCCTCTACAGGAGTCCACCCCCTGATTGGTTGCAGAAGGACACTTGACCTAATTGGGTCAATCAGCACACTCACCAATAATTTTCTACTGAGACTAAGAAATTAGTCTCTCTAGAAGAGACATAAGAGACAGGGTAAGAATCTATGAGCACTGGGCAAATCAGTTCATTGCTCAGATTTTCAGCTGTTCTCAGCCTCATCTCCTCTCCTGGAAGAACCCACGGTGTGAAGGCACGGAAATACCATTGACTGTGGACAGAGGATGACAGGCTGCTAGAGCTGCTGCTGGAAGAGCTGGGGTGATGGCCCTGGTCTCCAGGAAGCAGCTGGGGCCTGGCAGGCAGGTAGCCCCACGGTGAGGATCCACGGTGAGCCTCTATGTGTGCATACGGGCTCAGTTGTGTCCAACTCTCTGCGGCCCCCTGGACTGTAGCCCGCCAGGCTCCTCTGTCCATGGGATTCTCCAGGCAAGAATACTGGAGGGGGTTGCCATGCACTCCTCCAGAGGATCTTCCCAACCCAGAGATAGAACTTGAGTCTCTTGTGTCTCCTGCATTGGCAGGCGGATTCTTTACCGCTGAGCCATAGGAGTCTTTTGGAGATGATCCAGGACCTTGGAAAATAGCCATAACTAGCAGCCAACCATGAGATTCTATGATCAGAAAACAAATCCTGAGAAAGCTCAAAATTAGATTCTCTCAATCCTAAGTCCCACAGTAAAGTTAAAGCACAGTTAACTAAGAAAGAGATGCCAAATTCACCCTTCCACACCAGTCTGTGATAGTGATAGCCTGTTCTGGCCCCACCCACCTCTGTCTAGCCTTTCAGCCTCAGGGAGTGAGCAGCCGCCTGAAGGGTTTTGCCTGTGAGTGTTCAGCCGCTTCAGTCGTGTCCAACTCTTTGCAACCCTGTGGACTATAGCCTGCCAAGATCCTCTGTTCATGGTATTTTCCCAGCAAGGATACTGCAGTGAGTTGCCATTTCCTCCTGCAGGGGATCTTCCCAACCCAGGAATCGAACCAGCATCTCTTATGTCTCCTGCATGGGCAGGCAGGTTCTTTACCACTAGCACTGCTTTCTTTGCCTGTGGGTTTTCTTCAAAGATAAAAAGGTTGCTTTCTGATGTGGGGAAGGCCAGATGTGCCTGGGAAGTCACCCCCCAGGAGCAACCCTCAATCAGTGACTGACAAGAGCTGGAGTATAAATACCTCAGCTCCCCCACCTCTCCAGCAGGACAACTCTGAGGTGCAGATTCTATGCCATTTCCCAGTTTACTGTGGGGTTAAGCTCTGATCACCCAAATGGTAAATGGCTTAATTGGCTGCGATCCTTTCCTCACACCCTAACCTGGTGCTCTCTAAGCTTACCTTCCAGACAAATCACTTGCCCTCAAATCCTTATCTCCTTGTCTTCTAATAGGGAAATCCACCCTAGAATGCATGGCCTGCCCACTAAAAGTTTCTACCTACAAGAGTCAGTTTGCTCATCAAATTCCATTCTTTGCTTATCTATAGTATTACCACCCCACAAGCCAAATACCACTACTCCCTTGGACTGAAATTTTCTCACCAAACCACAAGACCAGCATATGGGCTTCCAGAAAGCTGTGTCCCAAGGGAAAGAGACTGAGGAAGGGGCATGTGGTCAGTCCTTATCCGAAGCTTATCTAAAATATTAGATGTCCTTCCTCCTAGAGGACTAATGAGTAAGAAGTACAGAGAGGCCACTCATGTTCCACTAATTGATGCCCCTCCTTGTGGAAACCTGAAGCCTAGGGAAGCAAAGTTCCCCTGCAACATAGAAAATTTCCCTCTCACATTCCAGTTATTTTTCAGTAACTGGTACATACCAGTCTTAGAGGATATCAGGTATACTCTGTAAGTTAGGAGTAGAGAGCATGATAGCTCTCCAGAAGAAAGTGAGGGAGACTTATATACAAGGTGGGTATTGGGGAAGAGAAGGGTCAAACAATACCATGAACAGCTAAAGAGCAAGACGGTCAAAAACATATTCCTAGTGGGAGAAGGAAGGGTTACCAGAGGGATTTTCAGAATTGTGTCTAGTCCACAGTATAAAACTTTATTTCTAGTCCCCCAAACTTTCAGCCAAGCCTTCCACACAGACCGAGTTCTGTGTTGGAGGATGGGAATCAAGGAACTGGGCTGAGCCCCTGTCTGGGACAGAGCCCAGAAAGAGCAGCCTTTGCAGGTCAGAAATAAAGTTTTAGATCCAGAAAGGCTGGGCCTCGGGAATCGGGGTGACACTGGTACAGAGAAGAATGGACACCAAGTCTAGCTGCATGTCACCGCACAGTGCCAATCAGGATAAATGCACTTGGGTCAGATAGCATTTTAAAATTATAACTTAAAATTTTAAATTATATTTAGTATTTATTCTTTTTCTACAGAGGGCTAGATAGTAAATGTTTTTGGCTTTGCAGCCGCACGGTCTCTGCCCTGACTATGCATCTCTGCCTTTGTAGGGCAAAAGCAGGCAGAGTCAACAATAGACAGATGCACGTGCCTGTATTCCAATAAAACCTTATTTACAAAAACAGGAGGTGAAGCCGATGTGGCTCATAGGCCTTGCTTACCACCTTCTTCCAGCTGCAGAAGGAGACCAGTGATAGATCCTTTAAAAACCGAAAACCGTTCCCAAAGAAACTGTGACTAAAGGTGGAAAGTTTAGAAATAGGGTGTTTTTATATTATGAATAACCAAAAAGCAAACACAAGAGGGGAAAAAACAGGACCTAATTGTAAACAGACTCCAATCCTTTTTAGAAAGAAATAGAAATAAACAAATGACTCATTTTTTAAATCAAAATGTAAAACACCGACACTGTACTGTCAGCTGCCTTTCCCTGGGGCACAGAGGCCTCTCGCCTTCCCTGTTGACAGGTCGGGCAAGGCCAGCTTCTTAAATGAGACCACGGGCAGCATCAGCAAGGAAGGGAGGGGTGCTAAGGGGCAGAGTACCTCTCGGCATCTCAGCCAAGCCAATGGGATTCAACTGCAGGAACAGGTGAAAACTGACGCGTTTCTAGGTTACGGTGGTGAAGACACTCACAAAGGACAATGCACACCCTCCCTGCCTTCCCCCAACACGATTCCCTCGCAACTGGAATGTGGGGACAATCGGATATGAGCTCCTGTGTGGAGCGAGAACCGTGGCCTCTGTGTGTTTACATAAACTCTGATCCTTGGCAGCCCACTCAGACAGACTTCAGCACACAAGCCGGAGTCAAGCCAAGCAGAGGGTCTCCCAATAGCAGGGCTCGTGGCCAGGCTGTACAAGGCCAACCAGCCTCCTTCCTTGTGTTCCTGAGCCAACACGGGCCCATGGAGTGTATGAAAGGACAGATCCAGGGGTACACCTTGCCTTGTGCAATCTACATTCAAAGCTGCCAGCCTGTCATGCCCTTTGAAAGCTGGTGCCTGCATGCCCAAGGCTGGCTCCAGATAAAATAAACAGCCTGGGGATGCCTTCTACCCACCCCCCCACACAGACAGCCCAAAGCGGCCCGACCCCATCCCTGCCCTGCACGTCGCTGACCCTGCCTGTCCAGTGAGCCTTCACCAGCACAAGGGACTAGCGTCCCCATCGCCCCGACCCCCCAGGTGAGAGGCACAGCTGAGATTGCTGACCTGCTGTGGGGAGGTCTTGTTGTATCCCCCCATGCTGGTCAGATGCCTCGTGGAACGGGAGGATGAGCAACCACTCTTCCTATTATTGGGAATGCTATTTTCTTCTCCAGTCAGCTCTTAAGAGTATCCTCAACCTCTCTCCACAGAGGCCTGTGCCCATGGCTCTAGGCGGTAGTTGCTTTGCTGGGTGGTGGAGCTGCTACCATCTCCCCGAGGCTCCAGCCCTTGACAGGGACATCTCTGCATGGACCATTTGAGCAAAGCCCTCCCAGCTGCTCAGGTCTCCAGCTCCCTCCTCAAACCAGTCTGCTACATCCTTGCATTGCCTCCCTACCCAGTTTGCCCGAGCCTAACAGGTGGGGCCCAGGTGGAAACATGGTTCCGGTTGCCTTACGATGGCCCTTGTCCAGCACCGCTAGTCCGTCTAACTCATGGTGGAACTCTATGCCAGACTGAGCAGCAGGCTTTCTTCAGCAAAGAGCCGTGGTCTGTGCTTCCTTGTTCCCCCTTAAAAGTGAGTGAGAGCATTAGTCACTCAGTCATGTCTGACTCTTTGCAACCCCATGGACTATAGCCAGCCAGATTCCTCTGTCCATGGAATTCTCCAGGCAAGAATACTGGAGTGGGTAGCCATTTCCTTCTCCAGGGGATCTTCCCAACCCAGGGATCAAACAAGGTCTCCTGCATCGGCAGGCAGATTCTTTACCATCTGAGCCACCAGGGAAGCCCCTGTTCCTCTTAGCACTTACCAAAGGGCTGGGTGCTCGACTCCATGGATTCTATCACAGAGGGAAAACCAGGAAGTGTAGTACAGATGAATGATGTTTCAAGAGACTGGAGAAAAATCAAGTCAAAAAAACTTTCTACACTAACTGGTCAAGAGACAATAAGACCTCTGTGGCAAACACATGTACCCATCGTCAGAAATAATAGTAATAACAGCCACAGGTGATAAATCTGTGCCTAACCCTTAACTCACATTATTTCCTGTTATATTCACAATAGGCCAACACAGTAGGTTCCATTATAATCCTCATTTTATATTATCCCATTCTATAGTTGAAGAAAGAAAGGCTTACCTGGATGAAGCGATCTTCCCAAAGCCACAAAATAAGAAAGGGATGCAATTAGATCATAAACCCAGGTTCACCTGCTTCCAACGCCTTTATTTTTAACCTCCACATTGTATCGATAGCTTATGGTGAACAATGTTGGATTCGTGATCTCCGAAGAAGAAGATTTAGCTTCGGGACCAGGGACCAGGCTTGATCACTCAAGAGCTTTTGTGTAGCGGAGTCTTATTAAAGTGTTAAAGGGACAGAGGAAGCTTCTGACACAGACAGCAGAAGGGGGGCATCAGGACAGTGGCCCCCTCACTAGTCTTATCAAGCAAGGCCTTATATACTTTTACCAGACCCACCCCCACAACATACGTCTTAAGATAACAAGATTAGTCAGAAGGTTCTTGTTAAGAAAAAAAAACATGTCCTCGAGCAAGATACATTGATGTTATAAAATCATTAGCACAGAGCTTAAGGGAAAACATGAGTTGTTTTGTTGTGTAATCATTGTAGTAGATATAATGGTCATCTGAGTTAAATTCACCCATTCCAGTCCATCTTAGTTCACTGATTCCTAGAATGTCGATGTTCACTCTTGCCGTCTCCTGTTTGACCACTTCCAATTTGCCTTGATTCGTGGACCTAACATTCCAGGTTCCTATGCAATACTGTTCTTTACAGCATCAGGACTTTGCTTCTATCACCAGTCACATCCACAACTGGGCATTTGTTTTCACTTTGGCTCCATCCCTTCATTCTTTCTGGGGTTATTTCTCCACTGATCTCCAGTAGCATACTGGGCACCTACCAACCTGGGGAGTTCATCTTTCAGTGTCCTATCTTTTTGCCTTTTCATGCTGTTCATGGGGTTCTCAAGGCAAGAATACTGAAGTGGTTTGCCGTGCCCTTCTCCAGTGGACCACGTTCTGTCAGACCTCTCCACCATGACCCGTCCATCTTGGGTGGCCCCACATGGCATGTCTTAGTTTCATTGAGATAGACAAGGCTGTGGTCCATGTGATCAGATTGGCTAGTTGTCTGTGATTGTGGTTTCAGTCTGTCTGCCCTCTGATGCCCTCTCTCGGCACCTACGATCTTACTTGGGTTTCTCTTACCTTGGACGTGGGGTATCTTTCCACAGCTGCTCCTGTACCACACAGCCGCCGCTCCTGTGCCATGCAGCCACCAAGACTTTCTTGAGAAATTCTGGGCTGGAAGAAGCACAAGCTGGAATCAAGATTGCCAGGAGAAATATCAATAACCTCAGACATGCAGATGACACCACCCTTATGGCAGAAAGTGAAGAGGAACTAAAGAACCTCTTGATGAAGGTGAAAGAGGAGAGTAAAAAAGTTGGCTTAAAGCTCAACATTCAGAAAACAAAGATCATGGCATCTGGTCCCATCACTTCATGGCAAATAGATGGGGAAACAGTGGAAATAGTGGCTGACTTTATTTTTTTGGACTCTGAAATCACCACAGATGGTGATTGCAGCCATGAAATTAAAATATGCTTACTCCTTGGAAGGAAAGTTATGACCAACCTAGACAGCATATTCAAAAGCAGAGACATTACTTTGCCAACAAAGGTCCATCTAGTCAAAGCTGTGGTTTTTCCAGTAGTCATGTATGGATGTGAGAGTTGGACTATAAAGAAAGCTGAGCACCGAAGAACTGATGCTTTTGAACTGTGGTGTTGGAGAAGACTCTTGAGAGTCCCTTGGACTGCAAGGAGATCCAGCCAGTCCATCCTAAAGGAGATCAGCCCTGGGTGTTCATTGGAAGGACTGATGTTGAAGCTCAAACTCCAATACTTTGGCCACCTGACACAAAGAGCTGACTCATTTGAAAAGACCCTGATGCTGGGAAAGATTGAGGGTAGGAGGAGAAGGGGACGACAGAGGATGAGATGGCTGGATGGCATCACCGACTCAGTGGACATGGGTTTGAGTAAACTCTGGGAGCTGATGATGGACAGGGAGGCCTGGCGTGCTGCGGTCCATGGGGTCGCAGAGAGTCGGACACGACTGAGCGAATGAACTGAACTGAACTGAAGAAAGTCTTAAAGATTGTTGTCATAACAGCTCAGAGTTTAAGAAAAGAACATCTTACGTGACTAAGACAGAACAATGTAGAAAAAAAACTCTTGTCCCTTTCTCCTCCTTGAGGGCCCTGGACTCCTTATCAACCTACCTAAGGATTATCTCTCTCAGTATTGCCTCCCGTGTTTGTTACAATGACCTAAACAGGAATGGGTGAAAATAAGGATCAAGTCATTTTAGGATCTACCAAAATTTAGTCAGTTTAATGAGTTCGGAAGCAAGTAAAAGCATAACTGGCTCCCAGGGGGTGATGAAATGGTGCTCTCCGTTTATTTCACATGCCTTGTTCAAAGGCAGGTAGTTCCCTGTTGGCTGCAATAGCTCGCAGACATCTTGGTGCCTTCCGCTTACCGTCCTTGTTGGCTTTGGATTCTGGCGTCCATCCCTTCGTGGCTACAGGATGTCCATCACGACACCTACCTTGATGTCCTTGCCCTAGCATCCCAGGTAGGAAGAAAGAGAGGTTGCAGAAGGATGCTCTCCTCCAATATCTTTGTCTCTGTTAAGAGAGATCTTCCCCTGACCTACCCCCTACTCCCTATCAGTAGACTTCCCTCTGCCTCGTTGGCCAGAACTGGGTCACACAGTCACAGAAAGTCCCTCACAAAGAGGAGAGGGCTGGGCACCGTGCCACTCAGAGCTCACTGGGGCTCTGCCAGCTGGGAAGACGGGAGGTTGACGGGGCCAGGGCCTGTTCCTGCCGCTGAGACAGCGCCTCTGTCAGGCAAGGCTGGGCTCTGCTCCTGTTCTTCATCATTATCAAATGAAAACTGCTGGACCCTGAGTCCAAGACCTGCAAAACCCTGTGCTCATAACTCCTGGGTGTTGTCCAACCAGCTTCTGCCCCCACCTCACAGTTTAGGGGTGGGGGGATTCACTGGGAGCCTGCCACACAGATCCCACCCTCCACCCGTGGGGGCTGCTCACCTGCTGAGAGGTGAAGGTGTGTGATCTCTTTTCTTACATGCCTTCTGGAAAACACTGTGGCCTTGAGCACCAGTCCATAAAACTCTTTCCCTTTATTCCTGTCTCTGAGAGGCAGGTTTCTTTCGCTTTCTAAAAGAAAGATAAACAGCAAGTAAGTACAGCTTCTGAAAGTGAGGAAGGAATGTCCCTTGGGGTTTATAATGACTTTCCTCCTGTTTTGTGTATCATATGGGAGTGTATGATATAGGAATTTGTTTGGGGGATTTTATTTAAAACAACAGTTTCAGCCTGCTAACTCATCTGCTCCTCATGAGTGGGAGAACTCATTACATGGCAGTTGCCAAGGGGCCTCTGGATTTCCTCAAGGCTTTCTCATAAGGCAAGTGCTTAAGACAAAATCCTCTAACCCTTTGGTCCTAATCCTCATCTTCTTTGTATAGTGATGAACCACAGAAGGTGCAGCGTCTGCTGACATCCACAAGGACCGAGTTGGCAAAGTGAAAACCTTTCTGTGCTCTGACAAGTTTCAACGGCTGGGCTTTAGGAGGCCTGCAGAGCTGAAAGTAAAGCTTCTGAATGATACGTTTACTGTTAGTGTCCCAGATTATACTGCTCTTTCCAGAGTGAATTCTAGACACTTCAGGTCACGTTCCAATTAAAAAGAGCCAAGTATTTCTTGAATCTCTATTATGTACTAAGGACACGGCTAGGTCCTCATCCCGCATGTTTTGGGGAAGCTAAGCTTGGATGACCTTGATGAGCCAGCCGTGAATCAGAAAATTGCAAAACATCATCTTCGCTGCCTATTATGTCAGCGCAAACTCAGATGGAGTTGGATATGTACTCTCTGGTTTCTGGGAAGGCAGAGCTATTTCAAAAACAATTCCAGGAAAGTAAATGAACAGGCTTAAGAAGTACACTTGCCAAGTGGGACATAAAATAGACTTACATTTGTAAATAATTATTTTTCCAAAATTGCCACAGCAACAGGCCCAGCAACCAGTGACTCTTCAAATACCTGTGTGTGATGTAATAATTCACCAATATTCAAATAATTCCCAGGTGTTTCTCCAGCCTCGACTCCTCCCTTGAACCTCAGATTCATTCATTCAAGCACCTTCAATCTTTCCTACAGTTCAAGTGATCTCACTAAAATGCTTCCCTTGATGGAATCCCTCTATGGCTCCCCCATTATTTTCAGAGTAATGCCATGGGTCCCCGACATAACGTGCCTACAACCTCCTTCCTAGCCTGGCCTTTAGCCTCTGGACTCACCAGCTGCCTCTCATCCCACTGTCTCCGACACATAGCCCCTAATACAACGCTCTTTCTTTTGTACCTGCTTTTGCTATGCAGTTCCCTTTACCAAGAATGCTCTTTTCTAGGGAACCCTCCTACATTGTCAGTAGGAATGTAAGTTGGTGCAGCCCCTTCCTCAGAAAACTAAAAACTAAAGGACGCTGAGGAAAGAGATTGAAGACGACACAAACAGATGGAAAGATAGACCATGTTTTGGATCGGAAGAATGAATATTACCAAAAGTGACTACATTACCCAAAGCAATCTACAGATTCAATGCAATAAAATTACCAACAGCATTTTTCACAGGACTAGAACAAAAAAAAAATCTTAAAATTTGTATGAAGACACAAACGATCCCAAATAGTGAAAGCAATTTTGAGAAAGAGAAATGGAGCTTATAGGATAAGATTCCCTGACTGCAGACTATACTGCAAAGCTATAGTCATCAAAAGAGTATGGTACTGGCACAAAAACAGCCATATAGGTCAATGGAATAGGAGTGAAAGCCCAGAAATAAACCCACACACCTATGGCAAATTAATTTACAACAAAGGAGATAAGACTATACAATGGAGGAAAGAGTCTCTTCAATAAATGGCCACATGTAAAAAAAGGAAATTAGAACACTCTTCAACACCATACACAAAAATGAACTCAAAATGGGTTAAAGCCCTAAATGTAAGACTGGACACTGTGAAACTGTTAGAGGAGACCATAGGCAGAACACTCTCTGACACAAACTGCAGCATTATCTTTGTTCCACTTCCCAGAGTAATGGAAATAGAAGCAAAATAAACAAATGAGGCCTAATTAAACTCAAAAGATTTTACACAGCAAAGGAAACTATAAACCAAACCAAAAGACAACCCACAGATTGGGAGAAAATATTTGCAAATGATGTGACTGACAAGGGACGTTTCCAAAATTTACAAACAGCTCATGTTAACATAAAAATAAACAACCCATTCAAAAAATAGGCAGAGGACCTAAATAGACATTTCTCCAAATAAGACATGTAGATGGCTAATAGGCATACAAAAAGATGTTCAACATCATTAATTATAAGAGAAATGCAAATCAAAACTACATTGGGATATCACCTCACACCAATCAGAATGGCCATCATCAAAAAATTTATAAACAATAAATGCTGGAGAGGGTGTAGAGAGAAGGGAACCCTCTTAAACTGTTGGTGGGAATATAAATTGATGTGGCCACTGTGGAGAGCAGTATGGAAGTTCCTTAAAAAACTAAAAATAGAGCTTCCATATGATAATGCATTCCTGCTGCTGGGCATACACCCAGAGAAAAACACGATCTGAAAGGGTACGTGCAGCCCAATGTTCTCTGCAGCACTGTGAACAATAGCCAAGACATGGAAGCAACCTAAGTGTCCATCGGCAGATGAGTGGATAAAGAAATATGTACATATAGACCACAATGGAATATTACTCGGCCATAAAAAAGAATGAAACACAGCTATTTGCAGCAACATGGGTGGACCCAGATACTGTCATACTGAGAGAAGTAAGTCAGAGAAAGACAAATATCATATGGATACTGAACACTGCAGTTCAAAAGCATCAATTTTTCGGTGTTCAGCTTTCTTTATAGTCCAGCTCTCACATCCATACATGACCACTGGAAAAACCATAGACTTGACTAGATGGACATTTGTTGGCAAAGTAATGTCTCTACTTTTTAATATGCTGTCTAGGTTGGTCATAACTTTCCTTCCAAGGAGTAAGTGTCTTTTAATTTCATGGCTACAATCACCATCTGCAGTGATTTTGGAGCCCAGAAAAATAAAGTCAGCCACTGTTTCCACTGTTTCCCCATCTATCTGCCATGAAGTGATGGGACCGGATGCCATGATCTTAGTTTTCTGAATGTTGAGCTTTAAGCCAACTTTTTCACTCTCATCTTTTACTTTCATCAAGAGGCTCTTTAGTTCTTCTTCACTTTCTGCCATAAGGGTGGTGTCATCTGCATATCTGAGGTTATTGATATTTCTCCCAGCAATCTTGATTCCAGCTTGTGCTTCTTCCAGCCCAGCATTTCTCATGATGTTTTCTGCATAGAAGTTAAATAAGCAGGATGATAATATATAGCCTTGACATACTCCTTTTCCTATTTGGAACCAGACTGTTGTTCCATGTCTAGTTCTAACTGCTGCTTCCTGACCTGCATACAGGTTTCTCAAGAGGCAAGTCAGGTGGTCTGGTATTCCCATCTCTTTCAGGATTTCCCACAGTTTATTGTGATCCACACAGTCAAAGGCTTTGGCATAGTCAATAAAGCAGAAATAGATGTTTTTCTGGAACTCTCTTGCTTTTTTGATGATCCAGCAGATGTTGGCAGTTTGATCTCTGGTTCCTCTGCCTTTTCTAAAACCAGCTTGAACATCTGGACGTTCACGGTTCACGTATCGCTGAAGCCTGGCTTGGAGAATTTTAAGCATTACTTTACTAGCCTGTGAGATGAGTGCAACTGTGCGGTAGTTTGAGCATTCTTTGGCATTGCCTTTCTTTGGGATTGGAATGAAAACTGACCTTTTCCAGTCCTGTGGCCACTGCTGAGTTTTCCATATTTGCACTCATCTCACACGCTAGTAAAGTGGGCGGGGTCTGAGTTTGCAGGGCTGGCACAGTATAGAGGCGGCAGAGGCCAAGTGGGCATCCACTCTTTGGTCCACACGAGTGACTTCTGAATCTTCTTCATTAACACGGGGAAGGTCTCTCTGTGCCCAGACTTCTGAACTCAGGATCTGGGAACAGTGCTTCTCCCTGAGTCTCTCTGGGGCCACAGGAGACTTGGTGGGTGGGTCCTGTGTCCATTACTACCTCCGGCATATCCCAGGGGCAGGAACTACTTCCTCCCGCCATCAGCTGCCCCACTCTGGGTGTCTGGGACACCCTCTGCCCTCACTCACCCCACAGCCACCTGGGCTTCTGTGCTAAGTTGATCCCGGGGACATGCTGGGGGCTTGTCATCCTCTCAGGTCCTTCTGGGAAGCCACAGAGTCACTCTGCCCTTGACAGGCCCCTCAGCTCCACCTGGGCTGGCCCAGCATCCTTTTGCTTTCACCCCAGCTCTGTCCCACATCAAGCTGAGCGTGGCCAACCTCTGGGACAATGGGAGGGTCACGGTGGAAGTTTCCCTCTGGCTCCTCAAGGAAAGCTTCAGAATCTGTGCGTCTGCCCCTCAGTCCCCTCAGAACCTAGATTTTCACTTGAATTTTTATTTTTCCCCCCAAGATCAGTGCTACCAACTGGATGGGCCTAGGCATCTGTATTTTTAAAAGCTCTCTCAGTGTTTCTGACAGGTAGCCAGAATCATGATTCTCATGCCCTTGAGACGTAGCCTTATCAAGTAACTGCCCTTTAACCACTGCAGACACCAGGACAAAACTAAACTTTATATTCTTCATAGCTTAAAAAAACTGGGTGCTGGATTACTCAGGATTCTTTGGTTTGTAAGCAGAAGAAAACCTAACCCTAACTGGCAAAAGAGGGAAATAGTAGACTCGTGTAACTGGCAAACCTGGGACAGCTTCAGGTCAAGCTTGATCCAGGATTCAAAAGGATCACCAGATCCATTACCTCTTCTGATTTTCTTCTGGTTCAGCTCTATTACCTGGTCCCCAGGATGGCTACTTGCTGGCTTTAGACACCCCCACTTGTGGCCGCAACAACTCTTGCTGCATAACAAATTATCCCTAAATTAATGGACTAAAACAGTTACTTTGTTATAACTTGCAGTTTCATGGATTATGAGTTTGGGCATGGCTAAACTAGGCGAGTCCTCTGCTTCATGCGGCAATAACTGGTGTTGCTTGGTAGTTTTCTGCTGGTAGCTGGTCTAGCCTGGAGGGTCCAAAAAAGCTGCACTCACACACCCAGCCCCTTGGCCAGGGTGTCCGGCAGGCTGCTCAGATGGGCCCTCCCCGCTCAGGGCCTCTCCCAGTCCCTGCAGCAGGGCTGTCCAGTCTCTTCCCCCATGGCTCAGTGGACCCAGACCAGCACAGAAGCTGCCGGTCCTCTTAAAGGCCTGACCTGGAACTCGGTACACACCCCTTCCGCCATTCTCCTTGCTTGGAGCAATCACAGATCAACCCACATTGGAGAGGAGGGCAAACAGACTCCATCCATCAAGTTCAGTTCAGTTCAGTCACTCGGTCGTGTCCGACTCTTTGCCACCCCATGGACTGCAGCACGCCAGGCCTCCCTGTCCATCACCAACTCCCGGAGTCTACTCAAACTCATGTCCATCACGTCAGTGATGCCATCCAACCATCTCATACTCCACCCATCAGAGGGAGGAGTAAAAAAGAAAAAACCTGCGGTCATTAGTAAAGCGCCATCCCAACAAGCCCCGTGGCAGAGCTGGAGCTCATGTCCCAGAATCCACAGCAAGAGCTCTGAGGGTCACTCTGGTTAAACTGGCCGGGGGGATGCACCTGCCCCTGCACCGCCCTCTGTGACCAGGAGCTTGGGGACCATAATTGGAGCCGGGAGGGGAGACACCCCCAGGCCACACTGGGAGGTTCTGCAGGCAGGAGCTAGCACTGGGCAGGGCCTGGGGAGGCGGGCTAAGAGCAGATGGGAATGAGGCCGTGGATGTGGGATCCTTCTTTAAGAGGTGACTCTAGGAAACAGGAGTCAGCGAGTCAGGATAGTGGGGTGGCGAGGGAGGAAAAGCCAGTGGAAGGGTGTTGTGAGCAAAGGGCTTGGTTCTTCCCCCTCTGAGACAGCCACAGGACGCGTCCCAGAAGCGTCCACGGCAGGGCGGAGGCTGGGACCTTTTTCCACCAGAGCTCCTCTCTTCCTGGTTGACGTGGCCCCTGGGGCTGTCAGCTCTCTTCGGGCACTTTATAGGCTACAACGGCAGAGAGCTTCCAGGCTTCAGAGAAGGCCCCAGGGCAGGAAAGCAGAGAGGACTGGGCTTAACCGTCAGGCAGCACAAGATGAGTCTGAGCCCGCGTGGCAAGGTGCCCTCGGGCTGAAACCTGGGGATAGCCAGGGATGCCACACTGGGCACCAAAATGTCTGCAGCAGGAGCCAATCCAGTGCTCCCTTTGTCTGCCCTGGAGGGGTGGTGCAGAGTGCCAATGCCAGGCCCAGGGGCTCCCGGGAGCATTTGTGCAGCTGATGAAGGTCACCAGGAGCTCCCGCGGGGCAGCAGGTCAGAACTGGCCTCTCCCTGGCCAGACACGAGCACCAGGCACACACCTGCCGACGTGCAAGGGGGATTCCCTGGAACTGGGGGGGTCGCAGCCCACGAGGCACCGTGGGGGTCCCAGCAGGAGGGCACAGAGGGGCTTGGGAAGTCAGAGCCTGGGCAAGGGGCCTTTGGGAAGGGAACCGGGAGACCCGATCCTGCTCTGGGCTGGAGGCTGTCGGAAGATGGAGCCATGTCATGGTTGGGAATCTCATGTGACAGGAGGCACTTGCAGGGCTAAAGCCATCCCAATGGAGGGCCCGCCACTCCCGTCCGCCAGGAGGGGAGCTCTCCGCTCACTCTGAGGTCTGCCCCGAGTGCTGGCTCTGTCGAAGCGCGCACGGACGCCGGCGTGGTCCTGTTTCCGTCTTGCCCCATCTCAGGCCCAGAGCGGCCCTGTCTGAAGCTGGTGTCCAGGAAAATGCGTGCTGAGAAGGGAGGGGGGCTCCGCCGCCTGGGGTGGGGCCAGGTCCCGTGGGTCTCACGTGACACAGGCTCTGTGCCCCCGTCACAGGCTCTGTGCCCCCGTAGGAGTGGCCGGTGCCCCCTGTTAGCCCAGCTGTGTGACTCCAGACAGCAGTCAGCTCACGGAGAAGAGCAGAGGACAGGCACAGATGAAGAGGCTCTTCTGTCTCACAAAGAGCTCTTTCCAAGCGTGGCCGCAGACACCTGAGAGGGTTCTCTCCGCGTCCTCAGTGACTTGCGGCCCCGGTGCTCGCGGCTGAACCCAGCAATGACGCCAGCAGCGGGAGAACCGACAGGGCTCACCCACTCGCCTCCCGCCCCCCATCTCAGGGTGACAGAGCATGATGGTGACCGCTCAGACGACAGCCTGGGCTCCCAAATCTGCAGCTAAATGGGGCCAGGCCATCAGGAGGGAGAGTGACGGGCGTTCCACTTGCTGCAGGCTCGGCCGCCGGCTGCGATCGGTCACAGGAGAGCTTAAAATGGGGTTCGGAGCCCACAGATCAGTTTGGGAGGCAGAGCTCGTGCACAAGCTCCATGTTGACCAGGGTCAGTGGCGGCCTGGGCTGAAGGACCACCAGGGGGCTTAACGCCATCAGGCAAATCAAAGGTTGAAGGCTGTCGGCAGACTTGGGGTCCACCGGGGAGAACGCTGCATGTTCCAGCGCAGGTGCAAACACTTGGTCCCCAAATCAGCCTCACCACTGATGCTCAAATGGTGCAGATTCAACGAAAGACCTCCTCAGAGTTTCTGAAAGCTCAACTGTTTCTTGCCAGGCCTATGCTTAAACCGCAGTCACACACAGAGGCTGTAGTCTGGAGAGAAGCCAGAGACGACCCCATCTGGGCTGGGGTTAGGGAACTCACAAAACGCTGCAACGCTCAGCGAGGTTCTGATGGAGACACGCCCTCCGGCCGCCCCTGAATCAGCCCTGGTCCTTGGACAGCGCCGCGTGGCCCTGTTCCCCTCAGCCTTGTGCCGGGGCTCTTCTCTGCCCCAGGGCCTTCTCTGAAGGCAGAGCCGTCCATGGAGCGAGGGAGCAAGTTCCCCTAAGAGTGAGCCCTCAAGGGCAAGCTCTCGTCACCGAGGGGAGAGGACCCAGGGGAGGGTGGCCCCAGCCTCCGTCTCCCAGGGAGGTGATTGCGAAGGGAGGCATCTTGTACTCGTCTCAGAAGGGCCTGCGGAATCAAGCAGCAGCTAGGAAGGTGCCCTTACACTCACCTCTCCTTCCCCCCTCACTTCCTCACTCGCACGCCCTGCTTCTGAGGTTCACCGCCCCCGTCAACACCTGTACCGAATCCTTGCCTCAGGCCCCGCTCTCGGGGACGCTGGGCCAAACCACAATGAACGCAGCCTTCCTTTCTGTGGACGGGCTGGCCCAGGCTGCCACAAGTGATGCCAAGTGGGCCTTCAAGCTAATCCCGCTCCTAGGGCTGGTCCCACATCCTAACACAAGCATCAGGTTCTTATCCGCTTCCTTCACGGGCTCCGCCTTTCTGGCAGAACCTTTAGGTGACAGGCGACAGAAACGCAAATGATACAACCTTAGTCCTTCAGAGGCTGGGGAGATTCATAGGGAAATAACAAAGCCTCTTGTGTAACTGAAGGAAAGATTGCTCGACCAGCCCTTCGGGATGGTGGGGGTGTGGCTGGGCCTCAGAGAACAAGCCGTGATGCTGGCCTTTTCACATGGGGAGGCAGATGGCCCCAAGGCGCTCAGTCGTGTCCAACTCTTTGCAACCCCATGGACTATAGACCTCCAGGCTCCTCTGTCCACGGGATTTTCCAGGCAAGAATACTGGAGCAGGTTGCCATTTCCTTCTCCAGAGGATCTTCCAGTGCAGGGATCCAACCTGGGTCTCCTGCATTGCAGGCAGATTTATTACTGTCTGAGCCACCAGGGAAGTCCCAACAGTTCAGGCAGCCCAAAAGAAGACCAGTACGTATATAAATATTGTAACGTGAATGAGTTTCTCTAAGTTCCAGAAAGAACCTTTGTCACTGTTGCTCACTGATTGACTCAAGGGCCTAGAACATATTTGCAGTTGGTGTATGGTTGAAAAGTGCAAGTGAAAGTCACTCAGTCGTGCCCGACTCTTTGCGGCCCCAAGGACTATACAGTCCATGGAATTCTCCAGGCCAGAACACTGGAGTGGGTAGCCTCTCCCTTCTCCAGGGGATCTTCCCAACCCAGGGATCAAACCCAGGTCTCCCGCATTGCAGGTGGATTTTTTACCAGCTGAGCCACCAGGGAAGCCCAAGAATTCATAGATAATTATTGAATGAATGAATGCGTGAAGCATTAAATAGAAGGCAAGGACGGGAAAGAGAGGAGGTGGGATGAAGGAAGAAGGTTCAGGTGGGATTAAGGAGGGACTTACCTAGCCCCCCAGTTTTGGACAGCTGCTGCTCTGCTAGGGTTTGGGGCCATCAGTTCTCAGTCCAGAAGGTGGCTGTGTCCGTCCCCCACCCAGTCCGGCTCCACCCACCTCTCCTTACAGCCCTACAGCCCTGCATTCAGGGCTTGCTGGCCCACGAGCCCCAGGCTGTTCTGAGGGAGATGTCCTGAGCCAGCATCCCTGCCCCTCCTCTGGAGAAAACATCTCACCTGTTTTGAGGATTTGAAGTTATAGTTTTATGGAGCAACGTCTTATCTAGTCTGTATAATCCTCTACGGTGGAGCCCAGCGGGGAAAAGTCAGTTCTGAACACATAGTTAACGCTCTTCTACAACTGCTACATCTTTTACCATTATTTTAGCTCTTCAGAATGTGGCTCCTCATACCGAAATACATCTGAATAAGAGGAAATTTTGGATGATTGAGGAACTGGGCGAGGTTGGGGGAGAGGGAGGCCACGTCTTTTATTCCAGTAATATACAGGTGTGTGTGTGTGTGCGTGTGTGTGTGTGTAACAGTGTAAGACACTCTACTACATTGAGGGGGCCTGGGGACAAAGTCTGTATGACCCACAGCGCAGAAGCAGGGGCTGATAAGCGTGAATAGAAAGGGTGAGAAGAGGAACGAGGAAGGCAGGGGTGAAACAGCATCCACTGCGCGCTTGACCCGTGCAAGGCACTTAGCCTGTGTCATCTTGTTAAACCTCACGGTCAGCCTGAAAGGTGGTTTTCACCGTTCTGGGTTTGCAGGAGGGGAAACCGGCTCTCCCAAGGTCACAGCACAACAAAGGACTCCGAGGAGCAGCCCTCTCGCCGCTGCGCTTAGAGGGGAGCCTGCGCCACCTGGTGGCCGGACGGGAACAGGCGGACGCCCGGGAACCAGGACGGCTTGTGGACAAGGACGGGCGCTGAAGGGCTCGGGAGGGCGGAGGGAGGACGGGCGCTGAAGGGCTCGGGAGGACGGGCGCTGAAGGGCTCGGGAGGGGGGGGCGGAGGGAGGACGGGCGCTGAAGGAGGGGCTCGGGGGGGCGGGCGATGGAGGGCTCGGGAGGGCGGAGGGAGGACGGGCGCTGAAGGGCTCGGGGTGGGGGGCAGCTGCTGAAGGGCTCGGGGGGGGGGGGGACGGGTGCTGAGGGGCTCGGGGGGGCGGGCGCTGAGGGGCTCGGGGGGGCGGGTGCTGAGGCTGAGACTCCAACACTCTGGCCGCCTGATGCGAAGAACACACTCATTTGAAAAGACCCTGATGCTGGGAAAGATTGAGGGCGGGAGAAGGGGACGACAGAGGATGAGATGGCTGGGTGGCATCACCAACTCTATGGACACGGGTTTGGGTAAACTCCGGGAGTTGGTGAGGGACAGGGAGGCCTGGCGTGCTGCAGTCCGTGGGGTCACAAAGAGTCGGACACGACTGAGCGACTGAACTGACTTGAAAGATGAGGTGAGCGTAGGTGTCGCTGGTTGTTGTAAGCATCTAATTTTATCTATCTTTACCTCTGAAACCTCTGATATGGGGCTTATCAGATCTCGTTGTAATTGTTGGCTTAAGAAACAAACAGCTTTCTTTAGCCACAGGGCTGAGTCTCAGGAGACCAGTTTCTTCAGCGCCTGCCGTGGTGCCGGGCACAGGACAGGTGCTCCATGAACGGCAAGGAAAGGCAGATTCCATCATCTGTGGGGCAGCCTTGGGCCAGAATCATGCAGATGCCACCAAAAGCTGCTGACTAGACTTTTCGCATATGCATTTCAAAAAGTTTAAAAAATACGACTTTCTTTCAAATTAGAATGAGTGTGTGGCAAAGATTTATTTAACTCATTAATGAGAAGACTCAGCAGATTAGTAAAGCTGGTTCAAATAGGAAAGATTGGGGTCATGTTAGCAAAAAAAATAATGTTGCTTTCCAACAAAGAAAAACAAGTAAATAAAGCAAAACAAATCCAAGGAAGAGAAGGAGGAAAAGGGAAAGAGAAGATGTTGAAATAAGACTGCAAAATTAGATAATGTCTTCTTACAGGACAGTAAATCCTTTGAGAGTTACATTTTTGGTGGCTAGAAATCATTTGCTTCTGTAGCAGGCGAAAATCATTTGGAACTTACAATGGATACTCTTTTACACATTAGTAACAACTTCATAGAGTCTGAGACAATAATCTATAGTAAACAGTGGCGTGTTTCTATCATGATTGAGATGACCTGGGTGCCTTGACCCCATCACCCGCTTCCTTCCAAGCTCAGGGGAGTCCAGGTCGTTCACCTGCTTCCCTGCTTCACTTTCCAGCTGCCTCCTCCTCAATCCTTGAAAAACTGTTCAAAAATAATTCTTGACAAAATGGTAGAAGCATGACTCTAATACAGACATAGAAATGAACCCGTTAAAGATTTTATTGAACTTGTGAGGGACCATGAGATACTATAACCAGTTCAAAAGGGAATCTAAAGGACAGACACTTTCACAGGAGGAAATGAACATGACACAGTGGGGGTGAAATTGGTCTTGTCCCCCAGCAGGAGGACAGACAGCTGCGTCTTTGCTGGGCAGCACAGGGCACGTGCACGCAGAGATGTGAACCGTCGCGCTTTGCCGTCAGTTGCCTTCAATTGATACTTTCGAACTGTGGTGTTGGAGAAGACTCTTGAGAGTCCCTTGAACTGCAAGATCAAACCAGTCCATCCTAAAGGAAATCAGTCCTGAATATTCATTGGAAGGACTGATGGTGAAGCTGAAACTCCAATACTTCGGCCACCTGATGCAAAGAACTGACTCATTTGAAAAGACCCTGATGCTGGGCAAGATTGAAGGCAGGAGGAGAAGGGGATGACAGAGGATGAGATGGTTGGATAGCATCATTGACTCAATGGACATGAGTTTGAGTAAACTCCAGGAGTTGGTGTTGGATAAGGAAGCCTGGCGTGCTGCGGTCCATGGGGTTGCAAAGAGTCAGACACAACAGAGTGACTGAACAACAACAACAACAAATACAGTTAAAACAGCTCAGAGACAGTGGAACTAGAAGCAGATAAGTTGGAGGTTATTCCCAGGTGGCTTACCGGTAAAGAACCCATCTGCCAGTGCAGGAGATGTAGGTTAAGCTCCTGGGTCAGGAAGATCCCCTGGAGAAGGAAATGGCAACCCACACCAATATTCTTGCCTGGGAAATCCCATGGACAGAGGAGCCTGGCAGGCTACAGTTCTTGGGGTTGCAAAAGAGTCAGACACAACTTAGCGACTAAACAGCAACAAACTTCTAGATGAAGCATAGTTTCCTATTGAAATACTTTTTTTCTTTATCTTGGAAACATGAAAGGCTCTGGTCATCCTCCTGCCCCTTACAAATTTCCAGGGTTCCCCTTGATCCCAGCTTGCTATATCCACTCTGACCCAGCACTGCTTTATTATTTTTTATTAATATTTATTGGAGTATAGTTGCTTTATAATGTTAGTTTCTATTGTACAGCACAGTAAGCAGCTATATGTATACATATATTCCCTGTTTCTTGGATTTCTTTCCCATTTCGGTCACCACAGAGCATTGAGACTCAGCGACTGAACCACAAGGGCATTGAATCGAGTTCCCTGTGCTACACGCGTTACTGAGTCCAAGCTTGCTCTGCTCACTGCACGACGGGCCAATGAATCCGAGAGACGAGGTGTTGAGGCAAGGAAGAGGCTTTAACTGGGGAGCCGGCAGACCGAGAAGATGGCAGGCTCAGTCAGTTCAGTCGCTCAGTCGTGTCCGACTCTTTGCAACCCCATGAACCTCAGCACGCTGGGCCTCCCTGTCCATCACCAGCTGCCAGAGTTTACTCAAACTCGTGTCTGTTGAGTCGGTGATGCCATCCGGCCATCTCATCCTCTGTTGTCCCCTTCTCCTTCCTCCTTCAATCCTTCCCAGCATCAGGGTCTTTTCCAATGAGTAGGTTCTTCGCATCAGGTGCCCAGGACCTGTTGGCCACATTTGCCGCAGACGTGGGCTGAAGGTCCCGCAGGTGGCACTCGCATGTGGCAGCCTGCTCGTTTGGAAAGAGGACACGGGCCAGGGAGGTTACGGTGCACCTGTCCTTCCACTGGCGGGCAGGGCCGGGGCTGCCCACACCCCTATTCCGTGGGGCTCCAGCTTCTCCCACAGGCCCTGATGACTGTCGCTCACGGCCACCCTTCAGAGGCTGTGCCCTCCCCTGCTCTCGGTGTGTGCCCCCTCCCAGCCCAGGGCACGGCAGTCTCCTCCAGGTGGCCCCTTCAGGTTGCCAGGACAACTTCATTGGAGACTGGAAACAGTCACTCACCTCGTAAAAGTCACAGCAGCACAGAGCTGACGAATCTCTTAAATCATGCCTTCACCACCCCCCCACCGTGTTCCAGCAGAGAGACCAAGGCCTGGACAGGTGACAACACCATCCTTGGACGCTTTGCCCAGGGCCCTGCCCCGCGGAGCCCGCAGATGGAGAGGAACACGTGTGCGAGCTAGGAGAGCAGAAGCCATCTGGCTGAGATCGGAGCCCTTCTGCCTCATTATGTCCATATGGTGCTTAATTCCTCAAAATTTCTGAGAGGAAGGGGTGTTCAGCAAAGAGAACAAAACTTGAAATCATTTATAATAACTGCCAACACATATTTGTCACTTATTCATGAAAAGCATTTCCATTCTGTTCTAAAACTTTCTCTGTAATATATTTTTTAAAATCCTCCCTTTGCACAGAGATTTGGCCCAACTCATAAACAAAAGTGGCTACAGCATCTTTATTGATTGAGTGACACTGCTTATCCAATTTGGTGGCTGAGTAACTACTAATAACCTTAACACTTTTACAACCAGAAAGTCCTTTTTCATGTCTAACTTCACAGATTTTTTTCTCTAGACCTCAGCATGGTATGACGAGTGCTTAGCCAAGCCAGATGGACAAGTCATAAGTAGGTCGTATTTTGCCAGGAATATATACACAATATCTGGCAGGTTCTGTTCAAGGTCCAAGTTCAGGGTTTCAGATCATATCTGACTTGACATGTGAGCTTCTCGATTTTAAATTCTGGATAAGAAACTGTTGGGTGCTGCTGAAATGTATCAGGGAATCCGTTGCAATAAAAACACTCAAAATGGGTCATCCCACATTCCAGCAACCAGGAAACGACACAACAGTAAGATTCCCAGGGGTATTACTTTTCACTTTTAATGACATTGTGTGACCACACATCCCATTTCTCTCTATAATTAGAGCTCATGTATACCTACCTTCATGTGACTATATAGAGCAGACTTTGAAAATATTAACCTAAATTGATGCTTTTGAACTGTGGTGTTGGAGAAGATTGTTGAGAGTCCCTTGGACTGCAAGGAGAGCCAACCAGTCCATCCTAAAAGAAATCAGTCCTGGACATTCATTGGAAGGACTGATGCTGAAGCTGAAACTCCAATACTTTGGCCATCTGATGTGAAGAACCGACTCATTTGAAAAGACCCTGATGCTGGGAAAGATTGAAAGCAGGAGGAGAAGGGGACGACAGAGGATGAGGTGGTTGGATGGCATCACCAACTCGATGGACGTGAGTTTGAGCAAGCTCCGGGAGCTGGTGATGGACAGGGAGGCCTGGTGTGCTGCGGTCCATGGGGTTGCAAAGAGTCAGACATTACTGAGCGACTGAACTGAACTGATTATTTAATACTAAGGTGAAGTTGCTTAAATTTGAATACAGAAAACACAGCTAAAGCCTTGCTTATCTCACAACACAAGTGTAGCAAAAATTAATCCTTTGGGACTGTTGTCTGATGTCTGGCCAGCAAAAGAGGCTGACGACCTAGTATTTCAGTTAGTACGGGGATGATGAAATCAACATCACAGTGTAATCTAAATGACATCATGCTAGGATCACTTTACCTGTTTAACAACAAAATGAGTGTCCCACCCCTGCCTTGGCTTCCCCAGCCTTGGGTATGGTGACTGAGCTGGGACTCTGCGACTACATTTCCCAGAACTCCCTTCTCTGTACAGTCCTGGGTGAACCTTGACCTCCTGGCAGTCCAGTGGTTAGGACTAAGCTCTCTTATGGCAGGGACCTGGGTTCAGGCCCTGGTTGGGGAAATAAGTTTCCACCAGTCACGTGGCCAAGAAAAGGAAGCAAGAAGGAAAACGTGTTTTTATGCTCGGAAGGTTGGAGCAGGGCCCCTGCAGCAGTGAGCGCCCACACACGCTGTTACCCATCTACCAGCTTGCTTTGTTCTGGGCTAACTGCTTACGCAGCTCCCTGGGGAATGGCGCCCGTCTCCCTCGAAAATCACCCACGGCGTCACGGTCGGCGGTGGGGAGACAGTCACACCTCCAGTTTGTATTTTCTCTTCTTCACACCAAGCCTTTTTCTCCTCACCTACGTGTCGGGCTGACCTGTAGGTGGCTTTCGTCTCAACGCCAGCTGCAGGATAGCAGGCGTGATGCCTCCTTCTCACTCCTGCAGTCACGTGACACCTGATCCTCTAACAAACCCCTCATTCTCTACCAGTTGTGGCTCCTCCGCCTCTCCGGATCGAACCCGGACACATCATGGCTGGGTTCCTTGTGATCTTAACGTTGGAATTCAGGCAAGTTTCTCAAACTGTAGCCTTGGGTCATTTCTGATACAGCAAGAAATATGTATAATTAAACTATTGTTTACTGAGCCCTTACTATGTGCAAACACTGTGCTCCCTGCTTTATGCGTATCATCTCACTTAATCTCATTACATGGTTCAAAGCCCCCTTTTATGCTGGTTGACTCTTTCATCATCACCGTTTGGTGGTTCAGAGATTCCTGCTGGGTCCAGTAATAGTCCAGGCTTTGCCATTTGGGATTGCAGACTGGGACCCAGTGCTCTCTGGGGTGACCCTGGGTGCCCTGTCCCACTTTCATTGGAAACACACAGGAGGTGTCTATTAAGAGTGTGTTTCCCCTCTTGCACACCCTCGGTCTTGGCATTAATCGCTGCCCAGATGTACAGACTTTGGCCCTATCCAAGAACTCGGCTCCCCTCTGGCCTCGAATCTCTGCTTGCCTGTCACAGTCCCAAGTGTTGCTCCCCTGAAGCGATGTCTGGGCTCAGTGCCACCTACGAGGATACCCCACCCCTTACTAGACAGTCACCTCTGTCTGGGAGTCACTTTGTCTGGAAGCCCTTCCTCATCAAATACCCTTCATTCGCCAGACCGAGGTGGCTGCCTTCCTTGGGTATATGCCTCCTGCATTTTAAGCATGTTGTGAGCTAGGGGACAGTATTTTTAACTGTGATTTCTTTTTCATGTGTCCTTTGTTTTAAACCCTTAAAGAGGAATAATTTGAAAAATTGTTTCCCAAATATACAATCCTGAACAATTTACTCTGTAGGAAGTAGGGGGTGGCAGGCATCCTCAAATGGATTAAAGGAATCCTAATTACTTACACCTGCAGAAGCTGTCACTTCTGTAAGGTGTGCAATTAGCTGCCCAGGTGTGTGCTGGGAAAATGTGATTGTTTAAGCCTGGGGCACAGCTCAGAGCCCCCCCAGACTGAGACTCTCCTACTGGGGTCATTAGCCCCGCTTGGGCTCTGCAGGCATTTGTTAAGGCGTATTGCATGCCTGGACATAAAAGCAGGTGGCTGAGTGAGTGCACACGCCTGTTTCACATGCAAACAAGTTGTGACCATTGAAAAACACTGAATCCTTCTTACTTTGTGATTGTGAGTTCTCTTTTCCAGCTGAGTCTGGTGGTTCACAGTGTGGCCGGCACGTTAGGATCACCAGGGAGACTCTACAAACCCTGATGTTCAAATTGCACCTAGACCAAGTAAACCAGCTCTCTTGAGCAGCACAGTTTTATCTTCATTTTTTTTTAGTTGGAGGAAAATTGCTTTATAATGTTGTGTTGGGTTTTGCTGTACAACAAAGAGAATCAGTCATAATTATATACATATATACATATCTCCCCCCCCCCAACATCCCACCCCTCTAGGTCAGCGCAGAGCACCAGGCGGGGCTCCCTGGATTATATATTAACTTTCTACAGCTATTGTGAAATGGAGTATTTCCTGCCATATCAGTAAACAAGGATGTCACATCATCGCAATTTCAGGCCTCCAAACATAAATTTCTGAGTCCAGGGGGCGCCCAAAAGGTAGAACAATGCCTGCAATCCAGCAGTTGTCAGCGGCCGCCACTCCCTATGGGAAGCGAGGACCTAAGGATGGGAAAAATCAAGAAGCAGGATGCTGGCCCTAGACAGCTGAGATGCATATGAAAGGAGTGACTTCAGTGAGCCCAGATGCTTGCATCTTCCCATACATAGAAGAGCGCTAAATTCCTTCGTTTCAGGTATCTGGTTTTCCATAATTAACAATAATCTCTAATGTACAGAATACCTGCCCCCTTTGCTTCCAGAGTTAGATATAAACTGACTCCTCCCCCTGCCTCCTCAATTCTCTCAGTGGAACTTGAGATACTGTCTCCCAGGCTTGAAGTCCTAAGAATGACCACCAAATAAAGCATAACTCTCAACTTCTAGGTTATAACTACTTTTTAAGTCGGCACTATCTATCTTACACACGATAATGGATATATGTCAACGCTACTTTCTCAGCTCATCCTACCCTCCTTGCCCCAATTATGTGCACAGCAGGGCTGAGTACTATTTCATTGTAAATATGTACCATATCTTCTTTATCCATTCATCTGCTGATGGACATCTAGGTGCTTCCATGTCCTGGCTATTGTAAATACTGTTGCAATGGACACTGGGGTACATTGGTCTTTTAGAATTGTGGTTTTCTCAGGGTGTATGCCCAGTCGTGGGATTGCTGGGTCATATGGTAGATTTATTCCTAGTTTTTAAAGGAAGCTCCACGCTGTTCTCCACAATGGCTGCATCAGTTTACATTCCCACCAACAGAGCAGGAGGGTTCTTTTTTCCACACATCCTCTCCAGCATTTATTGTTTATAGATTTTTTTTGATGATGGCCATTCTGAATGGTGTGAAGTGAGGTCTTATTGTAGTTTTGATTTACATTTCTCTAATAATGAGAGATGTTGAGCATCTTTTCGTGTGTTTATTAGCCATCTGTATGTCTTCTTTGGAGAAATGTCTGTTTAGGTCTTCTGCCCACTTTGATTGGGTTGTTTCTCTGATACTGAGCTGTGTGAACTGCTTATATATTTTGAAGATTAATCCCTTTTCAGTTGTTTCATTTGCAATTATTTTCTTCCATTCTGAGAGTTGTCTTTTCATCTTGTTTATAGTTTTTTGTGCAAAAGTGTTTTATTAGGTCCCATTTTTGTTTTTATTCCCATTAATCTAGGAGGTGGGTAAGAATCTTGCTGTGATTTATGTCAGAGCATACTGCCTATGTTTTCCTCTAAGAACTTTATAGTTTCTGGCCTTAAATTGAAGCCTTTAATCCACTTTGAATTTACTTCTGTGTATGGTGTTAGGAAGTGTTCTAATTTCATTCTTTGACACACAGCTGTCCAGTTTTCCCAGCACCACTTATTGAAGATGCTGTCTTCAAAGACTCAAATTGTCTAAATGACTATACTACCCAAAGCGATCTATAGATTCAATGCAATTCCTAGCAAATTACCGATGGCATTTTTCACAGAACTAGAACAAAAAAAAATTCACAAAATCTATGGAAACAGTTCAGTTCAGTTGCTCTGTCATCTCCAATTCTTTGCCACCCCGTGGACTGAAGCATGCCAAGCTTCTCTGTCCATCACCAACTTCCAGAGCTTGCTCAAATTCATGTCCATCGAGCTGGTGATGCTATCCAACCATCTCCTCCTCTGTCGTCCCCTTCTACTCCCATCTTCAATCTTTCCCAGCATCAGGGTCTTTTCAAATGAGTCAGCTCTTCACATCAGGTGGCCAAAATATTGGAGTTTCAGCTTCAGCATCAGTCCTTCCAATGAATGGTCAGGGTTGATTTCCTTTAGGATTGACTGGTTCGATCTCCTTGCCGTCCTAGGGACTCTCAAGACTCTTCTCCAACACAATAGTTCAAAAGCATCAATTCTTTGGTGCTCAGCCTTCAACTCTCACATCCATACAGGACTACTGGAAAAACCATAGCTTTGACTAGATGGACCTTTGTTGGTTAAGTAATGTCTCTGCTTTTTAATATACTGTCTAGGTTTGTCATAGCTTTTCTTCCAAGGAGCAAGCGTCTTATAATTTCATGGCTGCAGTCACCATCTGCAGTGATTTTGGAGCCCCCCCAAGAAAAGTCTGTCACTATTTCCATTTTTTCCCCATCTATTTGCCGTGAAGTGATGGAACTGGATGCCATGATCTTAGTTTTTTGAATGTTGAGTTTTAAGCCAGCTTTTTCAGTCTCCTCTTTCATCAGGAGGCTCTTTAGGTCCTCTTCGCTTTCTGCCATAAGGGTGGTGTCATCTGCATATCTGAGGTTATTGATATTTCTCCTGGCAATCCTGATTCCAGCTTTTGCTTCATCCAGTCCAGCATTTCACATGATGTACTCTGCATATAAGTTGAATAAGTAGGGTGACAGTATACAGCCTTGAGGTACTCCTTGCCCAATTTGGAACCAGTCTGTTGTTCCATGTCCAGTTCTAACTGTTGCTTCCTGACCTGCATGCAGATTTCTCAGGGAAACACTAAAGACCCTGAATAGCCAAAGCAATCTTGAGAAAGAAAAATGGAGCTGGAAGAATCAACCTCCCTGACTTTAGACTCTACTACAAAGCTACAGTCATCAAAACAGTATGGTACTGGCACAGAAACAGAAATATCGCCCAACGGGGCAGCACAGTTTCAAAAGCTCCTCAGGTGATCCCAGTGAGCTGCTGAGTTTAAACACTAGTGCTCAACCAGTGGTTCTCAAGCTTTAGCTGCATCAGAACCACTTTGAGGGCTTGTCAAAACCCATGCCAGAGATCAGTAAATGTGGAAGGGTGTTCAATATTTTGCATGTTTCATATAATGTTGTCAGTGCTCAAAACAATGAATTCCTTTTGCATAAGAATAGGTAACCTTTTTGTTTTTGCACATACAACAGGCATTGTGCTGAATGTTGTCGTCATTAGCTAATTTAGTCATTTTTACGAGACTGTTTCATTCTCATCCTTCAGGTCTCAGAAAAGGTGCCAGACTGACATGCCTCCAGTCTGCCCTCTAGAAAGGCACTTGTATCACATCACCTGGGCCCTAAACACAGCCTGTTCTCTTATTTCCTCTCTTCTTGTTGCAAGTAAGCTCCATGATGACAGAAACTTACCTGCCTTCTTCACTTAGTGGCAAGCATTCCACAGACCCTTGCTGAATGTGGGTCTGTTGTTCCTGCAGAGAAACCCTGGGAAAAAGGTACCATTATGGCCTGTATTTCACAGACCAGGACATAGAGATACACAAAGTCTAAGAAACCTGTCCAAGATCACAGTGGAGAAACTGAGATTCAACCTGTGTCCTTACCAGAGCTGGGCTCTTAAACCACTATAAGAATTACCATGTCTTAAGTAGCAACCTTCCTTCACAGCAAGAAACTGAATTACTCAGTTACTAAGAATGTCAACTCTATCTGCTTTACTGCCACTTAATCCAAAGCTTATTTTTCCCCAAATAACTATTAAAAATCCAGAACCAATACCCATGTGGCCAACCTGTAGTAATAGCGGCAATTTCTTTCCTATTTAAAAACTGTACTGTCCACACCAGAAACCTACCTCCAAAGTCCCAAAGCAGGTTGAAGATGTCCATCTCATATATAATCACATTACAGTATTTAAATACATAATGCTGGTATTTAGTGGAGGAAAAATCACATGAGAACAAATGGGTGTGAATAATCTGACTTTATTCAGCATGCTAATACAGTTTAAACTGGTAATAAATTAGTATGTAGTTGTCAAAAATATTGGGTACTTTCCAAGAAAAGGGTTTCTGAATGTGTACACTGAAGTATATGCAGAATCCTCCGATGTGGAGTTACTGAAGAATGGAGTGTCTTTCTCTGTAAGTCATCTTTAGTGTTTAGAAAGGTTTCGACTACCATTCCAGCTCCTGCAAACTACGAAGCCTGAAATTATAGTACTGAATTTAGAAATCCCCCGATTGTAACAGATGAGGAACCCACTGGTCTTGTGAAAGATTACAAAGCTAGCAAGTGACAGAAACTGGATTACAAATCAGTCCTCAGAGGGGCTCTGAAATGTCTGTGAAGCTAAGCAAGGGACACCACAGAACTCTAGTCACATCTGCAAGACCCTGGTTTTACTTTCTGCTTAACATAGGATTAAATCCTCATGTGTTCTTTGTGGTTAACAGATGTAGTGACTCAGTTGCTTTTGGAAATGAAATCGTGCCCGTGATCACATTCCTGAATATCACTGGTCACTAGTGCCACTGGCTTTTCTCCTGGGACATTTGGACTTGGGCAACTTTTCTTCCTGCTCTTATGCTCACAGCAGAAGTGACATTAAAGACATCTATTCCTGTTTGAAATTCATCATCAGTTATCGGTATCTACAAAACCATCAGATCTGAGTGTGGGATGGTTTCTTTTTTCTCTTTGCAATTCATCCCCACCAGTTAGCACACACCCTGCTCTGTTCACTTGAGCCATCACTGGTTTCAAAGCAGCTGTGGATGACTTCCGGGCTGTCAGTGTCCCAAACAGTGATTTCTCAACACATCAAGAACATGCCGTGTGCTTCATATAACGTACCAAGCAGTTTTGGCATACAATTTTTGGTGATTTACTTCTCAGTCTAATGGCTTCATATAGCCATGCTATTGGCAGGAGAAAAAAGGCCACTGGCCTGTTTTAATTTAAACCCCTGAGTGTACAGCACATTTATTGGTTAGTAATAAAATGCTCACATTCTGGCAAGCTATTTTTCTCCTTAATTGCAGGAGCCAATTCCACAACCCGCAAGACATCAGTTAATTTTACGTACACACAACAAAGGTGTGTACATAAAGGGAATTTTGGAATTTCCATGCAAGTGATTCTGTTTCTTACTACTCTCACGATGTGGCAAAGGAAGACCAATGGCCTATCTTTGTATGTTTTTCTCCAGGGCAACGATTCTCTGCTAGAGTGAATGTATGTGTGGTTGCAGCTTCTAGAGGCTTATTATATATGCCCTTGGGCTTTCCTGGTGGCTCAGTCAGTAAAGAATCTGCCTGCAATACGGGAGACCTGGGTTCGATCCCTGGGTTGGGAAGATTCCCTAGAGAAGGGAACAGCTACCCACACCAATATTCTGGCCTGGAGAGTGCCCATGGACAGAGGAGTCTGGCAGGCTGCAGTCCACGGGGTCAGAACGAGTCGGACACAACTGAGCAACTAAGCGCAGCACATATATGCCCTCAGGGGCATATTTAATTAGAACAGGCATCTCATTTTCAAGTTCATCCTTAGTAAATACAAGAGTTGTTATCAAAGCTTTACCTTTTAGGACTCGTGACTTGATTTGGTGGTAGTGATGAAAGCATGGACACCAGCCAAGAAGACTTGATGTTAACCCCTATCTAGAGTGAAATTTCATTAGCCTTATCTAAAAACAAACACACACACAAGAACCCAGATACAGAAATATTAGTTGCACTGATCTCACAAAACCACTCAAGCATTTAATTAAATAACTAAGTAGGTATAGTTTTCTTCTCTCATTGTTACCAGTTTCACTTCCTTTGGCTGTTTTTTATCAAGTCCTGTTTTTCAAGGAAAACGCAGAATATTGATAAGGAAAGTCCATATTCTTTGACCATTTTTTTTTTAACTTTTCTTCTTAACTCACTAACTTTGTGAGCTCAGTATATTTTTTCTTTGCACCACCACCAGAACCCAGTATATGAAGTATAATGAAATGGCATGTTTAACAGAACACAGATCCCTGACGAAGGTCAGCGTGCTGAGGGAGTAGAAGGTGCAGTCCCAATGGACTAGAGACAACTGACTTCCTTCAGTTTACAGCAGCAAAGCTGATGTCAAACTGCAAAGAAAGGGCTGATTTTAAAAATCTTCATAAGCGACTAAAATAAAGCTCTTTAAGTTAAAGAAACCTAATGCTTTGAGGTAGATGATGCTGTTGTCAGATAATGACGAATAGCGTAAAGATATAAAAATAAAACTGAGGGGAAAAAGTCACAGATTTGAAATGATCTTCTTTTATGTTTGGATGGAAAATTAAGAACACTTCCAATTCAAAGTTTTAAGCACAAAATCCAGGTATGTCTTGTGGTGGACTTGCTTCTTCAACTGGAGATGAACTTGGCACCCGATGGAAAGAATCCAGACTCTCATGAACAGCAAACCACAAAATGATTGTCCCCGTGAAGAAGCCAGTGACTCTGCATTAGACTTTTCCAGCTTGCCTCATTCCCCAAGTTCAGCTTTTAGAACCGAAAAGTCTTCTTCAGCATTTAACTAGTTCTTTATTGGTGGAAGGGGCTGGGACTGTCTCTCCACACGTGAACTGATCCTAAGACAGAACAAGAAATCACATTACTCACTGAGTGTCTGTGTCGCAGATGCATCAATAGTAAGATTTCATTTTGTTACAATCAATCTTGCTCTGTTAAGTCTCTCCTTTGCTCTATGACTTCATCCTTGGTCAAAGTCAGCACCAGAAACATAATCTTGAAAGTGTATAAGTTTTTAGACCCAAATTCATATTTAATGCCCCATATTATTATCTTAGGCGGCACTAGTGGTAAAGAACCCACCTGCCAATGCAGGAGAGGTAATAAACATGGATTTGATCCATGGGTCTGGAAGATTCTCTGGGGGAGGGCATGGAAACCCACTCCAGTATTCTTGCCTGGAGAATCCCATGGACAGAGGAGACTGGCAGGCTAAAGTCCATAGGGTCGCACAGTAAGACACGACTGAAGTGACTTAGCATGCACACACCTTACCTTATAAACATACATGTCCATCTTCACTAGAGAGCTCCCACTTCTCAGAAATCATTTATAAAACACATGTTATATCTTTTAAGTTTCTGTATTAATTACTACTTGCACTACTACTTCTTCACTAAGTTTCTGTATTAATTACTACTTGCACTACTACTTCTTCACTTCAATATCTGGTCACTCAAATACCTGTTCTCTTTAAAGTAATTACTTTTTCCAACTAAAGTGGGTAGATCTTTATGTTTCCAAGCACAGATAATCTGCAAATTAGCTACTTCATAAATGAAGTTCAACCTCTGATGATTTATCCTGGCTTATGCCAGCCACCTCGGGAAACCTCTGCCTCCCAGGTTACTCCTCATCTCTTGCAGTTTTATCCCCGTAAGGATCAGCCTTATTCCATCCCTGTCAATCTCTGACTCCTGCCCAGCACCTGGAACCCTCCCACTGTGTTCTTTGGAACCTATGGTCCACCATCAACGTGAGGCTCCATGTTCTCAACCTCTGTAAAACAGCCTTCTTGCTCTAACACAGGGTTCTCAATGGGTGGTGGAAAGAAGGTGTTACTTTAATCTTTGGGGACATTTAGCAATCGGTAGAGACATTTTGGGTTGATGTACTGAGGGGTGCCACTGGCATCAAATGGGTAGAGGCCAGGGATGCTACTCAACAGCCTAAGTGCATGATCACCTGACTTAAGATTGCAGTCTCTCCTTATACCAGCACTCTTGCTCACCCTTATCTGTTCTCTATTTTTTCAGAACACATTTAAGTGCAAGAATAAATTAGTAAACGGCTGAAGTACAGCCTAAATTATAGTCTGTTTCTGTCTAAGTGTCTCGTTCCCACCTTGCCTATAACCACTCTAGAGTTTATCCTTAAGAATGTTAAGCACTGTTATGTGACAATCAGATCTCAAGAACAACAAAAACAAACACAACAAACTCAGAAAATAGAATGTTAAGTCTCTCAAGACTCCAGTCAAAGTACTGACCAAAAGTTGGGGTCGAGGTGGGCAGTCATAACATTTATTTTGTTTTCTATTGTCAACATCTTTGGATGAAAACAACAGGACAACTAAAGACTAAAATGAAAATTGTAAAATTCCAACTGTGACTTAGCTCAAACAAGATAATGCAGTATAAGTCAGGTAAGAGATACTATAAAACTGTTCCTTTCAAAATAAGTCCAGGAGCTCTGAATGATTTTAATTACCTTTAAATAATGGAGGAATAAAGACTTTCAATTAAATAATCTTTATGATCATTTTCCTCTGTATATTCATTAGATACAGAACAGTTTATTGACTTCTCCAAAAAAAAGTTAATAAATTGAGCTTTTAAAATTTCAGTTTACAATATAATACAAAAATTTAATTTACAATTACTTATGAATGGCTTTTTAAAATTCGTTTAAAAAACATAGCATTTTCCTAACACAGCATTAGAAAACAATCTGCTGAACTTACCTATCACAAACAGACTGCTCAATGTTCTTGCAACCCTCTCCCCGCCCCCGCCTCCCGTTTTAAAAACTGACTCCTTACCTTGTCATAAATCACTTTTATAATGAGAGAGCAGCTAGGGCACGTTGCCACGTCTTCCCCATTCTCCAAATCTTCCTATAAATAAAATTAAACACCGTATGGTCAGCGCAGCCTTGCCTTGGCAATCTCCTCCTCCCCAATCCTCACTTCTTGGGCAAGCTCCTTAGAGGCTGGCCTCCCCACAAGGCAGTTCAGTTCAGTTCAGTCGCTCAGTCGTGTCCGACTCTGTGACCCCATGGACCGCAGCACGCCAGGCCTCCCTGCCCATCACCAACTCCTGGAGTTTACTCAAACTCAAGTCCATCGAGTCGGTGATGCCATCCAACCATCTCATCCTCTGTTGTCCCCTTCTCCTCCCGCCTTCAATCTTTCCCAGCATCAGGGTCTTTTCCAAGGAGTCAGTTCTTCACATCAGGTGGCCAAGGTATTGGAGTTTCAGCTTCAACATCAGTCCTTCCAATGAACACCCAGGACTGATCTCCTTTAGGATGGACTGGTTTGGTCTCCTTGCAGTCCAAGGGACTCTCAAGAGTCTTCTCCAACACCACAGTTCAAAAGCATCAATTCTTCGGCGCTCAGCTGTCTTTACAGTCCAACTCTCACATCCATACACGACTACTGGACAAACCCACAAGGCACATGAGGACCAAAAGCACCTCCCGAGAGAAACGCCAGCCCCATTCTTCCCTGGAAGCGTCACTTGAGGAAAAAACACCCAGGAGAGTGAGTCATGGTTCAGTCGTCTCAAAACCCACCCCCCCTCCTCGGAAGACAAAACCACACTCCTTCCCCCAAAACGCATCCTAGGGAGGGGAAGCTTGAGCGGCGGGGGCTGGCGAGAAGACAGGTACACGCCGCCATCCACCCACCCCCCTCAGGCTTGACTGAAGGCCAGAACCAAGTGCCCACAGACCGCGCAAAGTACCGACTCTGGTTCCTGGCACGAGACAAGGACGGAACTCCGCGTGAGGCTCCAGGCCGCGGGGAGATGGTGGCTTTAGGAGCTGCTCCAAGCGGTCTGGGCCCATCGGCAGCGGAGTGTGGGGGTTTCGGCGGCTGTGTGGAGACTCCTGACTGAGCGGTGGTGTCCCGTGTCTCATGTCCGTGGACCTCAGGCCTTAAGCAGACTCCGTAGGAGGCCCCAGCCGGCCTAGGTAGCGTCAGCCCGGCCCTTGGCGCCGCTGGCGGAGAGCGCTTAGCGGGGTGAGAGGCGGCGGCGGGAACTGCTCAGCCGCCTGGACCTCCCGGGTGAGGGACGGAAAGCCCCTCAGGGGTCTTGACTCGTCAGTGACTGAGCTCCGAGCAGCGCGTAGCTTGTGGTCGGGCCGCGCTCGGCTGTCCAGGCACAGCCCGGCCTCTCCCTCAGCCCAGCTTCCCTTCAGAGGCCCGTGAGGTGTGCGGTCGAAAGGACCCAGCGAGGTCTGTTGCGCGGGGTTGACGCTCAGTCTTCCACCGGCGCTGGGAATCGAGGTGTCGTTCCATATCAGTAGTCTTTAAACGGAGATACAGAGAGTCAGATGTCCTGACCCAGATCGCACACCTGGGACAGGAAGAGCCTGGCTGTCCCCAGAGCCTGGGAACAAGTGACTTAACTGGTGTTGAACCACAATTCCGGGAGTTGGTGATGGACAGGGGGGCCTGGCCTGCGTGGGGTCGCAGAGTCGGACACGGGTGAGCGGCTGAACTGAGCCGAACCACAGTTTCTTCTTTGTAAGAGAAATGGAATCGGCACGCAGTTATTATAATACCATGAGGCCTTAATATACCTTAAAGTGAAATGCAGATAAAAGGTGATATGTCTTGCTTTGGCAAATGGGGTTTCATGGGAGTTTTGCTCTATTACTAAGCATTTATTCAAATCTTGGTAGAGTAGGAAGGCAGTGGGGAAAAGCCCTACTGAGAAGCCGATCTGGGCTCAGAAGATGACTGTTTGGATCTAGATCTGGGAGCTGGATACTTACATTCTTTGGCCTTATTTCCTCTTCTGACTGAAAAAGAATTGGATTAGAGATGATTTACAAGATTCCTTTTAGATCTAACATTTTACTTTTGCGTGGAAATAGCGAGTTTTACTTGGTTCAGTAATCACATATACCGTATTTTATGTTAAGATAATACATATGCATAATACATACGTACACATCCCTATGCTTATTTATGCATGCACAAACGTTTGCATGAATTACGAATTTTGTGTGTGCTGAAGTTCCAGCTGGTTTAGCTCTTTTAAAGCTTGAAAACCTAATGGCAGAGGAGTCTTAGGGAGAAAATTTGGAAGTTCCATTAAAAAGGTTTATAGAATATTTCAGAGGCCTCACAAACATTCAGTTTTGCTTAATTAGAGATCTAACCAGCAGTTGGGAAATGTTTGTTAAACATTTGTTAAACTCATTGAGGGTTAACTGGACTGATTCTGCTCTGAGTAAAGGAACAGAGAAGCCTTTTTGGTAAAGCCTATGTAGCTCAGAGGCTGATCACTGTGTCTTTGTAAACAAGGATTTTCCCGGGTAGCCTCTTGGAGAGAGGAGGACCAAGGAGAGTTGTTAGTGTCTACTCTGTAGTCCCAGTCATCATTTTGAGGTTGGGAATCTTTTTTGTTCTTCAGTACTTCTGAGCATAAGTGCCTCCAGAATAAAGGTGAGTTGTTTTTGAAGGTCCAGAGATGGGTGCAGTCGTATTTGGTTCATGAAAGTGTAAACTGGTAGACCTTTTAGAAAGCAGTTTGGGTCTGTCAAAAACAATTTGCTGAGGAATTTTGAAATCTGAAGTTAGTAATCCTAAAAGTTACAGGAGTTGTTGGATAATTTTTCTTTGTAATTTCTTTGTAATTTTCCAACTTTCTTTGAGTAGGTATTGCCTCAAATAGAAAAAGAAAAGTGAATGAGCCACTTTATTAATAGTAGTTGACACTGTGTGCCAGACCCTGTACCAGATGGTGTTTACATGCATTATGTTATTAAAACAACGATGTATAAGTTTCACTCCCATTTTTAACACTGGGAAACCTGAGGTTTAGAGGCTTAGGTTTAGAAACTCGCCTGAAAGGGCCAAGCCGGTGAATGGCAGTAAGCTGTGGTGAGAACTTGGGCCTGGCTGAGCCCAGAAACTGGGTCTTCATGACCTTGAGTGCCATCTGTGATCTGATGGTGCTTGAAGCAGAGCTGGGTTGAACAGACAGCTCTGGCACTCTACAAAGTGCACAGATTTCCCTCTACTGCTACTACTTCCCCTGAGACCTGATTTCGGGGTCTCCTTGGCCTTGCGTACTGCTTTCATCCTGCCATCTGTTGCCACATCCCTTGTTTGGCCAGAGGTGGGTCCCCTCATGGTTCTGTCAGTTTGAGTGTATACTGTGCTGAAGAAAGGAGAACTGTAGCAAAACCTGGGATGCATTATTTTACGCCACCCAATGTTTTTCAATAAAACATAACAGTGACTACTGAACTACATTTATTCCTAGAAAAGAGTGAACACATTTCATAATGAGATATCTTTGGACTCAGAGAGTATGACAAAAACAAGTTTACTAGTTGCTGTACAGTCATTTGAGATCACAAATTTGTGGCTTAAAAGTAATTTTTTAAAAATCATAACGCTGCTGATTTGGAAAATAACAGTGACCAAAATTCTTAGCATGAGATTGAAGTTAGAACTAGGTCATACTTATGTCTGGAGAAGGAAGTGGCAACCCATTCCAGTATTCTTGCCTGGAGAATCCCAGGGACAGAGGAGCCTGGTGGGCTGCTGTCTATGGGGTCGCACAGAGTTGGACATGGCTGAAGCGACTTAGCAGCAGCAGCAGCATACTTATGTCATGAGTTATGAGTGTTGTTGTAGGTCAGGCTGGGCAGTTGTTTTTATTGGCACATAACCCACTGCCTCTCTAGATTGGGGTTGATTTTTAGTGGTCCTCCTGCGTGCCAGGTATTTCCCCAGACATGTACCTCTTTCAGCAACCCAGTGAGGTAGTCTCGGCATTTTCATTTAAAAAGGGGAAGAGGTGACTGGCCCAAGGTCAAAGGCTAGGAAGGAGTCAGATCTGAGCCCGGTTCTGCTGGTTCTGAGTCCAGCACTCTGCAGTAAGTTGTATTTCACTCGGGTTCCCTTTCCGAATGCTGAGAGCCCCTGTGCTTCCTCACTGGCATCTGGGATTCGAAATCAGCAGTGCCGTTCTAGCTCTGAGTTTATTTCTGTGCCTTCATCCTCTTTGAGGCATTCATGGGTTTTTTTTTTCTTTCTCTCACTGCTTGTTCACACGTCATCCTGTCTCAGCAAGTGATCGGGCTCTAGTTCCAAAATCTAGTCCATGTTCATCTGTTTCTGTCTTAGTTTTATTCTGTCTGAGCTTAGCCTGGCACCTTCTAACTGAACTTCCTGCTTCAACCCTTGGTCTGTTCTTTACAAGGCAGCTGGAGTGATCCTTTAGTGTGAATCAGATCACGACCCTCCCCTGGTTTGTTCAAACCCTCCAGTTGCCTCCCTTTGCCTTTAGAAGGCCTACCCCCTAGCTGTGGCCTGCCATGGCCTGGCATGTGTCTCCCTGCCGGGGCTTGTCTGTCACGGTCCCCGGCTCTCTGCTCTTCAGTCACACTGGATGTGCTTCGTCTCACACACCAGCCTTGTTCTGTGACGGGGCCTCTGCTCCATTGCTCTGCACTTAACTTGGCTGCCTCTTCCTCATTGTTCAGGTCTCAGCTCAGACTCCTCTTGAGAGAGATCTTTCCTGATATTCCCCAGCCTCCATCACTCTTGTTTCCTTTGCGCACTTACTGTGATCTGTGTCTTTTAGTTATCTGCTGTAGACATTGTGATGAAAGCTTCCTGGGATGGCAAAGGCCTTGTGTCTGGTTCTTTATCGTGTCTCCGCAACCTAAAATAAAATAGTGCTGGGTACCCAGTAATTGTTAAATAATTTGAATGTACTTGTTGAACAGAAACTAGTATAGTTCATTTTAAATCTTAAATTTAATCTTTTGCTTGTAGGATTGCTTAAATGGCTATATGTTTCATTTAGTATTTATGATACTTTTCTTTGTTTCAGAAATAAAATAACTTTTTGGTGAGGTAAGGCCCAAATGAGGATACAAACGTTGATGGAATATTCTTTTTTTGTGTGGTTTTGAAAATTACTTAATATATGTTTATTTTCTATAGTTAATTAATGCTTACATTGAATGAATAAAACCATTGGCCACATTTCAAGATATGGATAGGTTTTTTCTTTTTTTTTTGGTATTGTTTACTTCTTTATTTTTTGAATGTGGCATTGTTTTAATTTTTTTTTTATTGAAGTATGAGTGCATGCATGCTCAGTTGTGTCCTACTCTTTGCAACCTCCTGGATTGTAGTCTGCCAGGCTCCTCTGTCCATGGAATTTTCTAGGCAAGAATACTGGAGTGGGTTGCCATTTCCTACTCCAAGGGATCAAACCTGCATCTTCTGCATTGGCAGGCCGCCTGGGGAGCCCTTATTGAAGGATAGTTGATTTACAGTATCCGTTAGTTTCAGGTGAACACCACAATGATTCAGTTATATTGTACATACATGTATATAAATCAGATTCTCTTCCCTTATAGGTTATTACATATTATTGAGTATCGTTCCCTGTGTTATGCAGTAGGTTCTCACTGGTTATCTGTTTTGTATATAATAGTGTGGATATGTTAATCTAAGCTTCTAACATATACCCCCGCTTCCTCTTTGGTAACCATAAGTTTGTTTTCTGTGTCTGTGAGTCTGTTTCTGTTTTGTCAATAAGTTCATTTATATCATATTTTAGATCCACATATAGGTGATACGATATGATTGTTTTTCTCTGTCTGACTTCACCTAGTATGTTAATCTCTAGGTCCATCCGTGTTGCTGCAAATGGCATTATTTCATTCTTTTTTATGGCTGAGTAATATTCCATTGTGTATTTTATCCACAGTTTTATCCATTTCATCTGTCAGTGGACATTTAGGTTACTCCCATGTCTTGGCTATTGTAAGTAGTGCTGCAGTGAGCATTGGGGTGTGTGTATCTTTTCAGTTGTGATTTTCTCCAGGTACATGTCCAGGAGTGGGATTGAAGGATCATATGGTAGCTCTATTTTTAGTTTTTTTAAGGAGCCTCCATACAGGCTATACCAATTTGCATTCCCACCAGGAGATCTAACCAGTCCATCCTAAAGGAGATCAGTCCTGGGTGTTCATTGGAAGGACTGATGTTGAAGCTGAAACTCCAATACTTCGGCCACCTGATGTGAAAAGCTGACTCATTGGAAAAGACCCTGATGCTGGGAAAGATTGAGGGCAGGAGGAGAAGGGGACGACAGAGGATGAGATGGCTGGATGGCATCACCGACTTGATGGACATGGGTTTGGGTGGACTCAAGGAGCTGGTGATGGACAGGGAGGCCTGGCGTGCTGCGGTTCATAGAGTCGCAAAGAGTCGGACCCGACTGAGCGACTGAACTGAACTGAACTACAGCGTAGAATGGTTCGTTTTTCTGCACACTCTCTTTAGCATTTAGTATTTGTAGACTTTTTGTTGATGGCCATTCTGACTGGTGTGAAGTTATACCTCATTGTAGTTTTGATTTGCATTTCTCTAATAATTAGTGATGTTGAGCATCTTTTCATGTGCCTTTTTTGCTGTCTGTGTGTCTTTGGGGAAATGTCTGTTTAATCTTATGCCCATTTTTTGATTGGGTTATTTTTTTTATATAGAGCTGTGTGTGTGTTTTAGAGATTAAGCCCCTGTGGGTCAGTCACATTGTTTGCAAATATTTTCTCCCATTCTGTAAATTGTCTTTTTATTTGGTTTATGGTTTCCTTTGCTTTGAAAAGCTTTGAAGTTTAATTAGGTTCCATTTGCTTATTTTTGTTTCTATTTTTATTACTCTAGGAGACAGATTAAAAAAAATCTTTCTGCGATTTCTGTCAAAGAGAGTGCTGTCTACGTTTCCCTCTAGGATTTTTATAATATCCAGTCTCACATTTAGGTCTCTAATTCATTTTGAGTTTATTTTTGTGTGTGGTGTTAGGGAGTGTTCTAATTTCATTCTTTTACATGTAGCTGTCCAGTTTTCCCAGCACCGTTTATTGAAGAGACTATCTTTTCTCATTGTATATTTTTACCTCTGTCATAGATTAATTGGCCATAGGTGCCTGGGTTGGTTTCTGGCCTTTGTATCCTGTTCCCATGGATCTATATGTTTGTTTTTATGATACACCCTACTCTTTATGACTGTAGCTTTGTAGTATAGTCTGAAGTCATGGAGTCTGAGTCCTTCAGCTCCACATTTCTTTCTCAGGATTGTTTTGGTTCTTTGGGGTTTTTTTGTGTTTCCATACAAATTAAAACATTTTTTTTTGTTCTAGTTCTCTGAAAAATTCCATTGGTAATTTGATAGAGATTGCATTGAATCTGTAGATTGCCTTGGGTAGTATAATCATTTTGACAGTATTGATCCTTCTAACTCAAGAACGTGGTCTGTCTTTCCATTTGTTTGTGTCATCTTTGATTTCTTTCACCAGCTTCCTGTAGTTTTCAGAGTATAGGTCTTTTATCTCCTAAGGTAGGTTTATTCCTAAGTATTTTATTCTTTTTGATGTATGGTATTGCAATTCTTTTCTTAATTTTTTCTTTCTGATCTTTCATTGTTAGTGTATCAGAATACAACGTATTTCTGTGTATTAATTTTGTGTCTTGAGACTTTACCAAATTCATTGATGAGCTCTAATAGTAAATTACTTAGTATATATTAATTTTCTATAGTTAATTAATACTTACACTGACTATATAAAGCCGCTGGATGTGTTTCAAAATATGGATAGGTTTTTTCTTTAAATACCTTACTGCTTTAGAAGGCACTTTGAACACAGTTTGAGAAAATACCCTTTATTTACCAGTAGGTGGCACTCTTGGTCATGGTTACTATTAAAAAACAAGATTTTAGAATTTTAAAGAGAACAGCTCTTAAAAATTAAGTTTTCTTTGTTTTCCAGTTCAAGTTGAGCAGTAGATCAAACAGTATAATCACTAAAAGATGTGTCTTAGATGAGGGCAACTCATTGTGGCGATAGATGTCCCAAACATTGAGCAGAACAGTGTGACCATATTTGCCTACATATCAGTTAAATTTTGTCAGGGAGGTTGGCCCCAGATGACATGTACCTGTTATCAGCCCAGCCTCTGGTCTGGTTGTTCATGGGGTGGAGACCCTAAGCAGCAGGAGATACAGATGGGACAAGAAAGATGAGTGGGCATCCCTGGTGGCTCAGTGGTAAAGAATCCAGCTGCACTGCAGGAGACGTGGGTTCGATCCCTGGGTGGGGAAGATGCCCTGGAGGAGGGCATGGAAACCCACTCCAGTATTCTTGCCTGGGAAATCCCTTGGACAGAGGAGCCTGGCGGGCTACAGTCCATGGGGCTGCAAAGAGTCGGACACGACTGAGTGATGAAACAACAGCAACAAGAAAGATGAAAGAGAGAAGCAGCAAGAGAAACAGACGAGAGAAGAGGGAGCGTGAGGAGGAGTGGACGGAAGGGGGCGTCACTGAGTAGGCTGGCTGCGAGGCGACACCTGCTCATTACAATGAGCCTGTGCTTCTACCGTTAAGAGACAGGAGTGCATTTTTGTTTTGTTTTTTAATAAGTCTATTTGTCTGTTTTTGGCTGTGCAGGGTCTTCGTTGTGGCTCAGGGGCTTTCTCTGCCTGTGGAGCGCGGGCTTCAGTAGTCGTGGCGCACGGGTGTAGTTGCTCCTGAGCCTGTGGAATCCTCCTGGACCAGGGATCGAACCCATGCCCCCTGCATTGGCCGGTGGACTCCCATCCGCTGTGCCACCAGGGAAGTCCCGAGATGGTACTGCTTTTGAACAGCTTCCCAAACATTGTTCTTATATATTGTCTCTGCCATTGCAGGAACTTGGTGAGAATTTCAGATGGCACTGTTTGTGTCCCAACCCGTGTGTATGCCAAGGGTCTCAGTGTAATTCCAGGATCAGAATATTGCATGTCAGCCAGCCAGCCAGCCAGCCATACACTTACTGACTCCTAAACTCTCATGGACTTCTGAAGTAAGTTTTGCCCTCTTTCTTTCAGTGATTAATATACCATTTTTGGTTTAGTACATTCAGAGGAGAGAAACTACGTTTTATGTGAGGTGGAAAGAGGCCTTTTACTTCTTTCATTTACTAGAGAGAAAAACAGCAAGTAGCATGTTTATCCACAATGGCAAGAAATAGATCTTTTATCCAAAGACTAGTTAGAGAGCAGTGGCTTTTTAATATGATTTCGTTGTAACTGAACAAATTACATATGATGATTGTCACCTTTCAATTTATTTACTTTTATTTCCTGTCTGTATCTTCTAAAACATCTTCAAGCTCCCGAACGTCTTTGTTTTGTTCATGTGGCCCCAGGGCCTGCGACGTGATAGACTCTTAATAAATATTTGTCCAATGACGGGCTAAATTAGTGAGTGTGGAATAAGAATGTAGCACATTTCCCTTGGAGTAGAAGTGTAGACGTCACTTGAATATTTTCTAACATTGTATTTGTTGTGATTCATTTATATAGTACCTCCCAAAGAGCTCAGGAAATAGAGTGTTCACATACATTTTCATTTATTCTGAAGCCGACTAAGGTAGGAAAGGACAGATACATATGGCAATGTAACTTGTTGAAAGTGGCCATCCTTAGCAGTGTGCTTCGTGCTAAGTTGCTTCAGTCATGTCCCACTCTTTGAGACCCCATGGACTGTAGGGTTAGACGCCTCTGTCCTTGGGATTCTCTAGGCAGGAGTACTGGAGTGGGTTGCCATGCCCTTCCCCAGGGGATCTTCCCAGCCCAGGGATCGAACCCATGTCTTTTATGTCTCCTACATTGGCAGGCGGGTTCTTTAGCACTAGCACCACCTGGGAAGCCCATTTAAGGAGGATTTAAGAATTAGAAAAAGAGTGATAGGAAGTGAAGAAAATATCTCATCTGACTCCCGATCAGTGGCTTTCCTGATAGGCAGTAGTTTTTAGAATTTGATGTGTTGGAGAATCTTTGTTTTTTTTTTCTTTAAACTTGATTTTGAAATTTGACATGTAAATGGAAGTACATAAATTCTAAGAAGACTGCTTGGTTGAATTTTTAAGACAAAATGTTTCGGGGGAGCAGTTTTAGGTTCACAGCAAGATTGAGGGCAAGTACAGGGTTTTCTTTCTACTCCCTGCCCGCACACATGCACAGCCCCCCATCGTCCACAGCCCCCACCGGAGTGGGTGACCCTGCACCGACGCGGAGAGTCACCCCAAGTCTAACAGCACGGCTCGCTCGTAGTGTCGTATGTTCTGTGGGTGTGGACAAACATATGATGACATGTGTCCATCATAATGGTACCATTCGGAGTATTTTGACAGCTCTGAAACTCCTCTTGTGTTTGAGGAATTTTTTTCAAAAGGAAAACATGCATGTAATCAACATTCAGATTAAGAAACAACTCTGTCACGGCCACCTCACCATGGGTAACTGCTAATTTGATTTCCAGCTCCACAGATTCATTTTTTTCTTCTTTTGTACTTTGTATGACTGGACTCATAGAATAGGTGCTTTTGTGAGTCTTTTCTGTCATTCTTTTCGTTTACTGAGGTATTGGTGTTATTCACTTGTGTTATTGCCTGTGGTCGGAGTCTGTTTATTCTCATTGCTGTGAACCTCAGAAAATTTGTCTGCCCTTTTCTCTTTATCTCATAAAAAATACTAAAGACTTACGTGGTGCTCCAGGAGGAATATAATTACTGGGCAGTTATAAAATCTTCTCTCCTCTTCTGTGATAGCGTAAGATCAGTCCCATGAGCTTGGTCAGAGATTTTGGAAACTAACAGAGGGCAGGAATATTTGACAGCACCAGTAATTATTGACACATATACATCTATTGTGGGGATCACTTGACTCAACTCTAAATAGTGGCAGCAGTTTTGTCAGGGTGAGGTTAGGTCTTTAATCGTTTTGCTGTTAGATCAGCTCATAGCATCAGCAACAAAAGTCCAAACTCTCCTTCACTGGCCCCTAAGACAGTCTGATGTCCCCTACTCTTTTCTGGAAGATTGTGATGCTCAGTTTGATGTCCCCCAGGAAGCACCATGGTGGTCGTGATCCCCAGGTTGCTGCGAGGCTCTCTGGGTGCCATCTGCACTCAGGCGGCTCCGCTGAGACGGACACCCAGCGCTTTGCGCCACCTCACTCAGAGCAGGTGAGTGGTCACCTTCAGTGTCATTTGAGGTGGATGTTCAAAGAGCCCGGACCTGCTGAAGACGGCGGGAGGCAGGTCGTGGCATCTTTCTTAACTGTGCGTGCTGTCAGTGGGTGGTAAGCTTTAGTTAGTACGTAGATTTCCACGGGCTGTTTTCTGGGATCCATGATGTGATATTGTATCCCGGACATCCAGTTATATTGTGTACCGGACGGCGTTACTTTACAGTTACAGGTACTGGATAGTCACGATAATTAATACTGTAGTTAATTTTTAGGAGGATGATACTTAGTAACCTAATTTTACTTTCTATTAAAGTGTAATGAAATCCAAAAGGAGACCTGATCACTTGGAGAGAACCGCAGATGTCGTTCGCCAGGAGGTTTGTATCTTGGGCCAGGGCGGGTTCTCCTAGCTTGCAGTCTACACACAGTTAGGCCCGGCTTACCACGAGGGCTTTAGGTGAGCTTGAATCCCTTTGAGGGACAGTCCGGGCAGGTTGGTTCTGTTTCTCTCCAGGACTTCTCCAAATGTGACAAAGGACGACTGATTTGAAAAGATGATAGCCAAATACTCCAGTCATTCCCTTTAAACTGAGAATGGATGGATTTGTTTCTGATGAAGGGAGTGTTGTAGCAATGGAGGGAAATGGCCTCACAGGCATAGGTTTAGGGTGCTATATTAGGAAGAGATCCTCCTTTAGAGCACAGTCTTATGAGTAGCTTGCCTTTTCTTTCTTTTTTGGCACCGTGTCTCAAAGTCCTTGTTCTTATCCCTACTTTAGAACAAGTTCTTATTTCATCAAAAGGGAGAAAGCACTAACATCTGAGAAAGGAAGGTGAATGAGCTCTCGTTACCTTCCCACGTGCAGATTTTTTCCTCCATATTCAGACCATGGAAGGGCTAATCCACCAACCCGAAGGGGTGTCACGGGCTGGGAAATAAAGGATCCTCACCCTTTACCTCGTGAGTAACCCCGTTTTCTTTTAAAAACATAGATTAGATATTTGATTTTTCTTCTGAATGATTCTCCAATGCTTGGATTGTGTTTAGCTTAGTTTTACAAGTATTTTATACGGAGGAGGGTCGCCCACTTCTGTGAGCGCGGCCGGGGACTGTATCGCTGCTGCCGTTTAACGTTCAGTGTTAACAGACTTCAACGTGAGAGCGTTATTTAGACTCCACTTTCCGAGCTTATTCTACTTTCAGGAAATTGCTTTGGGACAAAGAGTGGTGTGTTTGTGGATTCAGCTTTAAGCCTGTGCGTTTTTGAGGTGTCTGTGTAAAAGTAGTTCAGCATAATAGATTTATGGATGTGTAGGAAAATATGCTTTTCCCACTGATGATAAATCTGAAAATACTTTTTTTGGTTTGTTCAACACAACAAAATTGCTGATTCTGTAAATGTTTTATTTGTTAGAATTCCTTTTTGAAAAGTGAAACCTTGCCAGTTCTGAAGAAAAAGCAGTTTATTTAGCAGACTTGGACTGTACTTTTTTCTGTTGTATTTTGAGGCAGGTAGAGTTAGACTTGAGTTCAGCAGCCTTCCTTAAACGGCCAGATAGTGAGTGTTTTAGGTTCCCAGGGCCGAGCTGTCTTAGTTACGGCTACAAAACTCTGCCTTTGGCGTGTGAGGATGGCCCTAGGCAACATGTACGCAGATTGGTGGGGCCGTTTTCCCACCAGTAAGACGGTATTTACCAGAACACCCTGATTTGGCCTGTGGTTTGATTGTAGTTTGCCAATCCCTCAATTAGAGTAGCATTTCAGAATTTGCCAGGACAAAACTATTGAGACTTGTGAGAGGTTGTTTTGAGCCAGGTTTAAGAAAACTTGACAGAAAGTCAGTGTAAGCTCTGTTAGTGTGATTGGACAGCTGAGGGTTTTAACGCCCGGAAGTCAGAGGTTTGTGGGGTCATTCCGATTGTGGCATCGCTGAGGGGGAGGCGGGGGCGATTTTTTCCAGCGGCCGCTCCTCCCCTGTTTCTCCTTTCCACTCCACCACGCAGAACGAGGAGCAGGAGCTGCGGGCGGGGGCTGGGTAAAGCGTGGGGGCATTGGGAGCCGTGACCTCCGCGGGGTGAGGGGACCAGAGCCTCACCCGCGCCCCCGGAGGGCAGCCCCCCGCCGTCGAGCAGGCCCTCACTCGGACGCAGGGGCACCACTGGCTCCTCAGGCCTGGCCGGATCACATCCGCATTGCCTCATCTGCTGGCCCTGCCGTGTGGGAGAGCGCTTCACAGAACTCCCCGCGGTGTCATTTCCCGTCAGCTGCAGCCTGTGAGGGTAGCTTGGCCCCTGCCTCTTCAGCAGAGGGGGCAGAGCCTGGAGCCAGAGGCAAGCTCCATGTCTGATTCCTGGTCCCTGGGACCCTGCATCCAGAACAGGGCCCTCACCCCGTCAGGAGTGTCCTTTCTGTACTCGCGGGTTTCCCTCTGCAGGACTCCCTGAATGGCCATCCCGTGACGATAATACCTCTTACTTGGGGCTTACAGTGCCATACTGATGCAGGAAACTGAGCTCTGAACTCCAGTTCACGTTTTTTTCTCTTAAGGATCCAGGGTAAGCAGTCTGGGTAACCTTAGAGATGTCAAGGAGATAAGAGTAGAGATACTGTAATGCATAAGGATTATTCAGGCAAGACTAAGCTCTCACCCCAGGAGTCACGCACTCCCTGCTTGGCCTCTGTAGAGGGCTGGCGCTCTGAGCAAGACATACTCTTTTCATCAATTACTGGGAGATTTTGGTAATGAAAGAATTTTAAACTTACTAATCGTTATGTTTTCTTTGAGAAATATACCAGACGCTAGGCTAGGTCCTGGGGCTGCAGTGTTGAAAACTATGGATAAGGTTCCTCATCTCAGATTCTCAGTGGTCAGAAGAAACTGATTCTGTGCACCTGATTAATTCTAATGCACTAATCCTTTTTCTTCCTCCCTCCCTCCCTCCCTTTCTTTTTTTTAAAACTAAGTTTATTTTTATCAGAGTATGATTGACTGACAGTATCATGTCAGTTTCAGGTATACGGCACAGTGATTCAGTTATAAACATACACACTTATGTGTGTGTGTGTCTTTTCAGATTCTTTACTTACAAGTTATTGCAAAATACGGAGTATGGTTCCCTGCGCTATACAGTAGGTCCTTGTTGATTATCTATTTTATATATAGTAGTATGTATATCTTAATCCCTAACTCCTAACTTATTCCTACCCCTTTCCTTTTTGGTAACCATAAGTATTTTCCATTTCTGAGTCTCTTTCTGTTTTGTAATAAGTTCATTTGCATCATTTTTTTTAGATTCTACATATAACTGATACCATATGATATTTGTCTTTTTCTCTCTCTGGCTTCAGTTCATATGATAATTTCTAGGTCCATCCATGTTGCTTTAAATGGCATTTTCAGTCTTTTTTATGGCTGAGTAATATTCCATTATACATAAATATAAACACACATATGTATTATATATATATACGTACCAAACCTTTGCCCGTTCATCTGTCGATGGACATTCAGGTTGCTTCCATGTCTTGACTGCTGTAACCATTGGGCTGCATGACCAGGGATCAAACCTGTGTCCCTTGTATTGAAAGGCGGATTACCATTGGCTCACCAGAGAAGTCCCTTGTAGTTTTGATTTGCATTTCTCTAATGATGAGCATTGGTGAGCATCTTTTCATGTGTTTATTGGCCATCTGTATATCTTCTTTGGAGAAGTGTCTATTTAGACCTTCTGCCCAGTTTTTGATTGAGTTGTCTGATTTTTGATTTGAGCTCTGTAGTCTATTTGTGTATTTTGGAGATTAATCCTTTATTGGTTGCATTGTTTACAAATATTTTCTCCGATTCTGTAGGTTGTCTTTTCATTTTGTTTATGGTTTCCTTTGCTTTGCAAAAGCTTTTAAGTTTAATTAGGCCCCATTTGTTTATTTTTGTTTTTATTTCTATTACTCTAGGAGATGGATCCAATAAGATAGTGCTATAATTTATGTCAAAGAGTGTCCTGCATATATTTTCCCTTAGGAGTTTTATAGTATCCAGTCTTACTTTTAAGTCTCTGATTCATTTTGAGTTTATTTTTGTGTGTGGTGTTAGGGAACATTCTAATTTTATTTTTTTACATGTAGCTGTCCAGTTTCCCAAGCACCACTTACTGAAGAGACCATCTTTTCTCCATTGTGTGTTTTTGCCTCCATCATAGATTAATTGGCTGTAGGTCCGTGGGTTTATTTCTGGGCTTCCGATCCTGTTCTGTTGATTTCTGTGTTTGTTTTTATGCCCGTACCTCACTCTTGGTGACTGTAACTGTGTAGAATAGTCTGGAATCATGAGTCTGATTTCTCCAGGTATACTTTACTTCCTCAAGATTGTTTTGGCTCTTCAGGGTCTTTTGTGTTTCCATACAAATTAAAATATTTTTTGTTCTAGTTCTGTGAAAAATGCCTTTGACAATTTGATAGGGATTTGATTGAATCTGTAGATTGCATTGGTTAGTATAGTTATTTTGACAATACTGATTTTTCCAATCCAAGAGCATGATATGTCTTTCCATCTGTTTGTGTCATCTTTGATTTCTTTCATCGGCATCTCATAGTTTTCAGAGTACAAGTCTTTTATCTCCTAAGGTAGGTTTATCCCTAGGTATCTTATTCTTTTTGATGTGATAGTGAATGTGATTGTTTCCTTTCTCTTTTTGATCTTTCGTTGTTAGTGTATAGGGATGCACCAGATTTCTTGTATTAATTTTGTATCCTACAACTTAACTTAATCACTGATGAACTCCGGAAGTGTTCTGGTAGCATCTTTAGGATTTTCTATGTATAGTATAATGTCATCTGCAAACAGCAACAGTTTTACTTCTTTTCCAATGTGGATTCTGCCCCCTCCCACCCCCCGCCCTTTTTTCTCTCTGATTGCAGTGGCTGGGATTTCCAAAAGGTATGTTGAATAGAAGCCGCAAGAGTGGACATCTTTGTGTTCTTCTTGATTTTAGAGGAAATGCTTTCAGCTTTTCACTGTTGAGTTGATATTAGTTGTGGGTTTGTCATATATGACCTTTATTATGTTGAGGTGGGTTCCCTCTAAGCCCACTTTCTCGAGAGTTTTTGTCATAAATGGATGTTCAGTTTTATCAAAAGCTTTTTCTGCGTTTATTGAAATGGTCCTATGGTTTTTGTTTTACAATTTGTTAATATGTCACACTGATTGATTAGTGGATATTAGCACATTATTCATCAGGGAATTTTTGCAGAAATTAATGCTTAAAGCCAGTGATTTGTTATATAGGGAATATTGAATATATAGTGAATATTGAAAGACTGGTCAGTAACATTCGGGTAACAAAAGACGTATTAGTACGTCTCTTGTCGCTGATGTGTTAAAAAAATTTTGCCCCTTTGAGATAAATCCCACTTGATCGTGGTGTGTGATTCTTTTACTGTACTGTTGGATTCATTTTGCTACTATTTTGTTAAGGATTTTTGCATCTATGTCCATCAGGGATGTTGGCCTGTAATTTTCTTCTTTTTGTGGTATTTGTGTCTAGTTTTGAAATCAGGGTGATGGTGGCCTTATAGAATGAGTTTGGAAGTATTTCTTCCTTTGCAGTTATTTTGGAATAGTTTCAGAAGGATTGGTGTTAACTCTTCTCTAAGTGTTTGATAGAATTCACCTGTGAAACCATAAATCACAGTTTCAATTTCAGTACTTCTGATTGGTTTGTTCCTATTTTCTCTCTTTCTTTCTACTAACTTTGGGTTTTGTTTGTCCTTCTTTCGCTAGTTGCTTTAGATGTAAGGTTGGATTGTTTACTTGTGAGTTTTCTCATTCCTCAGGTAAGCTTGCATCGCTATAAAATTGCCTCTTAGAGCTGCCTTTGCCGCGTCCCGTGGGTTTTGGGCGCCGCGTTTCCATTTTCATTTGTTCTTAGGTGTTTTCATCTCCTCTCTGATATCCTCAGTGATTCGTTGGTTTAGCCTCCACATGTTTATGTTGTTTGCAGTTTTTTCCCATGTAATTGATTTCTGATCTCATGTTGTGGTTGGAAGAATTACTTGATATGATTTCAGTTCTCTTTAATTTACCGAGGCTTGCTTTGTGGCCTCACGTGTGAGCTGTCCTGGAGAGTGTTCATGTACATTTGAACCTTGCTACTTCCAGATGGAATGCTCTATAAATACCACTTAAGTCCATCTGATCTAACGTGTCATTTAAGGTCTGTGTTCTTTTGTTCTGTCTGGATGATCTGTTCATTGATGTAACTATTATGGCGTTACTGTTAATTTCTCACTTTTTGTCTGTTAACATTTGCCTTATATATTGAGCTGCTTCCTGTGTTGGGCACACGTGTATTTACAATTGTTATATCTTCTTCTTGGATTGATTCTTTGATCATTTTGTCCTTCTTCAAAGTGGGCCCACTTTGCTCAAAGATCAGAGTGTCCTTCTCTATCTCTTGTAACAGTCTTTATTTTAAAGTCCATTTTGTCTGGTACAAGTATTGCTGCTCCAGCTTTCCTCTGATCCCCATTTGCATAGAATCTCTCTTTCCACCCCCTCACTTTCGGTCTGTGTGTGTCACTAGATTTGAATTGGGTCTCTTGTAGACAGTGCATATATGGGTCTTGTTTTTGTATCCATTCAGCCAGTCTGTGTCTTTTGGTTGAAGCATTTAATTCATTTATATGTAAGATAATCATTTATATATGTTCTTACAGTCAGTCTCCTACATATGAATGAGTTGCATTTTGGGAGTGCGTTCATAAGTCCAGTTTGTTTGTAAGTCCAACAAAGTTAACCTAGGCATCCAGCTTTTACAGATAATGCCAGATGTGAACTAATGTGCTTGGACATATGAATACATGTTGCATCTTTGAAAATTAACAATTTGAAGGTTTGTATGTAGGGGACTTACTGTATTGCCGTTTTGTTAATTGTTTTGGATCTGTTTTTGTAGTATTTTTTCTTCCTTTGCTCTCTTGTTCTTCTGTGATTTGATGACCATCTTTAATGCTGCATTTGGATTCCTTTTTCTTTTTTGTGTGTGTATCTATTATAGATTTTTCCATTGTGGTTGCTGGGTTCTGATTTAGCAGTCTGTGTGTGTGTATATACATTTCCGTTGTGGTTGCCGGGTTCTGATTTAGCAGTCTGTATGTGTGTACATATATGATTGTTTTACGTTGCTGGTCTCTTAATTTCAAATGCATTTCAAAAACCCTGAGCTTGTACGCTCCTCTTCTCATGATTACTGGTCTTGAGGTGACTCATATTTGTGTGTGGATTTTTCCTCCCTTTACTATATGTCTGTCTTTACCAGTGAGCCTTCCCATTTCATAATTTTCTTGTTTTTATTTGTGGCCTTTCCTTTTCCATTTAGAGAAGTTCGTTTAGTATTTGTTGTAAAGCCGGTCTGGTGGTGCTGAATTCTTTTAGCTTTTGCTTGTCTGTAGAGCTTTTGATTTCTCCATCAAATTTAAAGGAGAGCCTTGCTGGGTATTCTTGGTTGTAGGTTTTTCCCTGTCATCACTTTAAATATTGTGTATCATGCCAGCCTCTTCTGGCCTGCAGGGGCTTTGTTTTGATTTTGTTGTGCTTTGACACCAAGTTGGAGGCTAGCGGGGGCTTCCCTGGTGGCTGAGACGCTAAAGAATCTGCCTGCAGTGCAGGAGACCCAGGTTCAATCCTTGGGTCTGGGATGTTTCCTGGAGAAGGAAACGGCAACCCACTCCAGTATTCTTGCTTGGGAATTCCATGGACAGAGGAGCCTGGCCGGCTGCAGTCCTTAGGGTTGCAGAGTCAGACATGACTTAGTCCTGGAGGAGATGATGGTGGCTTAGAGTAGGGTGGTGGGGATTGGGGTGGGGCTGCTGCGATTCACAGGTGGGGTGGGGGTGTACACACAGAGAGAAGAGGACAGGAGACCCAGAGACTTCAGCTTTGGGGTTTGGGTCATCAGGGAAGATGGTAGTGGTGGCACATACTTGTTAAAGCAGAGAACAAGTTTGGAGAAGGGAATAAAGGGCTGTCTGGGGATAACCTGGGGGTGGGGGGTGGAAGGTGGATGGAGTTACAGGTGAGATGAGATCAGCCATGAGCTTTGAACCTACATGGAGATTCATTATGCTGTTTTTACTGGTTTTGTATGTGCTTCAAGTTTTCCATAGTAAAAAAGGGAGAAACGTTGAGAGGGAAAGGTATTCTGTGTTGGATTATGTTGTTTGAAATGGAAACTGAAGTTGGCAGTTGAATGTATGAGGTTTGAGTTCGCGGCTGGAGATGAACGGTGTAAGCCACGTGGAGAGGAGGGGGCGGGCTTGCGGGACTCCGCCTAGGATGCGCCCACATCTTGCAGTCAGGCAGAGAGGACGGGCCAGAAACGGGGCAGCAGGGTGGTGAGCAGGTGTGGGTGGAGCCAGGGGGAGGAGCGCTGCCCAGAGGGCGTGGCAGCCACGGGGATCCCGAGAGGCCAGTGCCGGGCGTCGTGCAGTGGGTGGTGGGCCACCGGAGCGACCACCTTCCGTGCACTGAGTGCGAACGCCTGGCAGGCTGTAGGGGGGAGTCGGGCGGGAAGTAGGCAAGTGGAGCCAGGACGGTAGACCGCTCTTCAGTGTTTTATGTGGATGGGGGCAGAGACATGGGGTAACAGCTCATGAAGGGAGAGGCTTGTTTTGTGTGTCGTATGTTGAGAAGCAGCAGAGCACAGGAGTCACGTGCCTGGATTCAAATCTCAGCTTTGCCACTTAGCAGCTCTGGGACCTCAGTTTTCTCACCTGCAGAGTGGGGATGTTAGTGATACTCGCTCCTTGGGGCTGTTGTGACAATAAAGTCAATCACTGTACATGCAGTGCCTGCTGGAGGTCTCCTCATGTGAGGCGGGCGACCCTGATGCGTGCGTGTGTTGTCATGGAGACGAGGGAGCAGAGGGTGCTGCCTGAGAGAGGGAGGGCTTGAGGGGCAGAGAGCAGACTCAGTCAGGGTGGGCGGGTGAGTCTTTGGGAGGAGCCGGTGAGCGCATGGTCACACCAGGCCCCGGTGCTGACAGCGCAGCCACTGAATCGGTCGTGCAGGTGGCAGAGTGTGCGCACTTTCCTCGCCAGTGATTGACTTCCGTGAAACCCTCCTCTTGTGATCAGATTCTACTCATCAGGTTGCTCTACGGCCTCAATTGAGATCATGTCTCTGGGCCTTGGTGTCCTTACGTGTTAAGATGACACACTGTTCTTGATAACGACTGAATGTCCTTCAGCCCTGAAATGCTCTGTGCCCCGATTGTAGTTTTGTTTTAGGTGGTCTCCAGTCCTAACTTGGTCTAAATTTTTAAACCAGCAAAAGAATGAATGGGCGTGGACAGAGGAAGGCAGCCGGGTTTCCCAGAGAAAGGCCCATTTCCTGCAGAGACTTCTGTAGCCGCAGGAACCTCAAAATACCATCCATAGAACCTTTCAGTCAGTATGATGGCATTTCCTTTCAGGTGCTGACTCTGTCAAACCATTAAAAATGTGTGCCACTTAGAGCTGGCAAATGTATTGTTATTTTATTGAACAGTAGGAGAGTCGAGATGTTATTTTATGGAAAACTTCGTTTCCTGCCATGTGTTTTAACTTAGGACATGGCTAGCCGAGGTTTCAGTTGCAAAACCTTCTGATTCATCGAGTATGAGAACAAGTACAAATGTTAAAACATATAGTTTCTCCGTCGTGTTTTGCTCTCTCACTAAAAGTAGGGAAAGAATAGCGTAAAGCCCGAGCCGTGATTACAGGTCTTAATGCGTGAGATGGTTTTCAGAATGAAAATGTGGCCTTTGAAAAGGTTTCGTTAATGTTCTTCACTCTGCATCACCAGAAATCTGTATATAGTGAACAGTGTTTGTATTAGGAAGATAAAATGTTAAGAGGGAGACATGTCTTTAAAAATCATGGATTGTGCAAGGTAGTTTGCATTGTTGCCTAGATTATTTAGGCTAATAGCTTGATGGCATTTTACATGGTCTGGCATTTGCTGACCAAGCAAGCTCACGTTTCAGCTCAGGTTCTCTGCGCCTTCTCCCACCCCCTCCCTCCCATGACTATGAACGTCACTTCCCTGTCACCAGATGACTCTTGGGAAGGGTTTAAAGCTGGCACTTACCTAGATTTTAATGAATCTGACAGACGCCCATTAAACTGTTACAGGTGAAATAACCGAGCTCTTGGCTGTGTTTCACGGATTATTATACTGAAAGAAAATAATGAAAACAATGTTTCTTTTTTGTAAACCTAAAAAAAATAGAGAATATTAACGTAATGGAGGGTCCTCTGATGATCGTGGTTACTTGCTTTGTAATCAGATGTTTAGAGAGTGTGGCAAGCGAAGAGTCCTATCCCTCTGCAACAATCCCTGTCTTCCCTGCCGTCTTCTGTGTTTGAATGTGAACTAGGCCAGGCTTTATTTAATGGTCTCCCACCACCTTTCTTTCTTTCTGTTTTGACCATATAAAGCTCCTGAATTTCTACTAATCTTTGTTTTAGGAACCAGTTTTAGGTCACTCTGAATTAAGAGTTTTGATCCATTCTGCAAATATTTACTGAGTATTAACTATGTGTTTACCCTGTGCTTGAGATAGGGAGTTGATCTAGACGTCGATTCTGTCTCCTCCTGCCTGCAGGAGGCTTGTGGTCTGCGTGTGGAAAAGATTTGTTCATGAGTATTCTATTTACATAAAACGTGCTAAGTAGGATAGACAGGCGGAAACGACAGAAATTCGGGTGAGAAGAGTGGGGTTCCTGGCTCGGGGGCGGTGGGTGAGCGAGGGGAGGAGGCGGAGCTTGGCCAGGCTGTGTGTGCCTGTGCCCGGTGTGGGTTGATGTGCTGAGTCCGGGGTGGACCCAGAATGGAAGCCCCGGCGCTGGAAGGCGGCTGCTTTTGCCGGGTCCCTGAGGGAGGCACGGCCTTCTCTGCCTCTGCCCCACCGGGGCCAGGCCCCAGGCTCCAGAAGGCTTGTGCAAGGAAGGCGCGTGGCGGCTTCAGTCGTGCGTGTCAGTGACTTTGCCGCTGGGCCAGAGCTCCCAGGTGCTCCAGGGCCAGGCAGACCTGGGTGTGAGTGTGGACTCAGCCATGCCTGAGTGATCGTGAGCAAGTTACTGAACCCTCTGGCTCCTCTTCTGCAGAGTGGAGGGTAACAGTCCTGCCTCTTGGGGTGGAATATGGTTACCATATTAGCTGAATGAATGAAGGTGCATGAAACATCCACCTCAGAACCTGAGTGCACCTGTGCTAGATGCCCCAGGAGTTGGCTGATATCACAGAGAGTGTAGGTGTGAGCTGGCAGTTGGCAGGAAAGGAATGCTGCGTTGGGGTGAAGGGACAGTAGCTTTGGGAGTGCTTGAGGGCCTTCGCCCGAGGTGGAGAGCAAGCAGGGGTGAGGCTCCTGGTGAGGAGCGGGAGGAGGAGCAGGGGCAGGAGGACCAGGTCAGGGAGGCGGCGGGGCCGGGGGAGGTCAGCGTCCCGTGTCCCAGGCAAGGAGGAGGCCTCGGGATGTGCAGAGGAAGGTGGAAGCATCCGATTCAGAGAGACCAGGGGGGCTGAGAACTGAGACTGGGCGTTGAGTTTGGTTGTCGGGGAAGAGGCCCACCAGCCCTGGGGGAGGTGACAGGAGGGCAGCAGCCAGGTGAGCTTGGGTACTGAGAGCATCCCGGGGGCAGGGAAGGTTCTGTGGGATCAGAGAGTATCGGTAGATTCTGGGGTTAAAGACTGGATTCTAAAATAAAGACAGTGTGGCTTTTAAGATGGTTCTAGCAAAATAATGTGGAGACTGTGGTTCCAAGGCCACCGTGCTGTCCGTGAGCACCGCCCCCTGGGGTGGGGTGCTTGGTCTTCGAGGCCCTGTGTGGTGGCAGCGATGACATGACCTGTGCAGTGGTGCATGGACCAAGTGTAAGATTGCCTTGTAATAACATACATCCTGGCAGACTCATGCATGGACCAAGTGTAAGATTGCCTTGTAATAACATACATCCTGGCAGACTCATTACCATTGTGGGGGACTGTAGTAAGTGATAGCATGCTGCGGTTCATGGAGTCCCAAAAGGTCGGACAGGACTGAGTGACTAAACTGAACTCGCCTTAGTAGGGGAGGCCTCCTGACCTTGACAGAGCCCCAGGGCGCCCCCTGGTGGAGCCAAGCCGGTAACACAGGCAGAAAGGCTGTGTGTGGACCCCTGCTGCTGGTGGGGTTTGCTGCCGGGAGTGGAGCCCCAGCTGCAGGCGGCGGGGAGGGTCCTGCTGCCTTCCCTCTGCTGTTGCGGAGAAGTCCCGGCTCTGGGAGGAGGAGAAACCCAGAGGCAGAAGAAACAAGGAATGTGGGAAGTGGAACCATGGGGAGCTTGAGGAATGTGGGGCATGGATGACGCTGGACTGAAGAGGGCCTGACTCAGACACATCATTTAAAACAGTGCTTCTCCAGAGACCTGTAGCCAAAGGCGGTTTTCGTTGTTGTTTGAAGGTTGTGAACTGTTTATATCTTGCAAAATACAATAAAAATTAACTGGAAAAGATAAATGAAGAAAACAAAGACGCGGAGTAGGAATCCAGTTTGCTGTCTGTTGTTAGATTCAACAGACAGTTTACTCTTTGAAATTGCTAAACAAAAAGTTTCTAAGTGTTCGCTTTTCATTTGTGAAGTCAGCTTGATTTGGACTCTGGCAGGCTCAGGACAAACACAGGCTTGTGGCTGACCGTGGCTCTCATTAGCGTGCTTGCTCCAGAGCAGCCAGGCTGCAGGCAGGGCCTCACGGGGTTGGGGGTCGCTCTTTCCAGAGCCCCTAGCCTGGTGCCAGCACACGCTGCACACAGCAAATACGCACTTGTTAAACAGTCCCCCTAAGAGACAGTTTTTATACGCAGAATAAAATTCAGTGAGTATGATAGCAAGTCTCCCAAAATAATTGAAATTTGTTCATCTGGTGGTAGGCGGAATTCTGAAGCAAAGTATGCTTTACCTTGTTTTGCAATTTTTTTTTTGTTTTGCAGTTTTTGAAAACCACATCTTTGTAGATTAAAAAAAAATGTAGTTAGTAGAAAGCCAGTCTGTTCCTGAGTTGAGCGCACCTTACGTCAGCCAGCATCATCTTTTGCTTCCAGGTCGTTTCGGCAGCCAAGGTGTGTGGAGTAGCCAGAGAGTCCCCGTCGGTGAAGAGGCTCCGCCTGCTCGTCACCGATAAAGACTTTTCCTTTAAAGCCGGCCAGTGGTAAGTGGCTCTTGTGTTTCCTCAGCGTGTGTGTTCAAGGTGCCCTCAGACGTCAGAGCTTCTTTTTCCTTCTAGAAAGGACTTCTGTGACGACTGTTTCTCCCGGGGAAGAGGAATTCCAGGGCGTCTCCCTTCAGCCGGAGCCTCTTCCTGGCGTGGAGAACCTGATTCCTGTCCTAGCCTCAGGGCCCACCTTGGTTCTGCGCCCCAGAGCCTCTCAGCCGTAGATGAAAGTTGCTGCCTTGTTTTCCAGAGGGAGACAGAGCGGCTGGTCGTAGTCAGGACCCGACAACTCCAGCCGTTGATGCTCTTCTGCAGGGCTGGCTGCCGATAGAATGCACCACAGTCGTCTCCTCTGCTTCAGTTATGTGTTGCTGGGGTGGATACATTTTTAAAAAATCAGCCTTTATGTCAAACGCATACTAAACACAGAAGTCTGAAACTGATTATTGCAACCAGTCTTGTCACAGAAGTGCCCACCCTCGCGCCTTGTCTGGGTTGAGTTGAAATATCTTGCTGAATTTGTTATCGGGACACCCCCCCCACATCGGACCCAGCCCGCATCACACTCACAGCTGAGGGCTGGTCAGTGTGCTGACAGAGGAGCAGCCCAGGTGTACCGCTGTTCCCGCGGAGGGCCTCACTGGGCGGCTGAGGAAGCTGGATCGTAAATAATGCAACCCGTGTTTCCTTAGGAAAGGTGTGTTTGGGTGTCTGTTTCCTTTATTTAAATCCAGCATTCATTTCTAAATGAATTTCGGGCATGTCAATCTTGGTCGTCTTTCTTAGGAGTCACTTGACTAATTTTGGCAGTCCATCTGGAAATGTGGTTTTGTTAGAAGGAGGATGTGTGATAATAGCAAGAGTTAGCAGGCTTGTGTTAATAGTTTGCTTTGAATTTAGAACCAGAAAACAAGATGCTGATTGCAATAATTTGCGCTTGTGAAGCAATTTACTGCAATCTTTGCACATGTTCAGTGATACATATTAAGTGCATTTGGGCTGTTTCAGAGGGGGGTGGGGTTGGCAGCATTTTTACCCTTCAGAACTAGTTTAGCAGTTATTGCGTTGAAAAGTGCAAACTTCAGTTGTGAGGATCTGTCTTTCCACGTTTCCCCTCCGGGGAAGTGCGCAGTGTTATCTGTGTGCCTTGCGCTTGGCGTGGTGCCGACTCTGACCCCGGGGTCCCGATGAGAAAATCCGCTTGGCGTGGTGCCGACTCTGACCCCAGGGTCCCGATGAGAGAGAGCCTTTGCCTCGCTCTGCTGCTGCCCCCGCGGTGTGCGTGCGAGTGTGGTAGCGTGTGCAGACTGTAGTTACCTAGTAGGAAAGCGTCATCATTTCCTAGCGATACACACAGATTAGGGTCTCCTGTGAGCCTCAGTGGAAGACTCCTTGGGATAGGTGCCCCATACGCCGTGTCGCTGAATGGCTCCGGTAACCCCGTCCACGTGGGGGCTGGTTGAGTGCATGCCGGACAGAGGGCAGGCGTGGGGTGGCGGGTCCGCCCCAGCTGGTCCATGTTTCCCTGCCAGGCGTGTCAGTTACTCAGCCCTGGCTCCTGAGCCCGCTTCTGTAAAAGGCTGCTGCCTTAACACCGCCTCGCCGCACAGCTCTGGCCACCGTGAGCCCTTTGGCCGTGTGACTTGGTGGTCACCGAGGTGGTGGCACTGCTCCGTCCGCACCGTCACCGGGGTGGCTGGCACGCAGGCTCTCTGAGATGGCTGGCTCGGCTGTCACCCCACGTAGCACTCGGGGGCGGGAGGGAGAGTGGATGTGGCTGCCGTGCAGCCCGCGGGGTTGGGGTGGTCAGAGTGAGAGCTGCTGGAGGTGGAGGGGAGGGCGGTGCCGGGCTGTGACCCCTCGTCCCGGACTTGTGAGTGGTGGCCCCCGCCGACGCCTGCCACGCTCCGAGGGGAGGCGCAGAGCCACCTCTGGGTGCGCGAGTGCACGCTCTGCAGCCTTGGGCCCTGACCCTCGGGTGGACACTCCCAGCCTGGACCAGGGGTGGTCCTCTGGGGCTGTTCGCTGCTGTGGTGCCTTCTTCCTGACCCTCCGAAGGAGACTGGTTCCTGTACTGAGAGCCCGCTCTCAGAACTGACACATCCAATCCAGAGAGAAAGGGAGAAACTCCTTCTGACCCGTTTTCCGCATGAGCAGGGCTGAACCTTCCGGGTTTCTCCCACCAGGAGCTCAGGGCTTAGCAGGCAGCTCCCTGGGGGGTCCTGCTCTGGACCTTTCTCGGAGCTCCCCTGATGGAGGCAGGAAGGATGGAGCTGGGTGTGGCACCCACGGTCTCCCCTCACCCGTGAGGGCCCAGGGTGTCGGTGCTGTGGGCGGGTCCTTCCTGGGGGCTGTGCCATGCGTCCCACGCCTGCCGCGCTGCCTTCCCACCTGCTCTGCCTTCCCACCTGCTGCGCTGCCTTCCCACCCGCCGTGCTGCAAGGTGGGTGCCTTCCTTTTTGCTCTGGGCTTGGGTGTCCACGTCCTTGAAGAGGAAGGAGTAGTACTTTGGTGTTATAGGGTATGTCAGGCATTTGGCACAGTGCCTGATGTTTACGTTATGCATTTGTTTCTGGTGTCTGTTGTAGCCAGTACTTTGCTCCGTCCGTCAGAGAGCATCTGTGCTGGTGAGGTCCTCAGTGAGGAGCGTCTGTGAGGTCCTGGGGACAGACTTAGCGCCTCGCCAGCCTCACGCACACCGAGGCTGCTGTGGGAAGAGCAGCCGGCCTGCGAGGAGTGGGCGGGCGCACGCCTCCAGCGCTCACTCCACGCCTGGGCTGCGTGCAGAGCGCACGGGGAGCAGGCGGCGCGTCTCTGAGCGGGGCAGTGGGGCAAGCTGTGTCTCTGACTTCATATGAGACAGCGGGATTTCATGCTGAAAGCCGGAGAAGGCAGTGGCACCCCACTCCGTCCTCTTGCCTGGAAAATCCCATGGATGGAGGAGCCTGGTGGGAGCCTGGTAGTCCATGCTGTCGCTAAGAGTCGGACATGACTGAAGCGACTTAGCAGCAGCAGCATGCTGAAAGGACTCGGGGTAATGAGGTGAGAGGAGCCAGGTTAGAGAGCTGGGACTCCCCTGCTTGCCAGCAGGGCAGCTGCAGTGTAGATGTGAACACGACTGCGTCGCAGCCGTGACTCACAGGACCACGTGGAGGAGGAGCTGCGTTCCTGGGTGTCTTTGTGCAGATGGCGTCCTCCTCCACTGCCTGTCTGATGAGCACTGTCTTTCAAGACTCCTCTGTGAAGTCTTTCCTGATTGCTCCATCCCTAGTGGAATCAACTTCTTTTTCCTCCCCTCCCCTTCACATGTCCCACCCTCCCCAAGCAGATTTAAAAAATGCGGTAGCTTTATTAGTATTTCCCTGATAAAATCAGGATCGCGTATGTTGGAGTAAGTAGCAGTCTACACTAAGTACGACTACTTCCAGACAGATCTCAAGTGATGAACGTTTTCTCTCTCCCAAGCTGATTTCTTTCATAGCTCTGCTGCTTTTTTGCTGTCTATACTAGTGCTCAGTCATGTCTGACTCTCTGCGACCCTTTGAACTGTGGCCCACCAGGCTCCTCTGTCCATGGCATTCTCCAGGCAAGAATACTGGAGTGGGTTGCTGTTTCCTCCTCTAGGGGATCTTCCCGACCCAGGGATTGGGTCAGACCCAAGGGGTCTCCCGAGTCTCCTGCATTTCAGGCAGATTCTTTACTTGCTGAGCCATCAGGTTGATCTTCCTCCCATTAGGGAGGTTTGTGAAGGCAGGAACCAAGACAGACTTGCATGTTTATCACCAACACCAGCCTCCGTGCCTGTACATGGTCAGCAGATGCTGTCTGTCGTGTGTGCCGAGGAGGGTAGCTGAGAGTTTGGGATCTCAGGGTGAAGACGGTCGGTCACTCGGCTGTGGTCCGTGTGCCCGCTCTGTGCTGGGCCCTGGGGCGGGACCGGGCTGTCTGGTGTCACCTTAGATGTGGATGTGTGTGCTTCGCTGCAGAACGAGGCCCTTTCTCTCTGCTCTTCACGTACTCACCGTGAAGGACGTCATTTTTAACAGGGTGTGTGCATGTGTGTCTAAAACAATTCTTTCTTGGAAAGATGTTTTACTAAATATGTATTGTGCTTATTTTCTTAAGCCTATTCAGATGAGGTTCTTCTGTAGAATTTCACTAAGGAGTCCTTTTTCCTAAAGGTGGAGGGTTTCCAGAGTTACTAGAGAAGAGGGATTCCCCCTCAGTTACCTGAGAAAAGGTCTTTATCATCATCAAGCAGCAGAGGGTGCTATAGTTCAGGAAATAAAGCAGCCAAAATAGCTCAGAGATTAAGTTTTTTAAACACAGACGCTATGGAAATGCCATTCACCTTTTCTCTGAAAGCATAAAGCAACTGTGTTGCTAAGTGTTCACTATAGTCTTTTAAAATTTGTATCTTGTCTGGAAGGGAAATTAAAGTGTTCATGGGAAAGAAGGAAGTAAATACAGGGGGAAATAACCTGGGGACCTTTTCTGGAGCACTTCCTGCCCAGACTATAAGAAATGCCCAGATACCTAAGGGCAGAGTTGAGAAGAGAACAGCTCTTAAGGCCATAGATCTGATCAGGAGAGGACATCAGGTGCTTTTTTCTACCGGGGCGGGGGTGAGACTGTCGCCTTTTTTTTTTTTTTTTTGCCTTTTTTAACTATACTGTCTGTCGTTCTTCAATGGCTGAGGAGCGGCTCTAATGGACATGTGAGTTTCCTGGACACGGGATGGGAAATTTCTGCGGTCTCAGTTTCTAGTAAATTTCTCTTTCCTTGGAATGTGACTAGATTTATTGCATTTCCTAGACCCTCACCCCAAAAAAAGTTTGTGGCGTGGAATTATTGATGGCTTGAAACTCACAAGAGTTCTCGACTCTAGGAGTGTGGTTAGAAGAGAAGAAGGCGGCAACGCGAGATTGGCAGAATTTAGGAGGCTGCATCAGCCTGTTTAATTTAGTTGGTCAAATGCCAGCAAGAGTGTTTTTGTTGCCTTTTTCACATTTAAGAAACTGTTTCCTCAAGGCAAACGTATCATAAAATTCACCCATTTAAAGTGCACAGTTCCGTGATTTCTAGTATATTCACAGAATTGGTTCACAGTATATTCTAGGATTGCACAGTGATCAGCTGGTCCACTTTCAGAACATTCTCATCATCCCAGGAGGAAACCCTGCCCTGACCATCATTCGCTCCCCATCCTCACTCTTAGGCATCCACTGTTCTAGTTTCTGTCTCTTACGGATTTTCCTATTCTGGACATGTTGTATCAGTGGAACTAGGTAGTATGTGGTCTTTTTTTGTGACTAGCTTCTTTCACTTCTTTGACTTCCCTGGTGGCTCAGACGGTAAAGCGTCTGCCTGCAATGTGGGAGACCCGGGTTTGATCCCTGGGTTGGGAAAATCTCCTGGAGAAGGAAATGGCAACCCCCTCCAGTATCCCTGCCTGGACAATCCCATGGACGGAGGAGCTTGGTGGGCTACAGTTCATGGGGTCGCAAAGAGTTGGACACGACTGAGCGACTTCCCTTTCCCTTCACTGCTTTCTCTCAACGCAGCTTCGTTGCTCGTCTGTGTGTGGCCTGTATCAGTGCTTCACTCCACCCTGTGAGTGTACCCCCGTTTGTTTACGTACTCATCAGTTGACGAGCGTTTAGGGTGTTTTGGAACTTGTAGGCTGTTATCAATAATGCTGCTGTGAACATTGATGTACATGTTGTTAAGTGGATATATATTTTCTTTTTTCTTTAGTATATACCTCAGAGTAGAATTGCTGGTCATATCTCAACATTTTCAGCACTGCCAAGTTGTTTTCTCAAGTGGCAAGGGCATTTCACATTCCCATCAGCAGTGTATAAAGGTCCCAGTTTCTCCAGATCCTCACTAACGCTTGCTGCTTGCTGTCTTTTTGATCAGCCATCCCTCCAAGCGAGCATGAAGTGATGGCTCACTCTGCTTTCTATTTGCATTTCCCTACTGACAAATAAGGTTGAGCGTTTTTTCATGTACTTATTATCCATTTATGTATCTTCTTTGGAGAAATGTTTGTACAAATCCTTTGCCCACTTTTAAAATGTGATTTTGTTTATATACTTCTTTGTCTCTGCTGGGTCTTCGTTGCTGCATGGACTTCTCTCTAGTTTGGGGGACCAGGAGCTCCTAGTTCGGTGCGTGCGTTTCTCGTTGCCGAGGCTTCTCTTGTTGTGGAGCTTAGGAGCTGTGGCTCCCAGGCCCAACGTCGTGACACACAGGCTCAGTTGCTCCCTGGCCTGTGGACTCCGCCCAGACCAGCGTCTCCTGCACTGGCAGGCGGATCCTTTACCCCGGAGCCTCCAGGGAAGCCCCCTCTGCCCATTTTTTGAATTTTCTTTTTATTACATGATTCAAAAATATTTTCTCCCATTCCAAGGGTCATCTTTTAACTGTCTTGATGGTATGTAGTACACATAAGTCTGTGGCACAAAATTTTCCATTTTATGCAGTCTAGTTTCTCCAGTTTTTCTTTGACCTTTGTGTTTTAGTGGCATTTCTAAGTAACTGGCCATGAAGAGTTACTCCTGTGTAAGTCTGAGTTTATAATTTTAGTGTTTATATTTAGGTCTGTGATCTAACCGGAGTTAATGTTCGTGTGTGGTATGAGGTAGGGGTCCAGCTTTATTCTTTTCCAGTTACTATTCAGTTGTCCTAGCATTTTCTTTTAAATTGAAGTATAGTTGATTTTCAATGTTATATTAGTTTCTGGTGTACGGCAAAGTGGTTCAGTTATATGTGTGTGTGTGTTTATTCTTTTTCAGATTCTTTTTCCTTTATAGATTATTATAAAACCATCACCACTCACTGAAAAGACTCTCCTTTTGCATTAAATTGTGTTGGTAGCCTTGTTGAAAATCACTTGACCATAACACTAAGTTTATTTTTTGATTCTCAGTCTTTTGCCATTGATGCCTGCGCCTGCCCTAACACCAGCATCACAGCGTCTTCGTTACTGTGATTCAAAACGATTTTGAAATCAGAAGGTGTGAATCCGCCAGATTTATTCTTCTTTTTACATACTATTTTGATGATTCTAGGTTCCTTGAATTTTGTATCAGTTTTATAATCAGCTTATCAAAGAAACCAGCTAGGGTTTGATAGGTATTTTGTTAAATCTGTAGATCAGTTTGGGAACTGTTGCCATCTCAACAGGATTAAGCCTTCCAGTCCATGGATGTAAGAAGCCTTTCTGTTTGTTTAGATCTTCTTTCTGGATTTTTTTCAGTAATGTAGTTTTTAGTGTACAAGTCTTACACTTCTTTTGTGAAGTTTGTTCCCAATTATTTTATTACTTTATTATAAATAGGACTGTTTTTCTTCATTTCACATTTAGATTGTTCATTGCTAGTGGGTAGAAATACAGTTGGTTTTTATTATTAATTTTATATTCTGCAACTTTATTTGAAGTTGTTTATTAGTTCTCATATATTTGTAGTACATTCATTAGGATTTTCTATATATAATATTATATCGTCTGCAGCTTCTTTCTCTTCAGTCTGGATGCCTCTTCGTTTTCTTGCTTAATTGCCTTGGCTAGAAGGTCTGGTACCGTGTTGAGTAGAATAGGTCAGAGCAGACATCTTTGTCTTGTTTCCCTTCTTAGGTGGGGAATTCCCAGCCTTTCAGGGTTAAATGTGATTATATATTTTGTAGTTGTCTTTATCAGGCTGAGGAAATTACCATTTATTCCTGGTTTGTTGAGTATATTTATTACGTAAGGGTGTTGAATTTTGTCAAATGCCATTTTGGCATCTGTTGAGATGATCACATGGATTTTGTCCTTTATTGTGTTAAGTGGCTTAATTCGTTGATGATTTTCATATGTTGAACCAATATTCCTGAGAATTTTGCGTCTGTATTCATAAGGGATGTTGATCTGTAGTTTATTTTCGTGTGATATCTTTGTCTGGCTTTGGTATGAGAATAATACTGACATGGTAGAGTGAATTGGAAAGTGTTTTTTTCTGTTTTGGGGGGAAGTATTTGTGAAAGATAAGCGTTAATTCCTCTTCAGATGTTTAACAGAGTTCACCTCTGCTGCCGTCTGGACGTGTCCTTGTGGGAAATTTTTAATTATACTGATTCAGTCCGTTTATTATGGATCTGTTCAGATTTTGTGTTTCTCCTTGAGTCCAGTTTGGTAGGTTGTGTTTTCTAGGACTGCACCCATCTCATCTGAGTGAGCCAGTTTTTGTCTTACAGTTATCCATACAGTTATCCATACAGTTATCCATACAGTTACCCATACAGTTATCCATACAGTTACCCATACAGTTATCCATACAGTTACCCATACAGTTACCCATACAGTTACCCATACAGTTACCCATACAGTTATCCATACAGTTACCCATACAGTTACCCATACAGTTACCCATACACTTACCCATACAGTTACCCATACAGTTATCCATACAGTTACCCATACAGTTACCCATACAGTTATCCATAGAATTCCTTTGTGATCTTTTTTTTTTTGTAAAGTTGGTGATAATGTCCCATCTTTCATGCTTGATTTTACTAATTTTACTTTTTCTTCTTTTTTCATGGTCATTCTAGCTAAAAGTTTGTCAGTTTTGTTTACCTTGTTACCCACTTTAAAAACTGCATTAATGATAGTCAGTTTATTTGCCTTTCCTTCTAGGGTTGATTTCTTTATCCCAGGAGTCTCTGTGGTTGGTGGGTTCTCAATATGCTCCAGCCCTAGACTGCTGGAACAAGAGAGAGTGATAGAACTGGCAGTGAAATATGCAAACCACCCTCCTGCTCTCTGGATTCACAATCAGGTGAGCAAACCTCTGTTTAAACTTGGAGATCTGGGATCTCTGTCTCTCACAAAATTCAGCTCACTTAATCCACCTAAGGAACCTAGGCTTGGGCACAAAGGGTACACGCTCACAAAGAGCTCCCTTCCATCCAGAATTCAGATCCCAGAAAGGGTACAGGAGCAGCATGTTTATTTATTTTTTACTTTTTGGCCCTGCCACATGGCGTGTGGGATCCTAGCCCCCCTACCAGGGAAAGAACCTGCCCCCCCTGCAGTGGAGGGGTGGGGTCTTAACACCGGGACCACCAGGGAGGCCCCCAAGAAGCAGAATCATTTTGATGCACTAAAGGATGATGCAGAGACACCCTGGGGTCGGGAAATTCCTTCTGGGTCAGCAAATGGTGTTCAGTTGAATCCTACTTTAGAATTAAAGCATTTTACTTTGCATGTAAAGTTGGCTCTCTGGGTGTCTTGTCAATGGCGATCCTATAAATCAGCCTATTTTGTCCTCACTATCCTAAATGAAGGGAATTCAGCTACCGTTCTCTCATTATCTGGTTGGGAAACAATCTCTGATTACATACTTTTCCTGCCCAGACCTGAGCACTGCTAAACCCGTAGTGCGGTTGCCTCTCCCTTTCAGTCTCTGGAAAGCTCGTGATTCTGAGATGGAGTTTACATTTGCTGCTGATGACTCATGGTTCACCGTGGGACTCAGCACAGCCCTGTGCTGCTCCTCACTACCTACTAGAATTCTGATAACAAAGAGTGAGCTCAGAAAAGATTGTCTCCTTGATTTTTGATCCTTGTCTCTCTTTTTTTTTTACTGCCATCCCCTTCATTTCTAGAGTGTGCCTTCTTTACTTACCAACAATCTCCATCCCATCCCGGGCACTTTCTTCTCCTCTTTACCAGAAAGGAGAATGGGTGTGTGCCTGCTCCGTCCTTAAATCTTGTCTGCCTCTAGGCGACCCCATGGACTGCAGCCCACCCACTGGGCTCCCCTGTCCATGGGGTTGCCATTTCCTCCTCCAGGGGATCTTCCTGACCCAGGGACTGAACCCGGATATCCTGCATTAGCAGGTGGATTCTCTACCACTGAGCCACTTGGGATCACAAAACAGAGTGTGCTGCATTGCAGACACTGTAGAGACAGACAACCTGGTTTTGAAATTGATATGGACGAGAAAAGAAACTAGGGTGGCGAGAGCAGTTTTGAACAAGAAGCCTGAAGCGTGGGGGTCATATCGCTCACGTTTAAGATGAAATAAGGCTGCAGTAATCAGTACAGTGTGGTATTGGTGAAGGAATAGGCATACAGATCAAAGGGGCAAATTAACGAGTTCAGAAAGAGACTGACACATACAGCCTGTTGAATTTTGACAAAGGTGCTAAAGAAATTCAACGGAGAAGCAGGAGCCTTTTCAACAAACAGTGCTGGAATAGTTGTCTATCCATATGCAAAAATAAAAAAGAGGACCTTGACCTAAATCTCCTACTTTATGTTCAAAGTTAAAATATGTTCCAGGTCTAAGGTCTAAAATGTGAAACTATAAAGGTTTTAGAAGACATAGGAAATATTCGGAACAGCAGGGCAGGCAGATAGTTCTTAGACATGACACAGAAAGCGAGATCCATGAAAGGAAAGATTTATATATCGGATTTAATCTAAACTAAAAATTTTTTTTCTGCAAAATACACTATTAACAGAAATTTTAAAAACAAGCCACACCCTAGAAGAAAGTGTTTGCAAATTAGATAGCCAACAAAGGACTTGTGTCAAGAATGTATAAAGAACTCAAAAGGCAGCAGGAAGAAAACAAACCTAATTTTTAGATGGACAAAGGATTGAATGCTTTCCTGAAAAGGATATAAGGGCGACAAATACGCAGTGAAATGACAGCCCACATCATCCATCCGTAGGGAAGTACAGGGTAAAACCGTGCCTAGTGGGCACATCTGCAGACCTAGCAGAATGTCTCATTCAAAGTGTCGACCATACCAAGCGATGCCAGTGACGGGGGGCGGCTGGAACTCTTACGTCGCTTATAGGGTCAGCAGGAACGCAAGGCGCTGCAGCCGTTCTGGAACCATTTCAGCAGTTTCATAGGAAACTAATACACACTTCACTGTGATCCCTAGGAGTATGACTCCTGGGTATTCATTCTAGAGAAACGAAAGAATTGTTCATACAAAAATCTGAACGTGAATGTTTATAGTGGTTCTATTCCTAGTCCTCAAAAACTGGAAACAACCCAAACATCCCTCAGCAGGTGAATGGATGAAGGAACTGCGATACATTCATGTAATGTACAGGCAGACCTTGTACTGTGTTTTGACTTTACTACCCTTTATAGATAATTGTGTTCTTCTATAAATTGAATGTTTGTGGTAACCCTGTGCTGTCAGATAGTTGTTAGCATTTTTTTTAGCAATAAAGGTTTTCTTTATATGAAGAAAATGTTTTTTATTAAGGTAATTTACAATATTGTATTAGTTTCAGATGTACAGCAGTGACTCAGCTATTCATATATGCATATAAGTTCTTTTTCAGATTCTTTTCCATTATAGGTTATTGTAAGATACTGAATATAGTTCCCTGTGCTGTACAGTAGGTCCTTGTTTACTGTCTTAATTATAGCAGTGTAGGTATGTTAATCCCAAACTCCTCATTTCTCTCTCCCCCTGCTTTCCCCTTTGGTAACCATAAGTTTGGTTTGAATGTCTGTGAGTCTGTTTTGGTTTTGTGAATACATTTTTTGTATCATCTTTTAGACTTCCTATGTGATATATGGTATTTGTCTTTCTCTCTCTGACTTCCTTCACTTAATATGACAGTCTCCACGTCCATCCATGTAGCTTCAGGTGGCATTGTTTCATTCTTCTTTATGGCTGCGTAGTAGTCTGGTGTACTTGTGTACTGCATTTTCTTTATCCATTCTCTGTCGATGGACAGTTAGGTGGTTCCGTGTCTTGGCAATCGTGAATACTGCTGCTGTGAACATAGGGCTGCATGTGTCTCTTCAAATTAGAGTTTTCTCTGGACACACCCAGGAGTGGGATTGCAGGGTCATATGGTAGCTGTTTTTAGTTTTTTAAGGAACTTCCATACTGTTCTCCATAGTGGCTGTGTCAGTTTATATTCCCACCAACACCCTCTTCAGTATTTCTTATTTGTATGACTTTTTGATGATGGTCATTCTGACTGGAGTGAGGTGAGGTGGTTCCTCACTGTAGTTTTTTGATTTGCATTTCTCCAGTAATTAGTGATATGGAGCATCTTTTCATGTGTCTGTTGGCCATTTGTATGTCTTCTTTGGAGAAATGTCTGTTTAGGTCTTCTGCCTGTGTTTTAATTGTTTTTTTTTTTTTTTAATATTAAGCTGTATGATCTGTTTGTGTATTTTGGAAATTAAACCCTTGTTGGTAGCAGCATTTACAAATATTTTCCTATAGTCTTTTTATGTTTTCCTTTGCTGTGCAAAGGAAAGCTTTTAAGTTTAATTAGGTCCCATTTTTTTATTTTTTTTTTTATTTCCATTACTCTAGGAGATAGAGCCAAGAAAATATTGCTGCGATTTCTGTTGAAGAGTAGCCTATATTTTCATCTAGTTTTATAGTATCTGGTCTTAACAGTTAGGTATTTAATCCATTGGGAGGTTTCATTCTTCTGTATAGTGTTAGAGAATGTTCTTATTTCATTCTTTTACATGCAGTTGTCCAGTTTTCCCAGCACCACTTAGTCAAGAGACTATCTTTCCTCCAATGTGTATTTTTGCCTCCTTTGTCATCGATTAATTGGCCATAAGTGTGTGGATTTATTTCTGCGCTTTCTGACCTTTTCCTTTGACCTACGTGTCTGTGCCAGTACAAAACTGTTTTGATTGCTGTAGCTTTGTATTGATAGTATAAAGTATTTTTAAATTAAGGTATGTACATTTTTTTGTTAAGACATAATGCTATTGCATACTTAAAAGACTAAAGTATAGTATAACCATAACTTTTATACTCACTGGGAAACCGAACAATAGCTGTGATCTACCACGTGGCCCAGTGATAAAGAACCTGCCTGCCAATGCAGGAGACAAGGGCTCGATCCCTGAGTCAGGAAGATCCCCTGGAGAAGGGAATGGCAATCCTCTCCAGTATTCTTGCTAGGAAAATTCCATGGACAGGGGAGTCTGGAGAGCTACAGTTTATGGTGTCACAGAGTCAGACATGACTGGGCACGCACAAGCAAGCACGCTTGATTTCAGTGCTTTATGGCTGGAACCGAATCTGCAGTATTTCCCAGGTCTGCCTGTATTTGTCATTCAGCAGTAAAAACAGATCAGCTGTTGATGCACACAGCACCGTAGGTGAATCTCAGGGGCGTTATGTTGCGTGAAAGAAGCCAGTCCTCATTTATGCTGTGGTCTGGAAGACAGAAATACAGCGATAGAAAGAGATCAGTGCTTGATGGGGTAGAGTGGGAAAGGGTGGGAGCAGAAAGAGGCAGCACAGCGGAGTTTGGGGTGGTAATGGGACTGTTCATATCTTGGTTTTGGTGGTAGTTGCACTTCTCTATGTTTGTGTTAAAATTCATCTAACTGTGTAACAAAAAAAAACTTACTGGAAGATAATTTTAAAAACTAAAAGATTTCTAAACCTACAGCAGCATAAAAAATATATGCTTAGGTTTACACAGCACGCTGTGTCCGTGTAGACACGTTTCCAGCTGCTTGCCTTAGCGTTTCCATTGTAAATGTATCCTGTCACATTTTTACTCTGCGACCTTCTGTGCTTCCTTTGGTGTGGCCTCGGCTACCTCATTCCTCTTTAGATTCTCTGCGAATTTTCCTGTCGCTATCTCCAGGTTGTATCCTGAGCTGTTAACACACGCCCCGGGGGCAGGGGCGCCCTGTGCCTGGAGCTCAGTGTTAAAAGGAGCTCAGCCACCCCGGCCCGCAGTGCCACGCGCCCGTGCGGTCGTCGGCCGCCCACATGACCTGGGCCTGGGCCTGGTCCATAGCTCCCTGCTTGGTTTCACAGCTCATTGACACTTCAGTGAAGGAACTTACTCTAAGAGGCTGTAGAAAATCTGCAAGTGGCATTGCTTGAATGCACATCCTAATTGTGGTGCCTGCTCCACTCTGCCCAAGGGGAGTTGCAGGCAGCCTTTATGAAGTCAGGTTTTTCTTGGAACCATTCTCAGGTGGCTGTTTTCCTCCTGAGGATTTGTCTTTATTAAGCTATTAGAGTGGACAATAGAGGCACGTGGGTGTCTGGGTGGCAGCAGGCTGCTCTGCTGGAACGTGGAATAAAGTGCCATAAACGTCTTCCTTTATTTTATCTACTTTGGCTCAAGCTCCTGGCAGGGTAAAGGGTTCTAGACAGCTATTGTGTGTTGGGCTCCAGTTGCTGTGAAAAAGTTGTTTATTTCACGAGTAGAAAATCTATACCCAAATTAGATACATTGCCATGTAATTGGAGGTAATGTCCCTTTACTCGCTTCCATTTTATACTCTACAGTACTTTTAAGTCTGTGTGCCTGCTACCCTGGCAGTTTTTATTGATCAACAAAAGACAAAGATGGCTTTTGATTCTTTCCAGATGCTAGCAAATTAGGAGATAGATCTCCTGAAGATCATCCTGTCACTAAGGAGACGACAGGCTTCTTGAGTATTATCTTTCCCTGGGGCACATTTTCTTGCCAACTTTAGGGTTGAAAATACTCTGGTTTCTAAAAACAATGACCTAAAGGCTTTGCTTGTCATTACTAAGCACACTGAAGGTGACCATTGGATAAAATGTCTTCTCTCCCGTTTCTTAGCCTCTTTTACTCGTTGATTCTTACAGATAAAGAGAGAAATATATAGGCAAGCAAGAAGGGGAGGGGGGTTAGAGAGGGATTAACTCCACTGTCGTCATTAGGTCGAGCCTCTGTAGATTGCTGTTTTTGAGACTTGTAAGGAAGGAACATTTTAAAAGCACTTGGTAGCCAGTGTCACAGTTCCTAGATTGTAGTTACTCCTAATGGAATGTACCCTTGCTGCTAATTTCTTCTGTCAAAATGGAAACCCACTTATCATCCTTCATGTAAAAATCTTCTTCATATTTAAAATAGTTAAGTTCAGATAACACCCCATTCCCCTACTCGGAGGATTTCCATACATTTAGCAGTTCTTGACCAAAATTCTTTGTGAATTCAAATGATTTTCATTTTTTTCTTAGATTTTTTTTCTAAATTTTAACTATGAGTGATAGAGCCCCAAATTAAATTCATATCAAAAAGTACTTACTGCATACTTGTTGGGCAGGGTGCTGGGTGAGTGCTCAGGGTTGGCTTTCAGGATCCTGAGGAGGGAGTCCACTCAGTTGATTTGATCAGGAATGCTCCTGACATAAGTTTCTTGATTCCTTTGGTGACAGGAGAGAAAGGGGCAGGCACCTCTGCGTCTTTTCTTCTGTTACAGCCACGTGACCAGAACACCCTCCACGTGGCACTTGCTGCCAGGGGCCTGCCCACAGTGTCGTGCGAAGCCCACTGCACCCCGGGGGCAGTGAGCAGCCAGGTGGGAGCCCGTTTTCCAGGTGCAGCAGCAGAGGCTCTGAGCAGCGCACAGGCTTGCTGGATTCCTAGGGGCTCTGCTGACCCCTAGATCAATATGTTTTTCTCCAAACTAGGGGTTCTCATCACTCTCAGATCCAGTGCCCCCTTCCATTTCTGAAATGAAATTCAGAGTTCATGTAATCAAGCACATTAAAAAAAAAAATCATCAGTTCAATTCAGTTGCTCAGTCGTGTCCGACTCTTTGTGACCCCATGGACAGCAGCACGCCAGGCCTCGCATCACCAACTCCCGGAGTTTACCCAAACTCATGTCCATTGAGTCAGTGATGCCATCCAACCATATCATTCTCTGTCATCCCCTTCTCCTCCTGCCTTTAATCTTTCCCAGCATCAGGGTCTTTTCCAATGAGTCAGCTCTTCGCATGAGGTGGCCAAAGTATTGGAGTTTCAGCTTCAACGTCAGCCCTTCCAATGAATACCCAGGACTGATCTCCTTTAGGATGGACTGGTTGGATCTCCTTGCATTCCAAGGGACTCTCAAGAGTCTTCTCTAACACCACAGTTCAAAAGCATCAATTCTTCTGTGCTCAGCTTTCCTTATAGTCCAACTCTCACATCCATACATGACTACTGAAAAAACCATAGCCTTGACTAGACGGACCTTTGTTGGCAAAGTAATGTCTCTGTTTTTTAATATGCTGTCTATAATACAAACTATTATACAAAGGAGAAGCAAAGGAAAGTGATCTATAATCATACTGTGCTTCAGCATAGAAATGGTGAGTGATGTGAAAGTTGCTCAGTCATGTCCAACTCTTTGTGACCCCATGGTCTATACAGTCCATGAAATTCTCCAGGCCAGAATACTGGAGTGGACAGCCTTTCCCTTCTCCAGGGTATCTTCCCAACCCAGGGATCCAACCCAGGTCTCCCACACTGCAGGGGAATTCTTTACCAGCAGAGCCACAAGGGAAGCCCAGGAAATGGTGGGGCACATCTAAAGTAGAAGGTAGCATGAGGCAGTCGGTCAGGTTTCTGCTCCTCAGTGTAGGGTCACCGCGTGTGAATACACTTCTGCAAGTGCAGATGGTGCACAGCTGTCGCCTGGCGACAGGACCGCGCATGCGTGCTGCACACTCGGGTGCGATTTTCTAGAACAGTGAGCATGCTTTGTAAAGTTCTGGACGCAACAACATACAGTCTGCATGGCGGTGACATTCTGGAAAATTCAGGTGACGCTAGATCCATGCAAATACTCCTTTCAGTTTTTTTTATAAAATGAGTTAGGGTCTAGTCTCAGATCCTTGTGAACTGGTTTCACCTCCATGTACATCCCATGGATCGTTCAGAAAGACATCATGCAGGGCAGCCCGTTTGCGTTGCAGATCACGGTGTGCTGTCAGACCAGCTCTCTGACTTTAAAAAGTCCTCATTTGTTGTATCTGCTGATTTCTGTGGTGTAAATGCCCCCCAGATGGCTGGCATCAAGCTACCAGCAGAAACTGGCCCACGGAACTCCTGCAGGTTTAGCCGTCTGCTTAGTAGGAGCAGCTTTGGGACACCCCTGACTTCACAGCACATCTGGCATCTCTGGCCCTGCCCTCTAAGTGCCAGCTGGGTCCCTCAGATCACAGTTACACCCTCCAGAATGCCCGCTCGGGGTAGCGTGGCCCCCTGGAGAGCCAGTGCGTGCAGCTCTGACGGCCACCCTGGTTTAGGTGTCCTCACCAGGAGTAGCCCCTTTGCCTGTAGGGGTGGCAGTGGTCCTCACCTCGTGCTTCCAGGCTGTCCCCTGGGCCCGGGGCCTCTCTGCACGAGACAGTTCATTACCCGGGAAGTCAGCACGTGGCAGAATCCCTGAGGTGAGCCTCCTTGTCTCGATCCGGCGTGGCTGTGCCGCCTGCGTCACAAAGGTGGACGAGCAAACAGCCTTGGTGACGGGCGAGTGGAGTCAGTTCACGGCCCTGCAGCGACTGTGAGTGAGTAAAGGTGGCCCAGAAACTGATAGACGCGCAGGAGGCCGACGCACTCAGCCTTTCTAAGGGCGAGTGTTTGGTGTAAGGCCTTTCCACAGAGGACTGAAGGCTCTTCTCTGCCCCCCCTCAGTGTACACTGGATTCTGAAGTGGCTGTGAGAGTTGGGGGAGAGTTCTTCTTTGACCCACAGCCTGCGGACGCCTCTAGAAACCTGGCGTTGATTGCGGGAGGCGTCGGAATTAACCCCCTGCTTTCCATCCTGCGGCACGCGGCCAACCTCCACAGAGAACGGGCGAGCAGGGGACGGGGTATGAGATGGGGACAGTCAGGCTGTTCTACAGTGCGAAAGACACCAGCGAGCTCCTGTTCAAGGTAGGGAGGAGTGTGTGTCTCGTTTAGCTGGGTGTGAGCAGACTCATGGCATGGGCCTTTCTTCTCTCCATTCCCTCTTCTCTGCAACAGTTCAAACCAGAGGCTTGAAAGGCTGAGCCCTGTTCAAGTGAGAATTTTCCAGCACATCCTGTCCTACCCAGAACTATTAAAAAAGCTAGTGCTAAGGAGGCTCCCAGTGCAGTGACAGAAGAGGGCAGGTCTGGTGGGCTTGAGTCTGGAAGTGGGTGAGCAGAAAATTCAGCCTGCCCCTGGGGCTCCCCAGAGAGTCAGGAGACCTACGAGTGGGCGTAGGTGCCCCAGGAGTAGGTGAGATCCAGCCCAGTACCTGAAACCCCCATCAGCTGGGTCTGCAGGAACTAAGTCCACCTGATAGGAGAAGGCTTTCGCTCTGGGTTGCTTTGCAGCTGCAAGGATGAACAAAAGAACAGAAACAGTCAAAGACGCAACTGTGGTCAGTGAAACTGCTGCTTAATTGCCCACGCCTGAGAGAAAAGAAAAAAGCACAAACTCCTGGAGAGTTAGTAATATGCTTGTTAGCATATTCAGATTTCAATTAAAGGCAAATAGCCCTCCACACTCAGATTGCTCTGGCCTGCTCTGGCTGCAAACAATACCTCTCTAAGTGGAGAGCCGAGCAGCAGACGTGTGCAGAATTGGCAGTGGAGCTTCAGCGTCCAGGGGGTGCACATCTGTTTTGATTTTTCAGAATTGTCGTGTGACCAAATACGTTTGACATTTCAGAAAAATATCCTCGATTTAGTAAATGAATTTCCTGAGAAGATTGCATGCAGTTTGCATGTTACAAAACAGACTACACAAATCAGTGCAGACCTCAGACCATACATCACGGGTGAGTCTCCTAAAAGGTATTTTGACCATCTCCATGCCATTACTGTGTGGATGTACAGTTGGTTGAGTATAAATGCTTTATTGTTGGGAGTTACTGGCTGGGAATGTCACTACCTGGGGGATTGAGAGAGGATTCATCATGGAAACATAAGGAGAGATTAGTTGGGTTCACTTATTATATACAGATCTCCTGCTGCCTATATTAAAAATTTATTTTCTGCATTTTTTTAGGGGACCTTTGAGTCATTGTTGTGATATGCATACAGAGAATTTATCCTCCTGCTTTGACTGAATCAATTCCATTTGCCATTAATAGTCATTTAAATTTCTTGTGGTTTCCCCTCCTGGAAGGATTTCTCACAAAGCAGTTTATTTGCTTTGCTGAAGGCAGTTTTGAATCTGTCCCAAAGACCAGCACGCTGCCCGGCCCTGTCAGGAGAGTGTGCTGACCCGCTGCCCGCGTTGCTTGCTGTGGCTTCAGGAAGCCTGGAGACACGCTCTCAGCGGGGTCCGGCCCAGAGCCCACAGGAGCCAGCGCGTACATGACTCGCAGCGCGACGTCTGGGCCCAGTTATTGAAAATAAACTCTGTTGCTGAGTTGTGGTTGGTCCTTCCTCGTTTCAGTACAAACACATCTGTCTTAACTTGGTGTTTATTCTGTGTTTTCGGCAGAAGGCAGAATAACGGAGAAGGAGATAAGAGATCATATTTCGAAAGAGACCTTGTTCTACATTTGTGGTCCACCTCCCATGACAGACTTCTTCTCCAAGGAGCTGGAGAGCAGCCACGTCCCCAAAGAGCACGTCTGCTTTGAGAAGTGGTGGTAGGGGCGGGTGGGGCGGGGAGGAGGAGACAGACAGAGGCCGCAAGGCCTGACACACAGGATGCTCTGTGGTTTGGGCCGGTGATTTACCTCTGCCCACTCTCCTTTTAAGGCTGTGGACTCTGCCCAGCTGGAGAAACAAGAAAAATCAGCTGACAGACTTAAGTGATAAACTTGTTGCAAAAACTTCATTAATTAAACTGATTTTTACTACATTGACTTTCTCTTATGAATAACTGATTATCTCATGGTGTACCTTGAATTGGTCAATACATATTTTCTCTCTCCTTAAGGGAAAAAAGACATATCCTTCAACCATATGAAACTGTGGTTTTGTGTGTGAAATGTAGGCTCTTTAAATTATTTCACAGTCACCTATGTATCTTTTGTTGAATAAACTTAAATGTAATTTCATTTGAAATGGTTTCTGTTTCATGTCTTAGTTTACCTTCTTGTGGCCTGCAGCCTCGTTTCTTCAGACCGTTAAAAGTTGGGTTTGGAAATAGAAAGCTGTTAGGAAAACTGCTTTAGGGTATTGAACGTCCAGCATATTTGCTTCTGTTAATGAATATCCCAAGTATGTATCCTGGCTGTTAGTCTCTTCTCAGATGAAACCTTTTCTGAGGCCCATGTCTTGGCTGTCTCCTCAACGCTCCACGTGGGAGGCGGCTTCTCTTTTGGGACTAAGGTGACGGTGAGTGCTGTGTTCTCTGTGATTCTGCCCTCAGAGGCTGGGCTTGACGGGCTGTAGAAGTGTGCTCAGGATTGATCGGGGGTGCAGAGCTGATGCCAAGTCCTGCTGCTCTGCCTCGTATTTCACTCTTTGGCCAGGGTTGTTCCTGGCAGTGCGGCTTCTCGCGTACCTGTTGAGTGGCTGAAAGAAAGCAGCTACCATTTAAGCTCTTGCTAAGCCTGGGGTCAGGAGGTGGTCCCAGAATGGGTGGGGAGAGTGGAGAACCTTGTCCAAGGCTGCTCTGGTGGAACCGCTGGAAAGAAGACTGTACTCCTTATCTTTGTGTAGATTTTTAAAAATCTGCGAGAAGTCCCCAGGCTTAGGCCAGTCCCTGCTTTCTGTGACAAGGACCGCGGCCAGCTCCTTGGAGAATCTCATGAGGCGCATGGGGTCTGGGAAGACAGGCAGACCAGCGCTGGAGGTGCCGAGACCATGGGGAGGATTCAGTCCTCAGCTGAGGGCAGAGGGCAGGGGGCAGGTCTCGGGGGACTCCAGGGCGTAAACACATCATTGATCTGTGAGGCCTCATGATGGCTGGCATCACCGCGCTAGCCTCTACTAGAATGTTTTGAATTGTGTTATGTTTTGAGCAGAGATCGGTGGTCAGCTATTTCAACCCCAGATTTGATTTCACTGGGAGCAAAGGGGGGCCCGTGACCTGATGGGAACGTCAGAGTCCGTTCAGGGCGGTGGTCGGCGCTCAGGGAGCTCTGGCTCCTTGGAGCCCTGAGTCAGGAGGCCCCGGGGTGTCCAGGCTGCGGGCTGGGCCTGAGGGCCGCACACTCAGGAGGCCGAAGAGTGGGTGAGGGGAGGGGCGGGGATGGGATGCCGCGCTCTGCCCCGGGCCCACGCGGTCCCCAGGAGGAGACGCCCTGTGCAGGGGCCGCCCCGGGCCTTTCTGTGTCGGCGCAGGGGCGCTGGGGCGTCTGCAGCGCGGCCTGGGGCAGGCTCTGTGCCGTCAGAGAAGAAGGGCCGCCCGCCCTGGGGCTCCCAGCTCTGCCCGGCACGCTGCCCACGACAGCTTACCGCGAACCGCGGCGCCGGATCCATGGTCTCGGGAGGAGAAGACTCACCTCCGGGACCAAAGGCCGTCTCGTTCACAAGAGCCTTGGGTAGGTTTTCATTGAAAGTGACAGAAAAGGCTTCTGACACGGACATCAGAAGCTGGTAGAAAGAGTACCCACCCCCGCTCTTTTAAGCAGGGCATTGGATACTTCTCAGCTGATGGCTGAGACTAGAGAAAAAGAATACCTCGAGGTCGTTAGAGCTCCCCCAGACCCTCCCCCAAGGCAGACATCCTGAGATAACCAGCTCGAGACTAGCCAGGGAGAAGGGGTTCTGGGCAACGTCTCGGGGCGAAGTATACCATTGCTGTGTCATCAGGGGGACAAGTCTTCAGAAACAGGTTCCCAGGCAAGATTTGTTACAATTACAGTGGTTAACATAGAGCCTAAGGAAAGCATTTCCATAAGGTAAGACTTTGTGCTGTATGATCCGTAGCTCCTAAGGAAAGGCCAGTTCTCCAGCAAGACTCATCGCTACACACGGCTGAAGGAAAGCATGGGCGAGAATGTTCACCTCCTCCTGAAAGGGCCCCGGACTCCCGGCCTGAGCTCACTCTCACCAGCTGCTCGCTCCCTGGCACCGTCTGTAAACCCCTGAGGGGCCAGGTATGACCTCTGCCTGGACGGCAGCCCCTTCCAGCTCCATCCTTCCTGGCAATGAGCACAGACAGCGCTTCTGGTCTGCTGCTCGAGGATAGCCCTTTTCCCTTGCCTGCCAGGGCAGTCAGGATCCCTCTGGGAGCTCCTAGCTCCATCTCGGGGAAGGCCAGCCGGGGTGGCTTGGAACTGATGGCGTGGAGGCTGAGGACGGCAGCTGGGCAGAGCCCTGAGCCACACTGCTTGGGTTCGCGGCTCAGCTCCACCCCGCACCAGGCGGGTGACCCAGAGCTCGTCGCTGGCCTGCGTGATGCCCCAGTTTGTAATTACACAGGTGTGGGCACAGACTTGCACCTGCATGTGAGACAGTAGTGCCACCTCCCTCGTGGGGCCGTTCACAGTCCACGGGGAGGGCTCGGCAGGGCAGAGCGGGAGCGGGTCTGCGGCATGACTGCGTTTCCTTTTCCTGCTCAGCATGTGAGAGGCTGGACGGCCCGGAGCCTGCCCATGAGGAGGGCTCTGCCTTGTTCAGCGCTCTCCTGAGCGTATGACAGGCACTTAGTAGGTACTTTGTAGACGGGTGAAAGGGCCTTCCCAGAGCTGAGGAACTGGCCTCTGCTTTTTCGATTATTTATTGGCTACACCTGGAGAAGGCAGTGGCCACCCGCTTCGGTATTCTTGCCCGGAGAATCCCACGGGCAGCAGAGCCTGGCGAGCTACCGTCCCTGGGGTCGCAAGGAGTCGGCCACGACCGAGCGACTACCACACACACACATTGGCTCACCAGGTCTTAGCTGGGCTTCCCTTGTGCCTCAGCGGTAAAGAATCCGCCCCCCCAGTGCAGGAGACGTGAGCTGGATCCCTGGGTTGGAAAGATCCCCTGGAGAAGGAAATGGCAAAGATACACCAAAGGAGAGAGACAGTTACTCTTATAATCCATAGCTCTTTATACATTGTGTCGCCGGCCCCTGTATCCTCTTGGTGTCACTGAACATGGCCCTCTGGGCTCCGTATGTCACATAAACTGGTAAGTAGATCTGGAGCTCATTTACATTCAGACTCGATGTTTTTTTCCTTTGGAAGACTACATCATAAGTGGTGTGACGTATTTTTGTTGCATCCTGAGGCAGCGCTTAATGTCTGTCCCACTTTCAGTGTTTTTAAGATTGGTCAGTGGGTTCAGCTTTTGTCAGCCTGACTCCCCCCAATATAAAGTTCTCTATCAGCCTTTCACCTGAGTTATCTTAGTAGCGGTTGATCATTGTCTGCTATTTCATTAAGGACTAATTGCCCATTTCTATCATCTTGCCTGCATTTATTGCCCATGATTCTTCTAAAAAGAACTTTACCTCATCGACTTTGCCCTGAAATGAGTCTGAATTGGAAAAGCAGGATCGGCGCTTGATTCTTTCCCTTTGTTTACAACTGACCTCTTATGAGTTGGTGTCCAAGCAACCTACGAAGTGACCAGTGAAGTTTTTTTAAGTCTCCCTGTGAAGTCTTGGCTTTTAGTACGTCTGATTGTTTGCATCCACTGTGCTCACATTTTCAATGTTCAGCTTGTTTGGGTGGCCTGGGTTGAGTCAGTGGCCCTCAGTAAGCTGTGGAGGGTTGATGAGGTTTGGCGCTTCTAGAGTTGCAGAAAGTGCTCAAATAGATGAGATGAGAGCGGTGTCAACCCCACGTGAGGAAAGTGTTTCAAGCAGGATGGGCTGGTCAGCTGTATCATGCTTGAAGTAACAGGAGAGTGAGGTTCTAATGAGCAGTCATTGACGCAGGAGCTGGAAGGTCACCAGTGGTCGTGGTAAGAGGGATGTTAAGAGCAAAACACTGGAGTGGGTTTGGGGAAGAAATTACAATGAGTGAGTATCGATTGTAATTGCAAAGAATTTTACTGTTAAGGGAAGGAAAAAGATAGGATGGTGGCTGGAAAGGGAAATAGGGTCAAAAGAGCTCCTTTTTTTTTTAACTTTACCTATTAACAAAAATTGTTTTGCAGTGTAGTGATTGTCCATGGGGTTGCAAAGAGTTGGATCCGACTGATCGACTGAACTGAACTGATAGTTGATTTACAGTGTGTTTATGTTTGCTGTATGGCAGAGAGATTTGGCTGTACATCTACATATTCTTTTTCACATTCTTTTCCATTATGAGTTGTCACAGGATATTGAGTACAATTCCCTGTGCTGTCCAGTAGGACCTTGTTGTTTATCCATTCTATATGACTTTGTATCTGTTCACCCCAAGCTCCCAGGCCATCCCCCCACCCCACCCACCTGGCAACCGCAAGTTTGTTCTTTATGTTTGTGAGTCTGTCTCTGTTCATAGGTATGTTTGTGTGTGTAGTATTTTATATTCCACATGTAAGTGATAGCATATGGTATTTGTCTTTCTCTATCTGATGTACTCTTTTTTTATGAATGAGGAATATTCCCTTGTGTATATACACGGCACCTTCTTTATCCGGTCATCTGTTGATGACATTCAGGTTGTTTCCATGTCTTGACTATTGTCAGTAGTGCTGCAGTGAACACTGGGATGCGTGTATCTTTCTGAATTATGATTTTCTCTGGATATGTGCCCAGGAGTGGGGTTGCTGGGTCGTATGGGAGTTCTAGTTTTAGTTTTTTGAGAAACCTCCGTACTGTTCTCCATAGCAGCTGCACCAGTTTACATTCCCACCAGCAGTGTAGGAGGGTTCCGTTTTCTCCACACCTCCAGCATTTATTATTTGTAGACTTTAGCCATTTTGACCAGTGTGAGACAGCACCTCACTGTTGTTTTGATGGCGGAGCCTGGTGGGCTGCCGTCTATGGGGTCACACAGAGTCGGACACGACTGAAGCGACTTAGCAGCAGCAGCAGCAGCAATAATTAGCGATGACGCGCATCTCTCCCCCTGTTTGTTGCCCGTGTGTCTGTGGAGAAATGTCTGAATCTTCTACTCGTGTTTTGATTGTCGTTGTTTTTGGCCGTTTGGTCTGAGCTGTTTGTATATTTTGGAAATTAAGCCCTTGTTGGTCGCATCATTTGCAGATATTTTCTCTCATTCCACAGGTCATCTTTTCATTTTGCTTCTGGTTTCCTTTGCTGTGCAAAAGCTTATAAGTTTGATTCAGTCCCATTTGTTTATTTTTGCCTTTATTTCTGTTGCCTTGGGGTACTGACCTAAGAAAACATGGGTATGATTTATGTCAGAGAATGTTTTGCCTGTGTAGTCTTCTAGGAGTTTCACAGAGTCATGTTTTATATTTAAGTCTTTAAGCCATTTTGAGTTTATTTCTGACTATGGCGTGAGGGTGTGTGCTGTAACTTTATTGATTTGCATGCAGCTGTCCAACTTTGCAAACACCACTTGCCGAGGAGACTTTTTTCCATTGTATATTCTTGCCTCCTTTATCAAAGATTAATGGAGTATAGCTGTGTGCATTTATTTCTGGCCCCTATTCTGTTCTGCTGATCCGTATGTCTGTTTTTGTGCCAGTATCACATCATTTTGATTACTGTTGCTTTGTAGTATTGTCTGAAGTCCGAGGGGGTTATGCCTTCAGCTTTGTTCATTTTCTTCAGGATCGCTTTGGCACTTATGGGTCTTTTATTTATATGGTTCCATATAAATTTTAGGATGACTTGTCCAAGTTCTGTAAAAAATGCTATGGGCGATTTGGTAGGAGTCACGTCAAAGCTATACATCGCTTTGGGTAGTATGGCGTTTTTAATGAGTCATTCTTCCAACCCAAGAGCATGTGATTTTACTCCTTTCTTAATATTTGTTTTTTAAGCTTTATTTGAAATAATTTTAGATTTATAGAAGAGTTACAAAGATAGTACAGGGTTCCTATATATCCTTTACCCAGCTTCCCTGAGTGGCAGCATCTTTATAACCACGGCCTGCTTATCAAAACTAAGGACCAATAGCACAGCTAAATTGGTACAAGACTCGGAACCAAACCACAGTTAGTTTGTGTTTGTTTGTTTGAAGATGAGGGAAGTGGCAGCCTGATCATGTGAAAACCTCTGGAAGAACCATTGAGCGGGCCTCCCGGGGGCCTTCATCTAGAGGAGGGTAACTTAGCTCTGGTTTCTGAGCACCCACTGGATGCTGAAGGTGCGCTAGAAATTTAAGACAGGAAATTATCAGACAAATTGTCTTGAGGAACAAGTTAAATACTTTGGGAAACTTTTTTTTTATGATTTGAAGCGGAAATGCTTTGGGGGGAAGCTTTTTTTTTTTGTTTGCAACTCGTATCTGATTGAGGGAAGCTGTGGAATGTGGTTGACTGGACACATCATCGGAGTGATGGGGTGGTGGGAGGGGCGTTGGGGAAGGTTTTGCCCACTCCTGGCGACATGCTCAGGAGAATGGTTACCATGGGATGCAGAGCTGCAGGCAGGTAGGTACACGTGTGGGTACCAGTGTGTGAACCCACACCGTGATTGTCAAACAGCATCCAGTCTTTGCCTGAGTTTTTTTTTTTTTTAACTTTCTGAATGGAAAACAGCGATTTCCTTCATTCCTGGGTATTGCAGATGATCCTATCCAGATAATTCAACCTGAGAGCTGTTATTTCATCTTATTTTAAATGAAAGCCAGAGAAGTATACTGCTGTCATTTGAGAGCAATAGTGAGCTGTCTTGTCTTTTAATACTCCTCCCTCCTGTGAAGAGCTGGCTGGGTACTCTTCTAGACAGTTTATGGTATAATAACATGGGGTACACATGAAATATCTGTGCTTGTAGATTTCATTCTTTTAACACACTCCAAATTACGGATATATATCAGAACGTACTTGACCACATCTTTATGACCTGCATCTAGATTGTTCCCAGTTTGGGGCTGTTACAGTTTGCAGTGTACAGACTTTTTCATATGATTTTTGTGCACAAACTATAACCGCTAGAATTGTCATTTCTGAATTAAAAACTGACTGGTATTGTCAAACTGCTTTGTAAAATGCCTAGTTGATTTATAGTGATGGAGTATGAAAATACCCATTCCCCTACCTCTGACTAAAACTAGATATTCTAAGTCTTTATACGATTTTTCCTAGTCAGTTGGGTGTAAGTTGCCTTTAATAAAAAAAACTTATTTCCTGATTAATCTCTAACATTTTCCCTCCTTTAAGTGTTTTAGCCATTTCTCTTCTTTGGAGAATGGTATGTTCACATTTTCTATACATCTTGATATCTGATTTGTAACTCCTTATAAAATAGAATGAGTGCTAATGCTTTCTTATTTGTATTGGAAATATCTTTTCCCAGTCTACTACTTGTCTCTGAATTCTGTTTTTTATAATGTATACCAGAATTTTAAATTTGTACGTGATAAAGTATGTCAGTCTTCTCCCTTGGTTTTTTTCGTTCACATTTATTATTTATCTATGCTCTGCCATGCTGGGTCTTCTTTGCTGCAGGGGCTTTTCTAGTTGCGGCGAGCAGCGGCTGCTCTTCAGCACGCAGGCTTCTCATGCAGTGACTTCTCTTGTGAAACATGAGCTCTAGGGTGCACAGGCTTCAGTGGTTCTGGTTCCCGGGCTCCAGAGCACAGGCTCAGAAGGTGTGGTCCACGGGCTTAGCTGCTCTGCGGCCTGTGGCATCTTCCCAGCCCAGGGATCAAACCCGTGTCTCCTGCATTGGCAGGCGGATTCTTTGCCATCGAGCCACCTGGGAACCCCTCCCTTGGTTTTCATGGATATACTTTCTTCTGGTACTTCTGCAGGGCTTTAATCCACTGGGAATTAATTGTGTCTGACTTTTTCCACATAGCGCTCCAGTTGCTCAGCATCATTCATCAGATATTCCACACTTTGCCCCCGATTTGAAACGCCTCCTTTATCGCATACTTACATCCCCTCGCTATGCCGTTTCCCAAGTCTGCGGATTTATTCCTGCTTTGAAATCACACTGTTTTCATTACTCTAGCTTTTTAGTATATTCTGCCTTCTCTTTACCGCATCTTTTTCATCTTCTTCAGGAATAGTAATTCTGGGGATACCCCGAATTCTGTGGTGGTCTGGGTTTTGGTGGGAGTTTGTGGCTCAGCTGGTAAAGAATCCATCTGCAATGTGGCAGACCTGGGTTCGATCCCTGGGTTGGGAAGATCCCCTGGAGAAGGGAAAGGCTCCCCACTCCAGCATTCTGGCCTGGAGAACTCCATGGACGGTATAGTCCATGGGGTCCCAAAGAGTTGGACACGACTGAGCGACTTCCACTTCACAGAAGTACTTGGCCTTTGACGAGTACTTGGCGTTTGTCTCATTAAATGACACCGTTTCTGTGCAACAGGCCGTGTGAAGGAAGCTACCCCGTTTTCCCTCTGAGGTGAGTGAGGGACCATAGGGTCTCGCCCGGGCCCACCCGCTGGAAGCGACAAGGCCAGCCGTCTGGGACTCTGCCTTCTCCCCTCCCGTCTGGGGACTTCCTCTGCACGGCCTCCGCCCTGGACTTGTCCCCGCATCTCTCCCCGCAGCACAGGTGGGCTCTCCTCCCTCTTCTTCGTTTCCGTTTTTTCAGAGTTTTTGGCGGCACGCGGGATCCTGCTTCCCCAACCAGGGACGGAACACTGCCCCCTGCATTTGAAGCCTGGAGCCCTAAGCACTGGACCCCCAGGGAAGGCCCCTCTTCTCCACCTTCTAGACTCAGCGAACCAGAATCCCCCGTCACAGAGCGTCCCACTGGGTGAGGTTTGTAAACCCCACGGAGCGTCTCTCTTGTCAGGCACCTGGAGAGACGGAGTACAGAGAGAGTGTGGCTGGCTGTGTGGTCTGAGGGAACGAGCGTGGTGCCAGGCGTCCGGAGCCCCTCGCTCTGTGACCCGCTGTCCTCCGTCAAGTAGGTAGGACTGTCCGCTGAAACCCCTTCCCGCTTTACCGTCCTACAGTTTTACGATAGAAAGCGGGCCTTAGGGACCACGGGGAGTTGCAGTCGGCCATTCTGATGAGTGATGACCTAAGACTGTCTTAACTGTCTTCAGGTGCTTGATTAATTGTCACAGTGACTGTAGTTTGCATCTCCAGAATAAGACGAAATTGCCTTGGACTGAAGCAAGGGAAAAGTTTGGTTTGATGTAGAGGACTCTTGCACTCGGCCACTGATTAAATTCTGGAGTTGGGGCTCAAGAGAAACAGTGGAATCACCATTAATAAGAGAGAAGGCTGACAAACATTTGCCTACTGGGGCTTCGGGTGGGCTGGACTGAGACAGGGCTGAATTGATGGTTCCCCAGCTTCCAGAAAGGGAGGTTGTAGACAGAAACTTAGGCATTTTCTGGATCCAGAAACTGGCAAGCTTGCTGGTTGTCCTTCCTTCCAAGATGATTTCCTTGTTGTTTCTGTTGAAGAATCCATCAGACAGGGGAGGTACAGGACTGAAGAGTCTTAATAGGGGTCCATTACAAGAAGCATTTTAATATTCACCCTGTTAAGTGAGGTCTGTTCCTTACCATCACTGAGCCTTTTATATTGTTTAGAGGCAGCAGAAAAATCCAAACCCATACTGGGTTTAATGACTAGTGAGCAACACGTTTAACTACGGATGTGTAGGTTTTACTGCGTTAGTTATAGGGTGAAAAACCTCTTTCACCAGTCAGCCAACATGGGGTCTGTGTTTTAAACCATCTCTGGATTGAATGAATCCCTTTGCCCCGTTTCTGAGATACCGTGGCCAGCGTGGCTGTAATTGCCAGCATCCCTGTTGAATCATTTGGAAGCAGAACGTAGGCTCTGCCCCCAGACCCAGGGTAAACAGTTGTACAAACACATGCCTCACCGGAGTCTCCCCGCCAACTGCTTCTGTTTCCTGACTCCCTCCTCCAGAAATTAAAAAGACATATTCCCTGGGTCATAAGGAAAGGATCGAGATTTGCATTATAGTGACTTTGTGGAATAATGCTGAATTAGTGGTTCAAATCCTGAAAATGAACCCTCGAGAGAGGTTCTAGGAAAGTCCTCAACAAGGGCAGTATTTATTCCTCTGAGGAAATGTCTTTGATTAGGACAGTGTTCGTGGGGCTCCCTGGTCCACTGGTTAAAACTTTGCCTCCCGATGCAGGGGTGCACTGATCCTTAGTGGGGGATCTGGGCTCCCACACGCCTTGCAGCCAAAACAGTCAAAACAGAGAATAGAAGTAACTTGTAACAAATTCAATAAGGACTTTAAAAATGGTCCACATTAAAAACAAAATTCTGGAAAAAAGACAATGTTCTTGCCTCTGGTGTGACGGGTCATTTCAGCGCCTCTTCATTCTCGGTCAGTTGCACAACCTTCAGAGCCCACTCAGTTTCCTCCTCACTGACGTTTACGCTGTGAGCCTGCCATCCTCCAAGAGCTCTGCGTGTATTCACGCAGTCCTCACAGCTCTCGTACCCGTATCACACAGACCCCGCGCCCAGGGAAGCGGCCGTCAGGCTTCTATCCAGCGACGCGGCCCCAGTATCCATGCCCCTCGTCTGGACCACCAGGCACACTGCCTCCCCGCGGACCACTCACCCGACCTCAGGGCTCACCTCTTCCACAGGCCTGTCCAGCGCTTGCCTTCACGCCTTACCGAGCTTCTCTGCGGCCCACGTTAGCACAGTTAATACTCGTGTGCAGCCGTTCGGGGTGTGCCATGAGGTCCAGGGGGGCGGGGGTTGGCTCCGTCTCCCCAGCACCCAGCACAGAGGGTAGGAGTTAAAGCCAAAGAAAGTTAAAGTCCGGAAGAGAGAGTGGTCTGAGCCCATGCCCGGGTGAACGCACAGGGGCTGGTCTTGCAGGGCTGGGGGCAGCCAGCACCCGCCGGGCACAGGGCCCTCAGCTCGGGGGGGACCGTTCGCTGTGGTCTGTCCGCAGAAGTGATGTTTGGCGACAGAAGCCTGTGGGGAACACCGCCTCAAAAGCGCAGTCTACGGCTCGGTGGGTCCTGTTGTTGATCTGATGGGATGCCATCACTCTGGGGGCAGGCACGGGAAACCCAGACTGCCCACGTGGTGCCAGCTTCTCCGCAGGCTCTTCCAGGCTGCCTGTGCCCCCAGCCCCCCACAACGTCATCTTTAACCCTGACTGCAGCTCTTGGCCTGCTCGGGTGAGCCCAGCAGGACGGCCCCCAGGGCTGGTGTGACCCTGCGCCGGGTGTGGGCAGCGAGCTTTGCAACAACATACTCCTACCAGTAACGTCCCACTGTTCCCTTTGAGAGCTCATCCTCAACCAGGATGATGTGTGGTTTAGCGGGGCTGTGATTAATATGTTTAGATTACTGATCAAACATGCTTCCTAAGAAATGAATTAGAATGTCTCCTCCTGATGTCCTCTTGAAGCTGGTCCCCTCAAGCGTGACTCTAAAGTATAATCCATTTAGAGGTTTGAAAAAATTCAAGACAACAACTGAGCTGATGTTCCCTGTCTGGTTACTTACAGACCACTAAGAAACACACTGGAGGAGGAAATGAGCCCACTCCAGTGTTCTTGCCTGGAAATCCCATGGACTGAGGAGCCTGGCGGGGCTATATTCATGAGGTCGCAGAGTTGGACACAGCAAAGTGACTGACCAACAACAAACAGGCTAAGACTGTAAAGGTTGTCACAGAGCTTCTGTTGGGATGAGATGGGCTGTGCGTCAGGAACAACCCGCTAGGCTGCACAGTTCTGACAACGGACCCACGGCGGTTACTTGGGGACCCCTTGGTCACTCGATCACCTCAAAACACCCCATTCCTTCCAGGCCTGCTGTGACAGCTGCAGCCCTAGAGACTGATCACCACCCACACAAGCCTCTCACCAAATCCTGCAAGTCTCACGGGTCCTGGGGCCTTGTCAATGCCAAAGGTGGCCTTGTCAACCCCACTGGCAACCTTGACAACATAAAACTCCATTCAGAAATCCCCGTATTTACCAGGCATGTGCAGGAGGGAGGCAGTGGGATCTAGGGGTTTATTTGGCTTTCGTCAGAAATGTCTCATTTCACAAGGAACAGGCTGGGGGTCAGCTCATGGCCATTCTGTGGCCATGCGTCTCACCCTCAGCTGCACCAGAGAATTTGCAGGGGTTGGCGGGGGGGCAGTTTGCAAATCCCAAGGCCTGGCCACTCCTCAGGGGCAACCCCCCAGTCCCTGGGGTGGGACCCAGGTGTAGAGATCTTTTTTTTTTTTTTGGCTATACAACTTGTGGGATCTCAGTTCCCCAATCAGGGACTGAACCCACGTCCCCTGCATCGGAATCACAGCGTCAACCACTGGACCTCCAGGGAAGTCCTGAGTGTTTTAAGCTCCTCCAGTGACTAAAGTGCCGCCAATCTGAGCCCTGCCCGAGGTAGACCAGATGGCAGCGGGAATGTGCCGAAACAAGACCTATTTGTTCCCTGTGCTGGGGCCACACTCCCCGAGGAATTCAAATTAGCTACCTTCACCTGTAACTATTTTTCCACAACAAATTCTGCCTGCATAGATGTCATTTAATTATTGAAAAACATACCCTGCTCTGTGATGTAAGGTATCCACCTAAGGATGCAGCCGGTATCCTGTGCTTTTCAGAGCTGTAAGAATGTGTGTGGCTTTTGTTCAAGCCTGCTACTTTGGGAACTTCTTTTTCAAGAGTCATGGTCCTCTAAGATATGAGCTAAGAGGTAATATTCTTACTAAATCAAAATACTGTGTAGGTATTTGTGAGTATAAGTGTGGAAAATGTCATTTTAAAATAACTTAAAAAAAATCGTCTTCTTTAAAACTGTCTTTTAAAAATGATCTTAATAAAATACCTAGAAATAAACCTACATAAGGAGGCAAAAGGCCTGTACTTGGAAAAGATTCTGACGAAAGAGACTGAAGATGACACGGATGAAAAATGTGTTCTTGGAAGAATGAATCTTGTCAAAATGACCATACAACCCAAGGTAATCTACAGACTGAATGCAATTCCTGTCAAATTACCGATGGCATTTTTCACAAAACTAGAAAAAAAGATTTTAAATTTGTATGGAAACTTATACACATATTCTCTTACTCTGTATAGTCAAAGCAATCTTGAGAAAGAAAAGCAGACCTGGACAAACCAGGCTCTCTGACTCCAGACTATACTACCAAGTTACAGTCATCCAAAGTGTGGTACTGGCACAAAAGCAAACATCAATGGGATGGGACAGAAATAAACCCATGCACCTATGGTCAATTAATCTATGTGAAAGGAGGCAAGAATATACAATGTAGAAAAGACAAGCTCTTCAGTAAGTGGTGCTGGGAAAACTGCACAGCTATGTTTAAAAGAATGAAATTATAACATTCTCTAACACCATACACAAAAGCAAACTCAAAATGGATTAAAGACCTAAATGCAAAACTAGATACTACTGATATAAAACTAGAGGGAAATACAGGCAGGACACTCTGACATAAACCACAGCAAGACCTTTTTGGATCCATCTCCTAGACAGAGACAGATAAAGAAATGGGACCTAATGAAAGAAGCTTTGCACAGCAAAGGAAACCATAAGTAAAACAAAAAGACAACCCACAGAATGGGAGAAGATGCTTGCAAATGATGCTCCCAACAAGGGGTTCATTTCCAAAATACACACACAGCTCAATTAAAGAAACAAACCCCAAACAGCCCAGTTTAAAAAAAATGGGTTGAAGACCTAAATAGACAATTCTCCAAAAGACACAGTCAAGAGGCACATGAAGAGATGCTCAACATTGCTAATTATTAGAGAAATGCAAATCAAAACTACAATGAGGTATCACCTCACATCTGTCAGAATGGCCATCATCAAAAATTCTACAAATAATAAATGCCGGAAAGGGTGTGGAGAAAAAAGAACCATCCTACACTGTTGGTGGGAATGTAAACCGGTGTAGTTACGATAGAGATCAGTATGGAGGTCCCTTAAAAAATTAAAAACAGAGCTACCATATGATTCTGGAGTTGCATTCCTGGGCATTTATCCAGAGAAAACCAAATTCAAAATGATACATGTACCATGTTCACTGCAGCACTATTTACAATAGCCAAGATGGAAGCAACCTAAATGTCCACTGGCAGATATATGGATAAAGATGTGGTACATATACACGATGGAATATTACTCAGCCATAAAAAAGAATGAAATACTGCCATTCACAGCAACATGATGGACCTAGAGATTATCACACTAACTGAAGTCAGAGAAAAACAAGTATCATATGATACCAGTTATATGTGGAATCTTAAAAAAAGTGATACAAATGACTTACGTATGAAACAGGGTAAATCAGGAGTTTGGGATTAACATACACACACTATACATCAAATAGATAACCAACAAGGGTCTACTGTATAGCACAGGGAGCTCTCCTCAGTATTTGTAATAACCTATAAAAGAAAAGAATCTGACTATGTGCGTGGGGGGGTGGGTGTGGGTGTATAATTGAAAAAAAGACTCTTCTCTTTGAACAGTCTTCACCCTTTATCATAAGCTCTGGGGCTTAGGCTGGGAAGTTTGCTCATAAAAGGAAAATGTGCAATGTGACTATGTTAGGATTTTCAATTCTTCCCTATTAAAATATGTTTAAAATGTGTTTTAGCAAATTTGCACACAGATAAAAAGATAAAAAAAATAAATAAAATTTTATCTGCACATAGATAAATTATTTGCACACTGAATAATTTACTTAAAAAGAGTGGAGGCATGCTTAGTAACCGACGTGGGGCTTTTTGTTTTAAAAAGGTACTGTCTCCCCCACCCTAGGGCGACGGGGGTGCCCTGACCTACCTGGTGGCACCTGAATCCCGCTTTCATCTTTGTACAAACGACACGAATGCAGAGCCAGCTCATCCGGCTTCTCCTGCTGCTGCCAGGAGTTAAGAAACTCAGGAACCAGGAACAGGGGCCAGGGTCGGGGTGTCCAAACACCAGGCTAGGGCTTTTCAGTGTGACGTGAATAAAGACTCGGTATTTGCAATGTGCTGAACTCACAGGTGATTTATTGCTTTAAGTAACTAAACAAGAAAGAGGAGAGACAGGCTGCTGGTCACGTCAGCCGGCACTCTCTCTCCAGGCTTTGCAGCTGCATCTACTTAAAGCCTCAACAGTATTTTCTGGACGACATAAACACGTCATAACACACGTGGGAAGCGACTTGGCCGAGGACATACTGATTAACACACAACAGAGGCTCCCCACCAGTCAGTCTGCCCTGAAGCAACAGAGAGAAGGTGTGTTCCTAGGATGTGCTGAATACAAAACCTTTAATGTTTTTTTGGCATTAATACCAACACAAAATACTTCCCCAGAAATTGTGCAGAAGTGGGTACATGCACAGAATTCCCTCTGCGTTTCCAGATCACCAGTATCTATGGGAGCACTTGGAGAAAAGCCAGGAGGTGGGGCACCTCCCCTCCCAATGTCACGTTCTTTGCCAAAGCAGCAGGGTCCAGGGGCTAGACAGAGGAAAGGGGTGGACCCAGCTCAAGGGCGTGTTACAAGCACCCAGCAGCTGCAGCAACAGCGGGGGCTGGACCCCCCATCCCGGGGCAGGGGCTGGGGGCGACGAACACGTCCGCTTTGACTGGCAGCCAGGCAGGCCCCGGGGTGGGGCCTGAGGGCTCCCTGGAGGCCCTGGGTGGTGCAGCCCCTCCCAGGAGCTGTAGGGTCAGGGCTGGACTCCCAGCCGAGGTCTAGAAGCGACCCGCCCTCGTGGGTTCTAGCACCGAGGCCCCAGGACACATTTCAAAAGGATGTGCAGAAACCAACACTCGCGGGGACCGGCCCTCCTAGGAGGGCTCAATAAGCTCACCAGGAGGGCTCAGGCCACAACAGGGCGCACGAGCCCCCAGCCCGCCGGAGCCAGACTCAGGGGCGCTCCGCGGAAGCCCCCGCGCTGGCATCCTCTCCAGGCTCGGGGCCGGGGAGCCCCGCGCTGCCCCCCCGCCGGGGCCGGGCTGGGGCCCGCGGGGCCGTCCTGCACAGCCTCGCCCTGCACACAGGGCCGTCCTTCCGGACTCGGCTTCTCCGCGGGGCTCTCCGCGGGGGCCCAGTCCTCCCGGCCGGGCACGCGGCTCCCCGCGGCTCCCGCTCTGGGAAGCTGGTCTTCTGGGTTCTTCTCGCTTTCTTCAGCTTGCCGCTTGCCCCTGGCACGGAGTTTCCCTCTGGATTTCCTCGGCGGCCTGTTACGCATCTCGTCGCGGGAGAATCGCCACTGAAACTAGAGATCAGGGGACATGGGAGATAAATACTTGGAGCTTCTGTGACCCCGAAGCGTCCCTGGACATGTGCTCTGCGTTCACACCCACGTCTGGCAGGGAGACACACGAGGCCCACTATTCCCCAACCACAGCCCAAACCTCGCACCCGCTGGGAGCCGGCAGTGCCTGCCCCGGTGCGGATTCTAGGCATGAATTTCCAGGGAGAGGGCCCCATACCAAAGGCCTGGGAAGGGAGGTGCTGAAATCTTGTCATCTGGAGAACCAGAAGGGAGGGCACACGGGCCTGCTCTTCCTAAGGGCCAGGGCTCCGTGTGCTCAATATCACCCGGGTCAGAACCTGGGCACTCAGGTCCCCCTGCAGGACGGGTAGGCTGTGCCAGCCACCAGCCGTGCCCCGCCCTGCTAGAGATACCCCCCAAAGCCCTCACTCCCTTCCGGGGCAAGCTGCGCCCAATGACCAGGCCACACGGGGACAACGGCCCATCCTCCTGGTCCCCCACCCCTGGGCACTGAGTCACCGCCCAGCACGTCCCTCAGCCACATCCTCTTCCCCACCAGCATTCCCACGGCACTCCCCCTAAAACCTCATCCAAACCCATCCCAGATGCCGCTTCCCAGGGGGCCCCACGCTGCGTTCCCCTGTGGGCTGGGGAGTCCACGGAGCAGAGGGGACCAAGGGCACAGTCAGTGTCAGAGCTGGACAAGGGCGGGGTCACAGGGACGCCGGGGAGGGGGACCGCCGGGGAGGGGGACCGCCCCGGGCAGAGTCCTCCCAGCTCGGCCCACGTTCTGATCTATACGATGGGGGGAGTTCCTCTAACTTAAATCCGGTGGGTGACTCTTTCTGCGCAGAGGCAGATAACAACGACTTTAGGTTTTTCAGGCCACGTGTTCTCTGTTGCAGCCTCTGGGCTCTGCTATTGCAGCGCAAAAGCAGCCCAGGTACTACATAAACGGGCGTCACCATGTTCCAATAAAACTTTATCGACAAGATCAGGCAGTGGGCCGGCCCATTTTGGCCGGAGAGCCGCAGTGAGCCAAGCTCTGCCGTAGAAGGTGTTCAGGTCCATTCAACGATGCGACAATCCACGTGACAGGCTGAGCGCTGCATCCAGCACGTGATATACCAGGTGTGTTCACCGCAACTGGCGCTGGATGTCAGTGCAGAGCGTCAGGGACGCCACCTGTCCTCGGCTCTGGCATCCCCGGGATGCAGCAGGGAGCCTGGCACGGGAAAGATGCTCAGAGCCCTTTGTGAGACGCTGAAGGGGAGGACGCAGCGCCGGCCAAGCTGGCTGCCCTGCGTGTCAGGGAAAACCGGTCCTGTAATTTTACGAGTCAAAACACCCTGGGGCTTAGCGAGGAGGCACGCACATCCACACATCAGGTCTGGCAGAGCTCCAGAAAGAGAGATTAATCTGGGGAGAAAAGAGGAGGAAGACGTCCAAGTCCTGCTGAGCCTGCTGACAAGAGGAGCCGCTCCGGAGGGCGGTGGTTTGGGAGCCTGTGCACTCGGGAGAAAGCCGGGCGCAGAGCTGGGGTAGACACGGAGGGAGGGGCGGTGAAGGAAGGTGGAGACGTGGGTCCCTGTGTTCACAAGAGAGGGACGCGCTCTGCAAACGGCTCAGCGGCAACCGTGGCCTTCCCCGCTCTGTCGGCGGGGTGAGGGGCGGTGTGCCTTCTGCAGGCTGTGCCCGCGGGCGCCGCAGCCACAGGGTCCTGGGGATGGGCCAGCCTGGGAGGCCCCGCTGGAGACACGGGTTTTACGGGGAAGGGAACCGGGGGGCCTCGGCCCTGGGGGAGGGCCTCGGCCGCCCCACCAGGGGACACGCGGCTCCACTTAAAGTTGCATGTCTTTCTTTCGCTTCATTTCTTTCCACGGACACAGCACACTGGTGTCACCAAACACAGACTTGGAGCTAAGCCATTCTGCGACTGAAAGTCTGAGTGACTTCTGGTGAGGCTACACCCCGGCAGCTGTACCATCCAGTGAAACCATTTCCTAAGGCTCTACCAGGTTGCAGATAAATCTGGGTGCTTTGCCAGGAAGAAGCAAAAATGTGCTGCGTAAATTCTTTAAAAGTCTGCCACCTCCGTGGTGTTCTCAGCTGTAGAGGTCTACTTCCCCAAATAAGACATCTGCCTGGACACACTCAGGGCTCCAAGACGGAACACATCCTGGGGTGAGTGCGCTGACCCCCTTTTGAACAAGACCGGCAAATCTGGATATTCCATCAACGAAGAGGAAAAGCAGTGAAGTGTGGATGCTGAGGCTGTGTGCTCAGTCGTGTCCCAACTCTTTGCGACTCCAGGGTCTGTAGTCTGCCAGGCTCCTCTGTCCATGGGATTCTCCAGGCAAGAATACTGGAGTGGGTTGCCCTTCCCTTCTCCAGGGGATTTCCTGACCCAGGGATGGAACCCGGGTCTCCTGCATTGCAGGCAAATTCTTTACTGTCTGAGCCACCAGGGAAGACCTGAGGTTAGGATTTAACATTTATCCTTTCCTCCCCACCTGCCTGCCCTGCAAATCCCAACCGAGTTCCCCGACAATACTGGCTGGGTTTCCCCCAACCTAGTTCCCTGACAATACTGGCTGGGTTTCCCCCAGACACTTCTTTTGGGGGTTTCTCTTGTACAGTGACTGACTGACTGCCCTCAGATGGGGGGGTAGTTTGAGCTTCTCACACCCAAGCCATGAGCTTTCAACAGTGGCCCCCTCTGCAGGTGGAGTGGTCCCCAGACCCCACCCCGAAGGTGCCCACTTCGCCGAGACTGCCACCATGTGTGACTAGGACCTCTGACCTCGGCACGGACTTCTGCAGCCTCCAGGGCAGCCCTGCATGGCTCTTGGGTACCACACGGTCATCGTTCATAACGGCTGCCTTCTGTGCTGCGGCTGCGTTTTAATACCAGCCCACACGGAAGAGGTTTTTTTTTTTTTTTTAATGGGTGTCTCCAAATAGTCAGACTCGCTTCATCCTGCATGGTTTTACAAAAAGGCCAGTTAAGCTGGCCTATATACAGCGACCTGAGAGCCAGTCAGCTCTCAGAGATGCTGGAGGAAGTTGTACTTTCGTCAAAACAAAACAAAATTAAACTGGTGAGACTGCTTTGGCTGAAAGGTCCAAAATAAGACAACACAGCACTGCATGTAGTGTGGTGGCCAAGACCCGGGTTCAAACCTGGTTCTGGCATTTGGTAGCTGTCTGTCCTTAGGCAAGAGAATAATCTCAAGAAAAGCTGCCCTCACCCCCTGGGCTGGGTGCCCAGTCCCAGGGACCCCATTCACCCGCAGTGGGTGGTGGGTTGGGGACCCACTCACCCTGCAGTGGGGTGCAGGGGACCCGCTGGGGTGCAGGGGGCCCGCTTACCCACTCACAGCGCCCTCTGCAGGCAGCTGGCGCACATGACCATGCCCATCCTCCCTCTGGGCTGGAGTCCACCCCGGACCCTGGCTCTTTTTTCTTTCCTTCTTAAATTATTTATGCATTTATCTGGCTGTGCTGGGTCTCAGCTGTGGCACGCAGGATCTTTTAGCTGTAGCAGACCCTGGCGAGTCTCTAATGCGAACCCGATGTCCTTGCGGAGGCTGCTTTTCCTAAATAAACAGCAGACGTGTGGTTCCCCAGCCGCATCCAGTTTCCCATGAGGATCACGCTGCACCGCCCTCCTGACAAAACCACAGAGGACACTCCAGGCCTGCGGGGCGCACTATGCTCACTCTCTCCAGGCCCCCACCTGGGCTGTTGGGTGGAGGGGGATTTGGGACTGTCCACGCCGAGCTGGATAGGAACAACTCTGACCCGTGTTTTTCTGTCCTTCTGAAAACTCTGCCAAGCCAAACGCCTTCTAGGACGGCACCATTCTGTCTGTCCTTAGACGGAGGGTGGTGATGTCACCGACTCCCCAAGCTCCTGGGGGTCCCCAGCCCACCATAGCTGTTCCGGGGCCGCAGCCGGGTCACCCGGAAGCTGCGGCTGAAGTCCTCCCCTTTCCCCCTCTCCTTTGCAGGGAGCACTCTCAAGAAGCAGGGAAGTAGCCGTGGCTGAAACTCAGGGTCTCTAGAGTCTCAGGGCTGAATGTTCTGAGTGTCCCACGCTGTGACAGGCCTTCCAGTCTCCCTGAATCCCCCAAGCAGCGCTCTCACTAGGAATTGTTGGCACTGTTTTATGATGAGCATGTAGTGGTTCAGAGAGGTGAAGTAACTCTCCCAAGGTCACACAGCAGGAAAACAGCAGAGCTGAAATTCAAACACAGGCTTCTCTGACTCTACACTAATCTTCCGCCTGCTCCTTCTTGGTGGGTAACCGGTTTCAGACTCATGTTCTGGAAGGAAGGGAGGACAGGAAGCCAGGGAAGACGCCACGTGCCTTTGGAATAGCTCAGCGTGCCTCAGCTTTCAGACTTCACGACCTCAGGACAGAATCTGCTTGGTCAAGGCTTGATGCATGAAACCAAGTGGTCAGCTAATGGAAGTACAGATTTAACTGCCATGAATGATGCTTTGGTTTGTCTGATTAAAAAAAACAAATACCTACATTGAACATACCCTGACAGGCCTATTTTTAAAAAATCAATAATGATAAAATTTGAATGGAGATCCACATGGTGAGCCTGGAAAGGGGCCCTAAACTATTCAGCCAAGAGACTGGCTCTCAGACTTAGCGGGCGTTAAGGATCACCTGGAGGACGCCTTCAGACACAGGGCCCACACCCTATCCCAGGGTTTCTGATCAGGGGACCTGGGCGGGGGGACAGAGACTGGTGCTTCACACGAGCTCCCTGGTGATGCTGATTCTGCAGGTTCATGGGCCACAGTGTGAGAAGCACACAGCTAAGACCACCACCAGTTCACTGTGGGAAACAGCCTCCCCCCACCCCCCGAAGCCCCCCATCAGCCCCAGCCCAGCATCCATGGGAGGGCCTCCTCCACCACCACCCTCGCCCGCAGGCTCCCTTACTGCTGTGCTCAGAACAGTCACAGTCTTGAAGGAACAACAAAATGACAGTTGGCCCCGGGACCATGTGGGTCCCCTTAAACGCAGGTGGCCTGCAGCGGTAAAAACTACAGTGCTGCGAGGTCAGTGGTTGCTTTCATCCCTGGATTCAGGGAACCTTAGATATGAGAGGCTCCCTCTGAATTACACTCGGATTAACCTCGGTGCTGTCCAAGGGTGGGTGGTGTGTATTTCAGACCCTGAGGCGGGAGAGCTTGGCGTGGGGCGGCTCTGAGCAGAGGTCGGCGGCATCACACGCAGAGAGAGGCAGGCCACCAGGTGGAGGGCGTGTCGCGTCCTGAGCGGTTCCAAGGCAAGTCTCTGAACACAAGCAGCCGCTGCAGGTGCAGCAGGGTGGACGGGCCTTCCCAGGCCAGGGCATGAGTGGGGTGAGGGCATGCGGCCAGCACGGAAACCGAGAAAACCCCGACTAGCTGTCCGTGCCAGAATCAAGTGCAGAAAGGGAAAGTCCTCTTTACAGCAGTGCGCGTGTGTCCAGAGTTCCATGCCAGCAGGGCTCATGGATTTAATTCACACGTTTTCAAACCTGTGTCTATCTGCCTCCACTTCGGTAGTTTAGCTGAAGACAGATGTCTCCCAGGTCGCAGAAAGCACCTCTTACCTTCAGAGGAAGTTAATATTTGCTTTGAAAGCCACACTCACAGGTGAACAAAGAGGTTTCTTTCAAATACTGGAAAGTCCTGTTTGGAGAATTTTGTCCACTTGACTGATTAAAAGGAGACTAAATATGCTGCATCCTTGATGCCTGAATTTTGCAATCTTTTCCCTTAAACGTCAGTGCTAGACACACCACGCACGTCCTGGACCCAGCAGTTTGATTGTTTATTCGCTGGTTCAACAAGTGTTTGCTGAGTACGAACTAAAAGCCAGCGGCCAGGCATACAGCAGTGAGGACAGAAAGGGTGTGATCTCAGAGAGTTAATGTCCGATTCTACTGGGGGAGGATAAGCTATTGATCACAAATAACTAGGAACCGAGAGGAGAGGAACATGGTTCTTCCCGGCGAATCGCAGAAGAGCCTGCCTTGGTCTAAAGGGAGAGGACACCATCCCGAGACAGTACAAAGAGAGCATCCCAGGTGCAGGGGCCGCCCAAGCAAAGGCCCTGCGGCAACGAGGAACCCAAGAGAGCCTGCAGGCCAGAGCGGCCAGGGTGCAGAAGATGGGTGGGGGGGCAGGGTGCGGGGAGACCCCACAGGACCATGTGGACCACAGCAGAGGCTCCCACCCACATCTTAAATAACACAAAGCTTGAGAAGCATTCTAAGTAGCTGGGTGACACGACTCAATTTGCTCTTTAGAAGATCGCTTTGGTTCCGAGTGGAGAACACCCTTGAAAGGGAGGCCTGTCATCGGGAGATGAGGGTAGTCCTGGCAGGTGATGACAGGAGGGGGGGTTCCAGAGGCTCAAGGACCTAGAACTAGACATACCTTCAGGACAGACTGGCAGTGGGAAGGAGAGGAGGCCTGGGGTGAGCTCTGGCGGGCGGGAGCCGGGGGCAGCGGAAGGGCCGGCCCTCCCTGGGGGTGGGGAAGGTTGGGCGGGGTCATCAGCGGCCACACGGCAGGAGATGCTGAGGCTGGACACGCTGAGGGGACTCAGGGGTAGGGAGGGGGGCCGTCTAGGTCTGGGGGTGCAGGAGATTCTCTAAGGAAGAGAAAGTGGGGCGACACAGGGCTCTGAAAGAGGCAGCGGGTGGGCAACCAGGCGGGCGCTCTGGGGCAGAGAACAAGGTGCTTCCAGGCTGGAGGGCACAGCCGATGTGAGGGCACCGGGGTCTCCCGGGAGCCGGACAGCGAACCGTCGGCTTAGGAGCGGGGCCAGGGCCGGGGCCGGTACAGGCCGCCCTCCGGGGGCTGCCCCGCGTCACAGCGAGGGCAGTGCCCACTGCCGGCTACCCCCGCGAGGCGCAGGGCTGAGCGAGCCTCCGTGAGGGCGCGGGCTGCCCAGGGGCATGCAGCTTGGCCGCGGCAGGCGCTCCTCCCGACCCAGCAGAGCTGGCCACCGTCTCTCCGGACCCTCCCAGTGGCCCGAGCCCTGTCCTGAACCCTGCCGCCCCGGGTTTCCACCCGCCCTTCCCTCGGTGACTGGCACAGCGTGCACCGGAACCGGGCCGCCCGGCCGCCCCTCACTGTGGAGGGGCAGCCCCAACCTGTTCACGGGCCTGGCGCGCCTGCCCGGGGTCCCCGTCCCCAGCACGTGAGGAGGCCCGGAGGTCGGTGCCAGGGGAAGGGTGGGGGGGCGTCCAGCAGGCTCTGCCCCACGGTGCCGCCATGCCCGTCACAGAGACAGTGAGCTGGCCCCAGGGCACACAGTCCTGCCCTGCAGGGCCTCTGGGAGGAGCACCCTCGGGGGCAAAGCCCGGGGAAGTGCAGCCACTGCAGAGGGCCTGGGCTCCGCCTCAGGAAACACGGGGTACACCCCCAGTCTCACGGTGGCTGCGCTTCCAGGAAGGTTCAGGTGATGTTCGGGGGGGGCGGGACACGGCCTGGCCCGAGGACTCGCTCCGCAGGGGCACCGCCCTGCGTCCACACCAGCTGTGGCCACTCAGCCCTGCGGAGCGGGCCCTTAGGGAAGGCGTTCTGGCAGGTTCTCTCTGCCAGGGTCTCCAAACTTCCGACAGCGACGGCTCGAGGGCTCGAGGGATGGGGGCCGGCTCGCATGGAGATGACACAGAGGAGCAGGCACAGCCAGGCTGCAGCCGCCTCCCCGCGCCCCCGACTTCGGCCTCTGGAATGCGAACCCTGCCCGCCAAAGCATCCTTGCAGGAGGCGGCGGCCACACGGCCCTCAGGGCCCCCACCTGCCGGTGACGTGGCTCATTTTTGCCGAGGGGCCTCAGGGATCCCCCGGGCTCCGCGGAGCTAGGCCCGGGGGGCAGCAAGGTCGCTCACCTTCGATTCCTTCTTCTTGACCTTCTGAGGCAGACACGGCCTCTGGAGAAAGACGACCTGCTTGGTGGACACGGTCCCCTCCCTGCAACACACACGGGAGCCGAGGATGAGTCCTCTTACACCTGGGGCGGGGCAGGGGCCGGACCTCACATGGAGGCCGCCACCTCCAACTTCATCCAGGCCAGCCGCCCACGCGAGGGAAGGGGGCTGCCCAAGACGGAGAGGTCAGAGGTCATGAAGCCCCCCCAGGCCACGCACCTTTGCTTCTGGGGGGGCTGTCTTGCGGGCCTGACAGAAGCGGGCACCCCTGAAAGGCAGCTTCGTGTCTGAAAGCCCCCTTCCCGGGGTGTGAAATGACAGCTGGCATCTTGGCCAAATGACAACAAAGTGGCCTCGGTGAACGCCGGGCGGGGGTGGGGGGCTCTTCCAAGTCTGTCTTTGGGGATGAGGCTAAGAGGGCCTGGTTGGCCTGTGATGGGCAGGCAGTGAGGACCTGGGCCCAGACGGAGGCTCCTGCGGGCTGTGTGGCCTTGGGTTTGTGATGGAGCCTCCCCGAGCCTCAGTTTCTTCATCTATAAAATGGGCATGATATCTATGCTTACCAAACCATAGGTAATTAGGAGGACTAGTTTGACAGCAAGCCCAGAAGACAGACAGAAGGCCTTTCAGGGTTGGTAAGACTGGGATAAATTCCCAAAACAACAAAAAATCCCACCTCCCGGGATGCTCTGACTAGATGAGACTGTACACAACGTGGCCGCCTGGCCTGGGGCACACACTAGGTGCCGAGTTTCTTTTGCAAATGAGAGGCCTGGGCCCCCTCCGCCTTGGTGACAGGCTGGGCGACAAGTCACTGGCCGAGCTGCCCATGTGGAGGGGGGTGCTCGGGGCAGGGGTGGTTAAGAATCTGAAATCCTGGGCCTGCTGTTCCTCAGGTGGAGAGCTGATGCCAACAGGATTCCACAAGTCAGCACAGGAAGAGCTGGTCGGGACGGTGCAAGCGTTCGGTAACTTAACGCTGGTAATCGGTACCTGGTCGTCCTGACGACGGGAGTGGGCAGCACACAGGTGAGCTGCCAGCCGTAGGCGGCCAGCGAGTTCAGCAGAGGCACGTAGTCTGTCTGCACCTCGACACCCTGGGGAGAAAGGCCAGGTCAGGGCTGGGGCCGCCTCCGCTGACCACGTCTCAGGGGCCGGGAGGGACCACCCGGCCACCAACCCAACAAAGCAGAAGGGGGCCGCGCTCCGGCCCTGAAGGTGCTGCAGGAGCCTGGGGCCCAACTGCCATCGTGGGGTCTCCTCCCGTCTGCCCTGTCTGCCCCGTCGCGGGGTCTCCCTCCTGCCTGGGTCTGTGCCATCGTGGGGTCTGCCCCCCTCCCACCACCCGGGTCTGCGCTATCGTGGGGTCTCCGCCACCCTGCCTGGCTCCCTCCCGCCCGGGTCTGCGCCATTGGGGGGTCTCCCTCCCTCCTGGGCTGTGCCGTGCGTCGGCGAGGGGTTAACGCGCTTGTTTTGTTTCACTCTCATCTGGACACATCACCTCCGTGAGCGTCACTTGAGAAGCACAGTCACGTCGCCTCCAGGACAGACCCAGGGCTCAAGACCATGCGCTGCTCAGGGGGTTTCAGGGCGTCTTGTAGGAGTTAAAGTACATCTGACCAAACATCGAGTCATTGCATCCATCACAGCGGCGACACACACACACACAACACACGCGCACACACACAACACACAAGACACACAACACAGAACACACACCACACACATATAACACACATACCACACAACACACAAACCGCACACACACCACACACACATACCACACACACACACACACACACAACACACACCCAGCACATACGCCGAGGGGGTGGAGAGGGAGAGGGCCCCACTGTGAGGCCCTTGCCTAGCACCGCCCCGCCCTCACCCTGCTTTCTCGAGCGGCAGGCTCACCCGGCCCTGCAGCTCGTGAAGACCCTGCACCCTGGACTCCCTTGGCCCCGGTGGTGGCTTCAAACTCCTCTGACAGGCGTCCAGAGTCCTTGTGGCCGGGACAACCGCAGGACCCGCTCAGGAGGACCTCAGGCCCGCGGAGGGTCGGACGGGAGGGAAGGCTCAGCCCTGCTGCTGGGTTCCCGTCCCGCAGACGCCAGGGCGCGCGCGTGCACACACACACACACCCACGCCCAAACACAAGATGGCCTGCGGCACGCGTGCGCACACACACACACACACACCCCCCCCCCATACACAAGACAGCCTGCAGCGCACGTGCGCACGCGTGTGCGCACACACACACACACCCAAACACAAGACGGCCTGCGGTGTGCGTGCGCGCGCGCGCACACACACACACACACACACACACACACACACACACCCCCAAACACAAGACGGCCTGCTAGCAGGGCCAGGAGGCTGGCCAGTCAGCGCAAAAGGGACAGGGCTGTTGTGGTGAGGGCGGGCTTCCTGGGGCTCGGGGGCTGGGGGGACGCGAACGGGCAGCCAGGGAGGGGCTTCCCGGGGGGACCCCAGCACGAAGGACACAGCCAGTGGGGTGAGCGCTGGGCAGAGGGCTCGCCGGTGGCGAGGGGGCCTGGGGACAGAACCAGGGGCCCGAAGAGAGAAGCGGGGCAGGCAGCCGTGCTTCTCCAGGGACTTCTAGAGCTCCCATCGCGGGTGCCTGTCCCAGCGTGGCCACTGGGCAACCAGCGTCCCCCGGGAGCCTCCACTGCACACAGGAAGCCGTGGCCTGTGGCAGCGGCTCTCCAAGTACGGTTCCGTGAGCAGCCTCACCCTGGAACCTGTTGCAGAGTCTCGGGACCCACCCAGACCTGCACAGTCAGAAACTCTGGGGGTGGGGCCCAGGGGGCTGTTTATTTCTTCTTTTTCTTAATTGAAGTGCTGCACGGGACCAGGACATGCCCGGCAGTCTAGTGGTTAAGACCCCGCACGCATGCCTGGTCAGCGAGCTGAAACCTCACATGCCGCGTGGCGGTGTGGCCAAAGAAAACTACTGAAGTGCTGTCGACCTGCAATATAACATTATTTTCAGGTGTACACCATAGCGATCCAGTATGTTTATAGATTATACTCCACATAAGCCGTGCCCCGCCACAGGCGTGCTCAGTCACGTCTGCCTCTTTGCCACCCCACTGGCTGCAGCCCACCGGGCTCCTCTGTCCATAGGATTCTCCAGGCAAGCACACTGGAGTGGGGTGCCACTTCCTCCTCCAGGGGATCTTCCCAACCCAGGGATTGAACCTGAGTCGCTAGCGTTAGCAGGTGGATTCTTCACCGCTGAGTCACCGGGGAAGCTCCATATAAAGTTTTCATAAAACACACGTTCCCTGTGCTGCACATTACACCCTTGTATCTTGTTGGTTTTAGACATGGTAGGTTGCACCTCTTAATCCCCTTTACCTACCTTGTCCTCCCTCACTCTCTCCATGGTAACCACTAGTTTGTCCTCTGCGGCTGTGAGCCTGTTTCTGTTTTGCTATATTCATCCATTTTACTTTTTCTCTCTCTTCCTCTGATTTATTTCACTGATGAGCGTAATACCTCTTAGGTCCATCCATGTTGCTGGAAATGATATTATTTCATCCTTTCCTATGGTTGAGTAATATTCCATTGCATGTGTATACATACACAGTGTGTGTTGTGTGTGTGCGTGTGTGTGTGTGTGTACACACACAAATACACCACTCTCTTTAATTCATGTATCTATGACTTCGGTTTCTTCTGTATTTTAGCAACTGTAAATCATGCTGCTATGAACACTGAGGTACATGTATCTTTTCTAATTAGTGTTTTCATTTTCTTTGGAAACACACCCAGGAGTAGATCATATGGCAGTTCTATTTTTTTTTTTTTAAAAAGAATACTTCTAATAGTTGAGATGCAACTTAGTCTGAAGAAGGCTGCCTAGAGAATCGATTAGTTTTCTTCTGATGACAGAAGAGTCTGCAGTTTTGTGGCCAGAATCCATCTGCTGTTAGCTCAAAGCTAAGCCCCCCGCCATTCTCCACGAGGGGAGGAGAGGTCGGCGGGCTCTGAAAGGCTCAGCCCTGCACTGACACGGTGCAGCAGAAAGGAGCAGAGCGGGCAATGGGGAGAAGCGGGGTGGGGAGGAAACTGGCAGGGAGCCGGCGGGAGGAGGGCGAGGGAGGAGAGTGACCAGAGGGGCCGCTGGCCGGGGCGGAAGGCGGGGGGGGGGGGGGGGCAGGCACAAACCCAACCGACGGAGGGGACGGCCCCACCCCGTTTCTGCTGGCCCCCGGGCACACGGGGCCCTCACTGCCAGTACGGCAGTACCTCCCCGGCGCTGGGCAGGGCCCTCCCCGCCTGCTGCGGCCGCTTTTCCCTGAGAACCAGGATTGAAGGAGAAGGGACAAACTGTTAAATCCGCACTCGGGCTTTGCGAGGCTGTGATTACTCGGGTCTATCAAGAGTAGCCTTCCCACTTTATCAAGCGCCCTGACAGACCCGCCACAATCAGACAGTCGCCATGGCAACCAGGACCGGCGCGGTGCTGACAAAGCCCGAGTGGCAGGATGGAGCCCTTTCATCGGCACCCAGCCGGTTCTCTCCTCTGCCCAGTGCGGCAGGACAATGGGCACCCCGGGGCGGCCTGGCCAGACAGGCTCCCGAGCCGCTGGGGCTTTGCTCCGCGCTCTTCTCCTTCTTCACCATCTTCAAGAGGAAGGCAGCAGGATTCCTCCCCAGCAGCCTTCCTCTCAAGGTACGGGATGCCAGCCAAAGGCCCAGAACCATAAAGACCAAAAGGAAAACAAAGAGAAAACACAGCAAAACATGACCCTGCCTGAGAGAGCCGAGGGTTCGGTCCCAGCTGCTGCCAGCCGGCGCTCCGGGGGTGAGGGGCTTCACCCTGCCAGGCTCTGCCACACCCAACCCTCTGGGCGGGCCTTGATTTAATTAACAGTTCAGGCGGTTTTCCACAGGCACCTGTATCAAAGCCGGTGTGCATACTATCAAGTCTGAAGATGACATTTCTAAAAACATGACACGAGCCCCGTGCAGTGAGCGGAAGCGGCTTTCAAGTCCGTTCGCTAGGAAAGGGGGTCGGACAGGCGTCGGAGGGAAGGCTCTCTCTGATCTGCTTTTCCGTGACACTCCAGTGAGGGAAGCGCACACAGCTCTCCAAAGCCAGCCCGCTGATCAAACGGAAAGACATTTCTGGGAACAGGAGCAACAATTTTAATTAACTCTCCACTCTCCTGTGTGGATGTGGCATCTCCGATCACACCTGGAGTGTTGAAAAAAATGGAGCATGTCCTGTGGTTCTTCGACTGGTACAAAAGGGATTCATTTGTATTTACGGCTCTTTTTCCTTTGTTCCTGACAATTCCTCCAGTGGCCGCCAATCCACTAAAGAAACAGACATCCAACAACACAACCTTCCCTTACCCTCCAAAACCAGGAAAACAGACACAGCGTTTACTAAGAGATGCTTGTGTGTTTTGATCCTTCCCAAGATCCCCTGCAGCAGGGAGTATTAGGAGGTAACGCCCTGGTCCAGCAAGAAAGTTTCTATACTAGTGTCACCGTGCTCCCCACTTTTTCTCCTTATTTCCTTCCTAGAAGGATCTGGGACAAAAGCAGCTTAAAAGATGACACTTTGTTCCTGACTCGTGACTGGAGATGAAGAAGGGAATTCGGTTTCCATGTCTGAAAAGTACACAGGACCTCTGGGCTGGTCTCCTGGCAGGCTTGGAGGGTCCTTCCCCTCCATTCCCCGAGAGGACATGCAAACCAACAGCCCCGTGAGAGGCTTTTGTAAACTGCTGCCAAAGCACTAATGCCCAACGCTAACTGGCAAGGCACGTTTATATACGATTTCCTTATGTGTCAACTTCAGGCATCTTTTGATTTCCTACCATGGGACATGAAGGCTTAGTGTTCCCGTTCACATTTCTTACTTTTTCTTTCCTGGTGCCCCCAATGGTGATAATGTAATTTAATCAAAAGTTTATGTCACTATAGCATTGCAAATATTGCTTGGTCAAGTAATGCAGTGTGACACCTTCTTTAAAAAAATATAGTCCTTTATTTTTCCTGCGGCCTCAATTCTTTTCACCTGTCTGGTCGTACAGGAACTCATCACTAAAATTCATTCCACATGTTCCAACACCTCTTCTTCCTACCCATCAGTAAATATCCCATGTGCCTAAATATTAATATATTAGTTGAGGGAGGCCTGGCGTGCTGCAGTCTATGCAGTTGCAAAGAGTTGGACATGACTGAGCGACTGAACTGAACTGACAGAATCAATTCCTTGGCAGGTTGATAAGAAATCTGGGGTCCCCAAGAAGGAGAGAGGGGTCTGGGGCTTCTGAGGAGGAGAAAGGGGTCTGGATTCTCAAGGAGGAGGAAAGGACAAACATCTTTTTTTTCTCTCTACAGTCCTTAGTCACATAAAATGTTTTTTCTTTAAGCCCGAAACTGATGATTACACAACAAACAACTCAGTTTAAACTCTGTACCAAGGATTATATAACAACTTGAGGACAATTTCTCCTTCCTGAAACCCTTCTGACTAATCCTGATATCCTAGAATGTCCATTATGGGAGTGGGTCTGGTAGGATCTTTCTATTGGTAAGTTCTCATCCTGTTATCCTAAAATGTAAATTGTGGGAGTGGGTCTGGTAAAATTTTCACAACCTTGAGACATCCTTTTGATTTATTGTAATAACTAATTACAAAAAGATACAACTCCGTTGCTAACACTAGCCAGAGGGTACTCTCCATCGCCCTTCTGATGTTTATGTCAGAAGCGTCCTCTGTCCCTTTTTTACTTTAATAAAACTCTGCTACACTAAAGCTCTTGAGTGATCACGCCTGGTCCCTGGTTCCGAAGCTAAATCTTCTTCGGAGATCACGGATCCGACATTGTTCATCGTAAGCTATCACTTCTATTTTCTCCCATTTGGAGGCCTCATTTCTAGAACGTTCTGTGTCCTTGCTCCAACTTGTGTGGCTGCTTCTCTGGCCCGGGTCCTCCCTCTGCTCTGTCTAGGGTGGATGTCTTCTCCTTCTTGGTTTCCGCCTCATTTTTCTGGACACACCCTCTGGTGGCTCCCTAGGAAACAGTGACCTGGAAGTTATTTGCATCCCTGAGTTCCTGAAAGTGTCTTTGTCTTCACCTTTAACTAACCGTCTGGGCACAGAAGTCTAGGCTGTGATCATTTTTTCCATCAATACTTTCAAAGTATCGCTCCACTGGCTTCTCTATGTCAGCACTGCTATTGTGATACCGATGTGATCACTCAAGTTTTGAGTGTAGCCTGCTGTGCTGCGTTGGAGCATTTTAGGATGTTTTTCCCCCGTGAAGTTCCAGAATTCACGATCTGCCCTCATGCGGGTTTTTTTTTTTTTTTTTTTTTTTTAACTCAAAGGGCTGTACACTCAATAGCTTTGCCCTCAAAGGATTCCTGTCCCTCAGCTCTGAAAGTTTTCTTTTTTTTTTTTTCTTTTCTTTGATAATTTTGCTCCACTCCATTTCTGTCGTTTTTCTTTTCGGACTTCCTGTCAGTCAAAGTGTGGGACTGATATTCAGAGAAGGCAATGGCACCCACTCCAGTGTTCTCGCCTGGAGAGTCCCAGGCACAGTGGAGCCTGGTGGGCTGCCGTCTATGGGGTCGCACAGAGTCAGACACGACTGAAGCGACTTAGCAGCAACAGCAGGACTGATACTGTAATTTTGTGACCTTCCCGCGTTGCTTTCTTGGAGTCTTTGACTCTACCTTCTTAAAGACGCCCTTCGTTTCACTTCCCAGCCCTTTCGCTGTGCTTTAAAGCGCTGCCCTGTCCCATTTTCAGGCCCTGAAGCTCCTTCTTCTCTTTTGATCATTTCTTTTTCTATAGTGTCTTGGTTTTGTTTCACGGGTACACACACTCTGTCTCCTTAAGCAGCTTCGTCCGACCCTTGGGTCGTGTCTACAGTTACTGGGCCACACGAGGTAGAGGTGGGAGCCGGGGATCTCACCACACTGGGTGCGGACTTCACACCGATGCCCGCCTCCCGCTCTGCAGTTCATCCCACCACCCTGCAGGGACTCGGACTTCCAAGGCCAGCGCTTTCCTCACGTCCCCTTCCTCTTCCAGGGGCAGCTTTCACCACTGGGCTAAACCAGCCAGCTTCCCCCATGCAGCTGCCATCCTCTAGAGATCTGCTGAAATCACACAGCTTCCCTTTTCTCTCCTTCAGTCTTTTCATTCTCACGGGCGTCTATCTATCCATCCATCCACCCACCTACATAGTCTCTGTTTATCCGTCTCTCTACGTATCCACCCATCCATCCATCTCCCTGTCTACATCTCTATGTGTGTATGTATCTGTCCATCCATCCATCCATCCATCCACCTACCTACATATCTGTGTCTCTGTTTATCCGTCTATGAATCTATCCATCCACCTGTCTACATCTCTATGTGTGTATGTATGTATCTATCTGTCCATCCATCCACCCATCCATCCACCTACCGACCTGCCTACGTCTCTATCCATCTAGCTACCTACCATCTATAGTAGTTTTCATTATTTGTGGGAACCATGTACTGCAATGGTGCCACAAACACTAAATTAGCAGATACTGAACCACTACACCTGGGGAAACACAGGGTTAGCTTCCTGTGAGCCTTTGGTCAGATTTTTTGTCACCTGATCAATACATAACTTTGTTTAATGAGTGTTTCTGTTTAAAGACACCTCGGTTCAGTATATATCATGGATTCATTAATATTGAACCTCACGCCGGCAGCACCATAACTCACTCATGAGCAAAGCTCCTAACACGTGCATACGCTCTGTAAGGCCCACGGCAGCTGTCCTGTGCTTGGGAACAGGACTGCACTACAGCACTGTGCCTGAGCGTCACTTCAAACAGTGACGTCACCAACAAAAAGCACAAGCACGTGAAAAATGTGGCCCTAAGTGGACTGCAAACAGGAACTGCAAACTCGTGTACAGCATGAAAGCTTCTTAGCTGGAAACATGCATGTTTGCAACATAACTGTGGTGCTGGGGGAGACTCCTGAGAGTCCCTTGGATGGCAAGGAGATCCAACCAGTCCATCCTAAAGGAAATCAGTCCCGAATCTTCAGTTGAAGGACTGATGCTGAAGCTGAAGCTCCAATACTTTGGCCACCTGATGCGAAGAACCGAGTCAATGGAAAAGACCCTGATGCTGGGAAAGATTCAGGGCAGGAGGAGAAGGGGATGACAGAGGATGAGATGGTTGGATGGTATCACTGACTCAAAAGACATGGGTTTGGGTAAACTCTGGGAGTTGGTGATGGACAGGGAGGCCTGGTGTACTGCAGTCCATGGGGTCACAAAGAGTTGGACATGACTGAGCGACTGAAGAACAACAACAAAGCACACCTCTGCAGTGACTGTAGAAGCACCACGAGTACTGGTTTAGGGGCTACAGAGAAGTTTTAGCAAATAGGATTTGCAAAAATGGAATCCATGAATAATCAGGAGTGACTCTTACACACATCTATCTATCAAACATTCTCTTAGTATCAGTTCACTGGGATTTTTCAAAAGAAACAGATGCTTGTGCCCAATCCCCCACGTTCAACACAATTTTATTATTTAAATTCTTAAAGGGACTACTGGAAGCCATTTCTAAATAGGTTAGAATTCAGAAACCATAAAGTAAAACTAATAAGTCTGGTGACATAAAGCTCCTTCACTGTGACAAAAGGTAAGCTATGCAAACTCAAAAGACAAATGACAACATGGGAAAAGACTTGTAGTTCAAATTACAGTCAAAAAAGGGCCCTAAAAACCGATGGGAAAAAAATCCAGTAATCCAAATTTCAAGATGGGATGAAGGTGCAAAGAGAGTCACAGAAAAGGAAATTCAAATGGTCGTGAAGCACGGGAAACTATGCCAAATTCACAGTAAGAGAAGTCCAAACCAAAACTGCCCCGAGATATCATAGTTTCACCTCTCATATTGGGAAAATCCAAAAGTTTAACAACTACTTAGCTGGCAAGGCTGTGGGGAGGCAGAGATCCTCACACAGGCTGGCAGGAGGGTGGATTCAACCTCAGGGAGAACAATCTGATGGCATCTCTCTAAATTACAAATACATTTGCCCTTTGACCTAACAATCTCACTTCTGGTAATGGATCCTATATGTAAAAAATGATAAATGGACTAAGGCATTCACTGCAGAACCGTATGCAATAGCAGAACCCTGAATGCCACCTGTCTCCATCCATGTTGGGCTTGTTAAATAAATTATACTGTATCCACGTGATGGCTTGGGGGGCTGTGATAATGGCTGCTTGTGTATTGAACCAAGGCAAGGACCACAATGAGAGGGAACGATTCCTGTGGCAGAAAGCGTAACAGCCACACACTCCCTCCATGCATCTCCACGTCCTAAACCCCAGGGCCTGGGAAGAGGCTACGTTCTGTGGCGCAGTCAAAAGGATCTGGCAGATTGATGAAGTTACGCATCACCGGATGGGGAGATTTACAAGGGGGGCTCGGTGTAATCAAAAGGGGACTCAGGGACTTCCCTAGTGGTCCGGGGATTAAGACTCTGTGCTTCCACTTCAGGGGTCGCTGGTTCAGTCCCTGGTTGGCCAACTAAGATCCCACATGATGCAAAAAAACCCAAAAAAAAAACCAAAAAAGGAGGGTGGTCCTTAGAAGGGAGGCAGGAGGCGGGTCAGAGTCAGGGAAAGAGAGGCGGGCAGGGAGCAGCAGGCAGAGTGCTTGGCCACGAGCGAGTCGGCCTCTGGACATCAAAAGCGAGGAACAGACGGTCCCAGAAAGAAAGCAGCCCTGCCCACCCCTTGATTATAATCCCTTACGACCCGTTTTGGAGCTCTGGCCTCCAGAACTGTCAAGAGACTAAATCTGTGTTGTCTGAAGTTTGCAGTCACTTGTTACAGCGGCAGTAGAGCACCGATACACAGTCTAAAGCCAGGGATAGGTCAGGGTGAAAACGAAGGTTTGCAGGCTTTGGCCAACACAGGGCAGATGACAACTCAGGAGAGGGTGAGGGTGACTGAGGACTGGGTCTCCTGGGGCAGGGGGAGCAGAAGCTGATAAAAAAGCACTGAACTGGGAGGGACCGGGCCAGAGCGCAGTCCAGGGTAGGAAATATGTTTGAGAAGAAAGATCCAGGAACTCCCCTGGCAGTCGCATGGTGAAGACTCCAAGCTTGCACCGCAGGGGAACGGGTTTCACCCCTGGTCAGGAACTAAGATCTCACATGCAGTGCAGTGCAGGCAAAGAGAAGGAAGATACCCAGCATCTACTGTCTTGAGAAGGGAAGCACCGTGGAGGCTGGAAAACCAGCTCGGGATGGACAGGGAGGCCTTGAGGGACCGCGGCCAGGGTGCTTCAGGGCGCAGGAAGCAGCGGCCGGTGTGCGAACATGTTCTCGGGAAATCTGGGCTTCCTCATGACTGGGCCTGGGCTGAGCACAGACCCTGGCATCAACACGTGGAGAAAGAAAGATCATGCCCTCAGGCGATGGAAAGCGGAGCTCCAAGGACAGGGCAGGAGGGAAGGCCAAGCTGGAAAGAGGCAACATTGCACCTCTCTTTATCAAATAGATGCATGCGTGCATGCTAAGTTGCTTCAGTCGTGTCCAACTCTGTGCATCCCCATGGACAGCAGTCCACCAGGCTCCTCTGTCCATGGGATTCTCCAGGCAAGAGTACTGGAGTGGGTTGCCATTTTTTTCTCCCTATCAAATAGAAAGCGGGTGCTACTTAACCCTGGGGCGGTCTTGTGGGAAGCTCCCCGAGTCCTTCAGCATCCTCAGGGGCAAGGCTATCGTGGGTACCACTGTTCACCAAGGAATCTCTACATCCAGTCCGTCTGGCTCTGTGCCAGGCACCTGGGAAGTGAAGCCACGCCAGCCTCTTCCGCTGCAGCAGGCAATCCTAGTCCAGGGGGTGGGGAGGGCAGTCACACAGCCCCTCCCCAGAGGGGAGCCGCAGGCATGCGCTGAGGAGGAGGGAGGAACACCCTCCTCTCTGGGGAAGGCCCGACCCCTCTGAGGCCAGCGGCAGCTGCAGCGGGCCTGCCTCCCTGGCCCCCATCCCTGCAGAGGCCTCTCCCGGGACCACGGCAGGCAGGGACCACCACTTCTGCCAGCCGAGGAGGGGCCGGAATGCTGGGCCGGCTGGCTGGAGACGCCGTTTCCCTCTTTGTTTTACACATAATGCCCCAGAAACAACATTTTGCTGATATGTAATTAGGCCAACATAATAGAGTCTAAGAAAGCCGGCGGTCTCATTTTCGACAACTTTGGCTTTCATAACGTTCAAAGAGAATACGTTAAAAAAAAAAGAAAGAAAGAAAGCCTAGTTCTCAGATGCAGAAAAGGGGGCAGATGAAACAAATGCACGCGATGTGTGGAAGGCTACCTTCCTGGGACTCCTTACCCACCCCTGCCGGTTCACTCACATCTTACCCTGATTTTCTCTACCATGCAAGAAAAACAGCAAACTCGGTAGCCCTTTGAGAGCCCAACAGAATAGCAATAATGACTGTTATTATTATTTGAGACACATTGTTTGCAAAGAATGGCCTCAATGATTACTTGCCTGCATCCAGGCCTCTTGACAAGGTAAATGTGCAGCAACTCCCGTCGAGTCCACTTCTCCACCCCTTGAATTCAGGCCAGGCTTGGGACGTGCTCTGACCAAAAGCAGATGGTAGGCATGACCTCACACTCTCTCAGCCTGGGCCGCGAGGGAGCTTGCTGCTCCTACGGGCTCTCAGGGGACCGGGGACAAGCCCAGGCAACCAGCAGACGGGAGAGATGCCATCCTGAGCCAGCGGAGACGCAGAAGCAGAGTGAGGTCAGAGAAGCTTAGGGCAGATGAGCAGAACCCCTCAGCGGACCTCTGCACTCACTGCAACAGTAAATGCTGGTCATCTCAACTCGCTACGCTTTGGGATGCCTCATTCCACAGCAGAAGTTAACACAGATCATCATTATTTGAGAAAGAGCCAATTTCGTGGGCAGATCTCTGGGAGGAAAATGAGAGGGAAAGTCACCTCATCAGACAATGCGCGAGAGAGACCGTAACAGCTGCCACTGAACGCAGCCGGGCTGGCTAACGTCTCAGCTCCCTCAGAGCTGGCAGCACCTCGCCCTCATCTCCTCCGTGGCAGAGGAACGGGGACCCGGCCTGGCACGGCGGCCCCCAAGTCTCACTGGTGACAAGCAACCGCGAGGCTGGGAGCGGCCACCAGCGAGCCCTGGGAGGGAGAGATAAACACGCATGCAGGCAGGCGCGCCAGCACCACGCGCGCCAGGCTGGCAGGGAGCCTGAGCCTGCCGGGCAAGATAGCCCTCTCCTGGATTCCAGGCCGGGCAGGCGACGTGGTCCTGGGGTGGGCGGTGTGGGGAGAGGGGCTGGGGGCTGCACATACCCACCAGAGCTGCCTGCCGGGCAGAGTGAGAACTAGGTCACGTGCGTGACAACCAGGGCTCCCCGATTACACTGGAGATCCAGCCAGTCCATCCTAAAGGAGATCAGTCCTGGGTGTTCATTGGAAGGACTGATGCTGAAGCTGAAACTCTAATACTCTGGCCACCTGATGTGAAGAGCTGAGTCATTGGAAAAGACCCTGATGCTGAAATGATTGAGGGCAGGAGAAGGGGACGACAGAGGATGAGATGGCTGGATGGCATCACCGACTCAATGAACAAGAGTTTGGGTGGACTCCGGGAGTTGGTGATGGGCAGGGAGACCTGGCGTGCTGTGGTTCATGGGGTCGCAAAGAGTTGGACACGACTGAGCAACTTAACTGACTGACTTGACGCTGGACAGGTCAAGGTTGAAGGGGTGCGGCTGGGGCGGACCCTGACTGTCAGGGGGCAGGTGCTGCTGCCGCGCTGAGTGCAAACACACAGCTCAAAGCCGTCACACCCTGCGGGCTGTCCGCTGGGCCCGCGTCCTCCAGGAGTGGACATTTCACACACACACGCTGACTGCGTCGGCGGGGGGTGAGCACGTCCCCTCTGGCAGGCAGACTTGGAAACAGCTTTGTTTGATAACAATTACACAAGAAACGTTTTCTCCATCCGCGGACTCGTCAAGTCCTTTCCACTTGCTGGGAGGAGCGAGAGGAAATTAGGCTTTCTGGGAGTAACTGGGATTTGTCACTTTGTCTTTAGACATGAAGTGAACGAGGGATCGCATTTTAAATCTTGCTTATTTTTCCACCATATCTACAACCCAGAAGAGAGAGGATTTAAATACAGCTTTCCCAAAGTATACAATGAAAAAGGATTTATTTTGGAGTTGGTGGTGGCGGGGTGGGTGGGTGGGGTGGGAAAGTGTGTCAGCAAAAACTCTCGAACTTAAAACTACATCCAAGTTATCACCAGCTATCATTCCTGACTGCTAACCAATAATCACAAAACGCCAGCCCAGAGGATGTCCCTGAACAAAGGCTGGTTCAAAACCCGAGCAGAGGAGGAGACAAAGCTAAGGGATATTCAACTGTTGCCGGGCAGCCAGCAGCCCCAGAGCTGAAAAGCACGGTCACTCCAAAAAGAAAGTCTCACTGTGGAACATTCAACACAACACATTTCCCCTCCCTGACTTTCTCCATCTGGTAAATTCAAGGGGCCACTTCAGCATCGGTCAGTGTTCTCTCTGGTCAATAGTTTCTCGGTGGTGACCCAACTGTCAGTCTCTTGTTGCCATGGTTACTGGGATGCTAACTGGACCCCGTCTCCTTATCGTCTCCTCTCCCTTAAGCCAAATTACATTGCACAGATCCTCAGCGTGTCCTCTGAGGACCCTGCTCCTGCTAGGGGGACATCTTCTAGGGCTTCCAAGGGGCTGGCAGATGCTGGCGGGAATATCCAGCCTTCAGGACATGCCGGAGCCCTGACTGTCAGCTCCCCGGTCTCCGGAGTCCTTCACTTCTCTCTGGTTGCCTGCTCCACTGCAGCCTGGAGATATGTGCACCAGAGCCTGTCACAGGCCCACTGTTGGGTTTCCCCCAGTATCTGGTTCTGACCCACCAGAGGAGGAGCTGACTAAGAGAAAACCAAGGTCAAGAAAATAAACATGGTGTCAGAGAGACTGGCCAACTCTGCTTGGGGTCCTGGAGGAAATCCCCCACTATGCTCTGTCTCCTAACATTTCATCATGTTGATCACTACTCGCACCGATGAGTTTATCAACGTTATCACTATCTCCTTTCCTGGAATGCATTCTCTGCAAAGGCAAGAGGTTTATCTTATTCCTGATGGATCCCAAGCAACTAGGGAATTGTCTGGCACAGAACGGGTGAGTGAATGAATGAATGCACCTTTCCTAGCATTTCTGGGGTAGATTCTACCACCATTGTCTTATATGCTCAAAATCTTATCAAAATCCTGTAAATCACATCCAACACTAACGAGACAAGAGTTTGCCATTAAAAATGGGAGTTAATCTGCCAGGGTGTTGTGATACCAACCTTCTGACCTTTCTGTACACGGAAGCTGGAAGTATATTCATGCATGAAAATTAAATGCAGAATCACGTTGGTCACCAACCACTAAGGCCACTGGATGCTTTAGCAAAGACTGGTACATTATTAAACTGACCACATACAGATCCACCCTGCCCAGCCTCTGTGCCGCTGCACTGTTGCAGATGGTCCTGCCAGAAGGTAAGAGTCTATGGGTCTGTGACTCTGTCTCTTGAATCTGAGCTTAGTTTTGAGACTTTCTTTGGAAATGCATAGGATATTAACAAATGAAACAAGTAAGCTAGCATACTGGGGCTCTTGGGGACCCTGTGACTACCCTCCTGTGAAGAAGCCCAGGCTAGCCTACTAGATGTTAAGACCCACAGGGCCCACTGGCCCAGCCAACAGCCAGCCAACTATCAGACACATGAGTGAGGCCACCTGGATGCTCCCATCACCTGATTCAGAGCCCAGGACAGGTCCGCTAACCTGCTCCAGAGCAGAGGAACTGCTCAGCCGACCCAAAGAATCATGAGTTCAATATAAGGTTATCTGAAGAATACTCTATACACATTTTACTTATTTGTTAACTGATGGGCATTTGGAGTGTCTCTACTTTTTCGATATTGTGAATCACGCTGCCATGAAGATTCATGTATAGGTTTTTATGCAGACCTACATTTTCATTTCTCTTGAATATACGTCTTGGAGTAGAATCACAAGGTCGGTCACATGGTGACGATGCTGAACATTTTGAGGAACTGTCCACGCATCACTTTTGCAATAAGAAAAAAGTTATAAAACGTGGGCTCATTAGACTAGCTTCTGAGCCTTCTTGTCTAATTTGCCTAATGATCCCCCTTTCCAATGAGTCGAAGAGGATGTTTTAAGAATTTTGTCTCAAAGAGGTCACTGACTTAAAAGTAATAGTTGACCCATGCTTCCTAGTTTACTAAAGCTGGAAGGGACCAGGGTGTTCTCTGTCCAGTGGTTGCTGGTTGGATTTTTAACATTCACACTCCTAATCTCCACCCCCAGACCTCCTGACTCTGAGCCACCAGGGCTGATGCCTGGGAATGTGCATTCGTATCAAGTCCCCAGGTGATTCAGGAGGGCCACTTCCATCACCCCTGAGAGATGGTAGCTGGGGTCGGCAGTGGCATGCCCCAGCCACTTCCACTGGCAGGTGGCTCTCCCCAAGGGGACCCAGCTTTCCCCTTGCAGGCAAGGAAAACAGAGCCTGTCCCCATATCAGAGGTTTGCCCTTCAAAGACGTGGAATCGGCTTCCTGACTCCTCCAACATAAACATGCCCACTTGTTTTCAACCATTTCCAGGCATGTCCCCCATCTCTTCCCACCCCCTAGTCTGTCTGTGGTTCTTGGCAAACACAGCAGTGTGGTGGGCATAACCCTCCCAGTCAGCCAGGATCACAATGCATACTAGAGGATAAGAACCTCCTGTGTGCATTTCACAACACGGCCAGTTATCTTTTAAACACAGGAGTAACCTCATGTTGTTCCGTATCCATCCAACCAGTGTTGGAAGAGAAGCTGTAACATGAAAGGAGTTAATTTGGATCCAGGGAACATCAACATTAGAAACAGCTAGTTCCTGACTTGAGGAGTTTGCAGAGCAATTAAAAAATAAGTCTATGCCATACGATCCATCAATCCCACTTCTGGGCATACATTTGGATAAAACTATAATTTGAAAAGATACACGCATCCCAATGTTCACAGCAGAACTATTTACAATAACCAAGACACAGACACGTCCACCCACAGATGAATGGATAAAGAATATAAGGCATATATGCATATACATATACGCCACATCTTCATATACATAGATAGATAAATAGACAGATATAGTGGAATACTACTCAGCCATAAAAAAGAATGAAATGATGCCATTTTCAGCTCACAATTTATCTGGGAAACTTAGACAAAGCAAATGAAAAATTAGAACATGGATGGATCTAGAAATTATCATACTAAGTGAAGTAAGGCTTCTGAGAAAGACACATATATGATATCACTTATATGTGGAATCTAAAATATGACAGAAATGAACTTATCTATGAAGCAGAAACAGACTCACAGACACAAGAACAGATTTGTGGTTCTCAAAGGGGCAAAATAGAGGTGGAGTCAGGGGAGGGATGGATTAGGAGCTGGAATTCAGTTCAGTTCAGTTCAGTCACTCAGTCGTGTCTGACTCTTTGCGATGCCATGAATTGCAGCACGCCAGGCCTATTGTCCATCACCAACTCCCAGAGTCTACCCAAACCCATGTACATCGAGTTGGTGATGCCATCCAACCATCTCATCCTCTGTCGTCCCCTTCTCCTCCCGCCCCCAATCCTACCCAGCATTAGGGTCTTTTCCAATGAGTCAACTCTTTGCATGAGGTGGCCAAAGTATTGGAGTTTCAGCTTCAACATCAGACCTTCCAATGAACACCCAGGATTGATCTCTTTTAGGATGGATTGATTGGATCTCCTTGCAGTCCAAGGGACTCTCAAGAGTCTTCTCCAACACCACAGTTCAAAAGCATCAATTCTTCGGCGCTCAGCTTTCTTCACCGTCCAACTCTCACATCCATACATGACCACTGGAAAAACCATAGCCTTGACTAGATGGACCTTTGTTGGCAAAGTAATGTCTCTGCTTTTAAATATGCTATCTAGGTTGGTCATAACCTTCCTTCCAAGGAGTAAGCGTCTTTTAATTTCATGGCTGCAATCACCATCAGCAGTGATTCTGGAGCCCAAAAAAATAAAGTCTGACACTGTTTCCACTGTTTCCCCATCTATTTCCCATGAAGTGATGGGACCAGATGCCATGATCTTAGTTTTCTGAACGTTGAGCTTTAAGCCAACTTTTTCACTCTCCTCTTTCACCTTCATCAAGAGGCTCTTTAGTTCTTCTTCACTTTCTGCCATAAGGGTGGTGTCATCCGCATATCTGAGGTTATTGATATTTCTCCTGGCAATCTTGATTCCAGCTTGTGTTTCTTCCAGCCCAGCGTTTCTCATGATGTACTCTGCATATAAGTTAAATAAGCAGGGTGACAATATACAGCCTTGACGTACTCCTTTTCCTATTTGGAACCAGTCTGTTGTTCCATGTCCAGTTCTAACTGTTGCTTCCTGACCTGCATACAGGTCTCTCAAGAGACAGGTCAGGTGGTCTGTATTCCCATCTCTTTCAGAATTTTCCACAGTTTATTGTGATCCACACAGTCAAAGGCTTTGGCATAGTCAATAAAGCAGAAATAGATGTTTTTCTGGAACTCTCTTGCTTTTTTGATGATCCAGCGGATATTGGCAATTTGATCTCTGGTTCCTCTGCCTTTTCTAAAACCAGCTTGAACAATCTGGAAGTTCACGGTTCACATATTGCTGAAGCCTGGCTTGGAGAATTTTGAGCATTACTTTACTAGCATGTGAGATGAGTGCAATTGTGCGGTAGTTTGAGCATTCTTTGGCATTGCCTTTCTTTGGGATTGGAACGAAAACTGACCTTTTCCAGTCCTGTGGCCACTGCTGAGTTTTCCAAATTTGCTGGCATATCGAGTGCAGCACTTTCACAGCATCACCTTTGAGGATTTGAAATAGCTCAACTGGAATTCCATCACCTCCACTAGCTTTGTTCGTAGTGATGCTTTCTAAGGCCCACTTGACTTCACACTCCAGGATGTCTGGCTCTAGGTGAGTGATCACACCATCGTGATTATCTGGGTCGTGAAGATCTTTTTTGTACAGTTCTTCTGTGTATTCTCGCCACCTCTTAATATCTTCTGCCTCTGTTAGGTCCATACCATTTCTGTCCTTTATCGAGCCTATCTTTGCATGAAATGTTCCTTTGGTATCTCTAATTTTCTCAAAGAGATCTCTAGTCTTTCCCAATCTGTTGTTTTCCTCTATTGCCTTGCACTGATCACCGAGGAAGGCTTTCTTATCTCTCCTTGCTATTCTTTGGAACTCTGCATTCAGATGGGAATATCTTTCCTTTTCTCCTTTGCTTTTCGCTTCTCTTCTCTTCCCAGCTATTTGTAAGGCCTCCTTAGACAGCCATTTTGCTTTTTTGCATTTCTTTTCCATGGGGATTGTCTTGATCCCTGTCTCCTGTACAATGTCACGAACCTCTGTCCATAGTTCATCAGGCACTCTGTCTGTCAGGTCTAGTCCCTTAAATCTATTTGTCACTTCTACTGTATACTCATAAGGGATTTGATCTAGGTCATACCTGAATGGACTAGTGGTTTACCCTACCTTCAATTTAAGTCTGAGTTTGGCAATAAGCAGTTCATGATCTGAGCCACAGTGCGCTCCCGGTCTTGTTTTTGCTGACTGTATAGAGCTTCTCCATCTTTGGCTGCAAAGAATATAATCAATCTGATTTCGGTGTTGACCATCTGGTGATGTCCACGTGTAGAGTCTTCTCTTGTGTTGTTGGAATAGGGTGTTTGCTATTACCAGTGTTAGCAGGTGCAAACTATTACATACAGAGAATAGATACACAACAAGGTCTCCTGTGTGCCACAGAGAACCACATTCAGTATCCTATGACAAACCACAGTGGGAGAGAGTATTTAAAAAGAATGTCTATAGACATCTAACTGAATCACTTTGCTGTCCATGCGAAACTAATGCAACATTATAAATCAACTACGCTTCAATAAAACACGGGTTTTTTAAGAATTACATAACTCTGAAGGAAGGTGGACATGGTAAGTGCCAAAAGGAAGGGCATGCAAACCCAGCTGATGACATCACAGGTGACGTCACCAAGAGGTGCAGCAGGAAGGACGAAGATCACAACGGTGGAGAGCGGGGTGCAGACGGGACCCGGCAGGGGGCAGGAGAGGACCAAAATGGAGGGACACGTAAGCAGGTGTGATCTGGAGAACGCCACTGGGCCCCAGTTCAGAGCACTGGAGCGCTGGAGGGAAGCGGCGGGCACGCTGTTCACCTCATTCACTAGGTGAACAAACTTGTTCACTAGGATTGCTCTCACATCAGGCATTCTCCATTCTGTCTTACTGACCTTTTTTTGCACTGACATACAATTGACTTTTTTCCTACTTAAATGTATCCTACTGCATTTTATTGAACTGGTTCTGACCTAACATTGATAAACTAGTAGATGATGAGACTGGAGGGAGTTTAAGAAGTCAGGAAACCCTGCTCAAAAAAGAAGCTGGACTGGAGAAGTGGCTCTCAAGGCTTTTTTTGTTGTGTCTTTCCTTTACCTTTTTTTTTTTTTCAAGAAGCAGTGGAAGAGTTTCCACAAACGAAATCTAATTTGGAAGCGCAATATGGAGAAGCAGATAGACGCAGAGAAAGCAGCTCTGGGTCCCACTGCTATGCGTGGGTTATCCAGAATCATGCCACCTCCTCACTCTCAAGGATTCCCTCAAATCTCCCCCCTAACTCCATGTGCAACTGAAATGTTTTTTCTGTGGAGCCCAAGAGCATCTCATTTGAAAAGACCCTAATTCTGGGAAAGATTGAGGGCAGGAGAAGAAGGGGACGACAGAGGATGAGATGGCTGGATGGCATCACCGACTCGATGGACATGGGTTTGGGTAAACTCCTGGAGTTGGTGATGGACAGGGAGGCCTGGCGTGCTGCCATCCATGGGGTCGCAGAGAGTCAGACACGACTGAGCGACTGAACTGAACCGAGCTGAAGAGCACCTGTGTTCTTTGGACGCTGACGGCCACCCTGTATACTCCACAGCCTCCCAGAGGTCCCCACCTTCTAGATCTCTACACAAGACACTGACCAAGGTGTGAAAAAGGACATAAGGCAGAGGAGGGTAACACAGCGCCCACAAAGGAAATCCTCCACCCAGTTAAAGGTGTTCTTACAGAGTGTAGCCCCTCAACCAGTTCACTCCCCTCACAGACCCTTCCTTTTTATTTGGTTTTCCTAAAATTCTCTGCCAACTGGACTTAAAAAGAACAAATTCCAAGGAGTGGTGATGAATGATCACTTAGAAGAATACTCGCCAACCTTCTATGCTCGTTAACTTCATGTACTAAGTTCTTAGAGAAGCATTTGTCCTGTCTTCACTGTGGTTCCCAGGCTGTCTGTGCATTTAAAACGTTCTCAGAGGGGCCACGTGGAGTGTGTGAGAGAGACTGCAGGCAGTTCTCAGAGCAAAGACCAGCCCTCTGCTGGCAGCTGGCAAGGAAGCGAGGCCCCCAGTCCTACAGCCACCAGGAGCTGGATTTGTCCAACCACCCGGGTGAGCCTGGGAGCAGATCCTTCCACCAGAGCCTCCAGTAAGTACCAGAGCCCTGCCACCCCGATTTCAAACTTACAGGACTCAAAGGAGCAGACCCAGTTGACCTCACCTGTGCTCCTGACCTCCAGAAACTAACCAGCAATGAAGTGCACGTGTGTGTGTGTGTGTGTGTGTGTTTAAAGATCTTATAGAATCATCTCCCACTCTTCTAATTCCAAACACATCAAGAAAGCCTAAAGATAAAGCCTTTCTTTATTTTCATGTTGAGGGTCACCTCCTTTTCATCATTCTGCAGCACGCATGGGATGGTTTAAAGCATACCACTTTTTTAACAATGCGCTTGTCCCATGGTTCTGAAAATGGGATGATTTCTTTCCCTCTCCTTTCCTCTGCACCCAGGCTCTAGATTTGCTGTGTCCTGGGGTCTTCCCCAGACCACACACTTGCCCCTCCACTCTCATCAGCCTTCAAAGGTTCCTGGTGATTTAGGGCCTCTCACCACCCCTCAGGAAGCTTGACAAGGAAGAGAAGTTATTTACGGGTATGGAAAGGCCAGGGAGTGGGCATTCATCTTTAATGACTGCACTTCTTCCCCTCGGTTAAAGAAATCAATCCTTCGGCCTGGATTTCCTCCATTCATCACATTTCACAGTGGCTGACACACAGTAGGAACTCAGTATTTATTTGTTGAACACATTTTTAAAAGTCTAACTTAGTGTATAACTAAAATGTGAGCAGGAAGTGAAATACGGGAATCGGAGAGCCAGGGCCATCTAGTTTATGGAAGACAAAAGTGCAGATAGAGAGTGGAAGTCAAATTCTTCCTTTCATCCCCCTGCTCTGCGAGCCGTCACCAAATCCAAGTTCCTTTAAAATACTCCTAGGAGCGTCCCCGCCTTCTGCTCCCACTCAGCAGCAAACTGTTGGCTGCCAAAGCCAATAGCCCAGGTCCCCATTCCCTCTCCAGCCCCAGCTCATCATGGTCTTGAGAGTGACATGCATCTGGGACCCAACCCTGGCCAACAGGACCCAAGGGAAACTCCGCTTGGGAGTTCCTGGGAAAGGTCTTGCTTGCTAGTAAAAAAGGGCGCACGGCAGGAAACGCCCTGTTCTTCCCCATCGTCATCATGTTCCCATGAGATGCTTGGATCTGCTGCAGCTGCCTGGGGGTCGGGGTCGTGAGAGGACCCGATGTCCCCAAACCACTGGCAGCACACGTCAAGGACCAGGACGCCACCACATTCCGTGGACAGGGCCCTGACTGGAGGCTAGTCTGCCTTCATCCATTTCTCCAAACACGCATCACTTCGGGCGCTGACAAGTCCCTCCTCGTCCTCTTCAGCCCACAAGGCCAGCACTTGCCTGGACCACAGAGCTGTCCGCAGACTCTCTCCCCACACAGACACGTGGAGGTTTGTCTGTATCCATTTCAGTTGCTTGGACAAGGACCACAACCTTGGTGGCTTACAGCAACAGACACGTTTTGTCTCCCAGTTTTGGAGGCCAGACGTTCACTGTCAGCATCAGTGCTCAGAAGCACGGGGTCAGCAGGGCAATGGCCCCTCTGGAGGCTCCAGCGGGGAACTGTTTCTCGTTTCTCCCCTCTGCCGGAGGCCGGCTCCTTCCTGGGCTTGCGGCTGCGTCCCGGCGAGCTTCAGGGCCAGCATTTCAAATCTCTGAGCTCTCTCTTCACATCCCCTGACCCTCCTTCCCATTAGGAACCGTGAGACTGCTCTTACGACCCAGCATGTAATCCAGAATCATCCCCCACCCCAAGATTCTTAACTCGGATCACATCGGCAAAGACCCTTTTTCCAAGTGAGGTTAACACATACAGGTTCCAGGGCTTAGAGCCTGACACCTCTGGGGGCGCTTGGTCAGCCCGCTACCCGTGTCTGTGTGGGCACACCCACCCTGGGCACCTCGGGGAAGAGCTGCCTCTGGGAAAAGGAACTAGAAAGCGGAGGGCCAGAGGCAGGAGGAAGGGTCACTTTTATTTTTTTATGTATATGCTTTTGGAGTGCAAGAATTTTGTTTCAAATGATAAAACCCACAATAATTTTATCTCAATTTGCACCACAATTCACACCATCACATGGTATTTTTTAAAAGGCACAGTCTATCTTAGGCTAGATCCTGCAGAAGCAGACCCGAAAGTTACTTGCAAGTTCCTGCAAAGGCAAGGCTCCCAGCGAGGGGGAAGGGAAGCTGAGGAAGTCAAGCAAGGGGCCAGCTGACGCAGCAGCCCCTGACGGCAACTCACCCTGACCCACGGGAGGCTCTGGGGGGGTAAGCTATGCTCAGAGGTGTCCCCCGAGACGGGGCAGCCAGGATTTCATAGTCCTATCCCCTCACCCCTTAGTGATGGACCTCTGTAGATTTCATATCTCTCCCCCCTTGGTGATGGACCACCCCAGGATTCATACCCTTTCCCCCTTGGGGATGGACCACCCCAGGATTCATACCCCTCCCTACTTGGGGATGAACCACCCCAGGTTTCATAGTCCTACCCCCTCATCCCTTAGTGATGGACCTCTGTATATTTCATACTCCTCCCCCTTGGGGATGGACCACCCCAGGATTCATACCCCTCCTCCGTGGAGATGGACCACCCCAGGGGCATCTGAACCTCCAGGCACTCATGGCTTCCCCTGCCCGAGCACCAGGCTCGCTACCCAGTGGCAGGTGGCAACGAAGACACAGAGGAAGTGAAAGCACAAGCAACTGAGACGGGATCCAGAGGAACTCGGGCAGCGTCCACTGCGTCTCCTAATGGTGATGAGAAGGAACACATGTGCTTTCTCCTCTGCTCCGCCCCTCCTCCCACCGGCAGGAAGCCCCTCCCAACGCCCCTGGCTTGTCCACATCCTGAGTGTCAACCCCTCGCCGGAGCCCACTGGACCCAGGGTCTTGGTCATTCTCGGCTCTGCCTGCAAACGTCTTGTCAGTAGGACACCCCCTGGCCTGGAACGCCCTGCTGCGCATCTGCAGGAAGTCTGCTTCCCACCTGGAGGCTACCCAAAGGCTGGGGCCTCTGCATTCTCCTCCCAGGACAGCAAAGAGCCGGTCACTCACTCTGACCCTCTGGGGTTCCCCGATTCCCTGAGGGTTCTCCTGTGGCCACAAACCCCCTTCACTCTAACTTACTTTTACTCCCATCATCCTCCCCCGAGGGCCAGCTGCACCTTGGGGAACTGGACGGCTGGCACTAGTCCAAGCCCCCACTGTGTCTGTGTGCTGCCGCTGCTGCAGCCCCGGGACACTCCTGACCTCCATGCCAGGAGGAGGCAGAGGAAAAAAATCTGCCTGAAAGGAATGAAAGAGGATCACACAGCTATCCTGGGCTCTGTCCTCCCAGCGCAGGGCCAGAGTCAGATCAGAAGGCAGGACGCAGGCCTTGGGACCTGCCTGGCTGTCCAGTGGTTAGGACTCTGTGCTTGCATCGCCAAGGGCCTGGGCTAAGGTCTCACAAGCCTCTCGGCGCAACAGGAAAAAAAAAAAGTCAGGACTCAATGACCTGAGAGTGGCTTTTTCAAGTCACTGTTTTAAAATATGATCACCATCACTTGGGGAAGAGAATAATTAACCTAGGGAACACAGACTGTACAAACTAAGCTGTCTTCCGACAAGTCTCTTACAGCCAAAGAGCACTGTAAGTCCTTTCCAGAGACAAGAAGAAGAAGGATTTCAAAAGTTCGGGGCAGTTCAATATGGCCCCAAGGCTAGAAGTGCTCCGAGGGAGGCTGGCTCCAGGTGGACGCGTGACTCCAGAGCAAACGCTGGAAGCAACTAAGAAAATGGATGAGTCTGTGGAGATTGATAATGTGCATTTACAAGGGTAGAAGGGAAGTACCTGACCCCCAGAGACGGCGGCAGAGTGAGGCAAACTCCACAAAGGAGGAAGAAGGTCAAGTCTCGAATGACATCGGGTATACTCGACAACCTGTTGTTCAGGCGCTAAGTCGTGTCCACCTCTTTGCAACCCCATGGACTGCAGCACACCAGGCCTCCCTGTCCTTCACTATCTCCTGGAGTTTGCTCAAACTCATGTCCATTGAGTCGGTGATGCCATCCAACCATCTCGTCCTCTGTCGTCCCCTTCTCCTCCTGCCTTCAATCCTTCCCAGCATCAGGGTCTTTTCCAATGAGTCAGTTCTCTGCATCAAGTGGCCAAAGTATCAGAGCTTCAGCTTCAGCATCATATTCAGGTACATACCCTGAATATAGCAAGATATTAGGGTTGATTTCCTTTAGGTTTGACTGGTTTGATCTCCTTGCTGTCCAAGGGACTCTGAAGAGTCTTCTCCAACACCACAATTTGAAAGCATCAATTCTTTGGCGCTCAGCCTTCTTTATGGTCCATCTCTTACATGACTACTGGAAAAACCACAGTTTTGACTATACAGACCTTTGTTAGCAAAGTGATGTCTCTGCTTTTTACTATGCTGTCTAGGTTTGTCATAGCTAATATATATATATACACATTTACACACCTTTTAAAATTACGTTCAACCTCAATGTTTACAGCAGCACAATTTACCCTGCGCAAGACATGGAAACAACTTAAATGTCCATAGACAGAAGAACGGATAAAGAAGGTGTGGGACGCATATACAATGGGATACTTGCTGTTTAGTCACTAAGCTGTGTCAGACTCTTTTGTGAACACATGGACTGTAGCCACTGGGCACCCTAGCCCGACCAGGGTGCCACAAAGAAGTGACCATCGCAGTTAACCTGCAACTTGTCTCCTCAGTGACCAGCATCTCCCGGAGTTCCTTCCGTGTCAGTTGGTACAGAATGACTGCATGCACAGTAAGGAGGCACCATCCACTATTTAACCACTCCCCTACTGATGACACGCACCTTATTTCCTGTTTCCCGTTACTAATGATGCTGAAACTATGTCCTGGTATCTATCTGCCTTCATGTGAACAATGCCTGTGTTTTTCCAAAAGAGATGGATGTGACGTGTGGATGTCACAAATCATGGGTAGGGGTGGGCATTGAAAACTTTTCACAGAGGTTGGCAACCTGCCTTCCAAAGCAACCTCAATTTTTTAAATGATGAATTTAAAATTCATCAAGCCAAGAAGAATTCCATGTTAAGGAACCAGTGCTCAGCACACACTGGCATGTCACCATCAAAGGTGGAAGGGAGGGAGTTGATCAAAGGGAAAGCCAGGTGGATAGACGTCTCATGTACCCAGGCACCGGCAGACTCCTCTGAGCTGCGGTTTGCTCTGGGTGGGACGCGGTGGAACCGCCGCCTGGGAGGGCAGGCCCGGTCCTTCCACGGCAGTGATCATCCACAGGAAAATCTCCCGTATCACAGAAACAAGGCCGAGATCTGCTGTTGTTGGCACTAAAGGCTATGATCTCAGAACCAAAATAATTATCTTGGAGAAACAGTGGCAGTGAAAAAAAAAGCCAGATGGTTTTAAAAGGACAAATACTGGCGTCCTTGCTGAAGCAGAAGGTGGTGAATTCTAGATACTGCAGACATTGCCGTTACTCCCTGGCAAATCCCAGTGTGGACTGTTACAGAGATGGTTGGGAGCCCCTGGAATCAGGAGATGGGCCCCCAGAAGCTCGCAAAGTCCATGCAGAACAGGGGGATGTACAGTGGGGGTGGAGGGTACCCCAGAGTGGTTCCAGTTACAGAAATGCCTCTTATCAGGCCTCTCCTGAGTCCTTCAGGGACAAGACAGGGACCGTGGGGTGGAATGACAGGGCCATCTTAAACCTCTGCAGACGGGGCTGGGGTCGCCTGAGGGCCTGCAGGAGAGGTTCCCGCAGCATGCCAAAGGGCTGAGGCCTCCATCCAGTCCGCTTGAGTCCAGGCAGGCAGGAGCAACCTGACACAGGAAAGGCTCAGAGAAGCCAGAGCTGGGGAGATCCCCCAGATGTAGGATGATACTATCACGATCACAAATGTCTCGGCAGACTGGAAAAAAGGGCAGAATCCAAATGGAGGAGAGGCCGGGGAGGCAATTCAATGGCAGATCAAACCTACAGGTG